>JAOYRS010000061.1:4407500-4860158 GCA_032432895.1 Dryadula phaetusa
AAGTCGTTCGAGTTACAAATGTTATCTAGTTCTTAATTTCTCTTCTGTAGAAAGCGTCTGACTGTAAACACGGCTGATTGTGGGTTCGATCCCCACTCGGGGGAGTTAGTAGTTGAGTTAGAGTAGCACTCAATAAGCAATGCCTCGAATTCAGTGGAAAGCGAAGTCCGGAGTGTGTTGACACTAGGTACTTTCCGTCTACTCCACTATGCGGGATAAAAAGCGTGAAAGTAAAGAAAATAGCAAAGAATGAATAGAAAATATCGCCGCCATTGTCAAAGTGAAATGCTCAGACACTTAATTTCATGTCCTCAGTAATTTCGCTGACTATTGCGTTCCAATAAACACAAGTTAAAGATAGTCACGTAGCAAAGGAAATCAATGGAACTTCAAAATTATACTGTGTCTAGATTATATTTTTATCTCTAAAAAATGCTTATATACTAAGCATTTAAGATATAACGTATGAGAGGCGGAACTTAACGCCGCACTTCACCTTGCGATATCGCAGTCGGAAAAATTCAAATTAATTAATTGGTAAACAAGTGTTTATAAAGCACGAATAGAATTTTCGTAAATTCATAACTAGAATTTTTCTTTCACATATCATGATGAAACCTCTCTAGCTAAAACATTAAGTTATCAATAGGCTTTGTCTATCAATTTTTCAACCGAATTGTCAAAATAAATATAAAAAATAAAATAAAATAAAATACAATATAAAAATTATAAACACAATAAATTCCATTCAAAGCGACACTCATCTCAATACCAACAGTGGAAAGAAGACAAATTAAAATCATTGATATAATACGAACTCAATTTAAATAATTACTTTGCCTTTGAATATTTTCATTTCCAATAAAACAAATGAAACGGACGGATAATGATGAAAATGTTAAGCTGCTTCAGAACACTACTATCTCAATCTCTTATAACGAATTCAAAAAATAAAAAAAATATTAAAATAAATATAATTTATATTTTGTAGGAACAAACTTACCCAAATGTATTTATGTTTCTGTTATTTCCACAGAGACAGAAATTGTGTGGAATAGCGTTTAAGCATCATTCACGTTTCGCCAACTGAAAGGCTTATTTTGAAAAAAAAACGGGCAAAAATAATACCCGAGCTTCGTTATTAAGGTCACATATACACTAAATACAAAGTTTAGACTGAATAAAGCTTTTTGTGTATAATAATTGTATTGATATAAAAAATCATAATTATATTCAACTAAGCTCTTGGTCGGTTGACCTTCAAGATATTGAAGGAAGATCACGTAAAAGCATTAGAGTAATGAAGGTAGTATGCAGGAATCGTAGCGTTTGGAGCTCCGTTCTCTCTGACTACCCCGCTGAAGATAAAGCGGAAAGGTATAAAAAAGTAGGATAAAGTATTTGTAAATTGAACGGAGGAATACATAAGAAGTATTATATATTTGTATAAATTAATATACACGTTCCTAAGGTAGCGAAGATTTTTCTCTTTAACGGAGCTCGGAGTTACACAGAGTGGAAGTATCAGAACTGTCTCACGCTTCCTTTATTAATGCCTATTAGTCTTATAGAAAAACAAAATTTACATTCAATACGAACAATATATATATATATATATATATATATATATATATATATATATATATATATATCTACATATATCCCATTTATCGTATCACCTTTTAAAGGCGCGCCCAGTATCATTATATTAGGCTTTAACATTTCGAGTGACTGAGTGTATTGCGAACATCTGAAAATTGGGTTTATTTTTTTTGATTTTTTATAAACAGTTGATTTTAAAATAAATGATTATTTCTTAATACCATTTTATGTTTTCAAATTGGAGTGTAGGTTGAATGGGACCTTTTTCTTTATTATCAATATAATGTTGAGATAGCTTAATAAAAAAAATAAATAAACAAATCGTCACCTGTAAACTTTGTAACACTGTTTTTAATATATTTATAAACAAGTTCACTTTAAGTGAAAATGTAGCTTTTACAACTTAATAATTTAGACACCTCTATATAGCGCTATAAAGTAGTGGATGATCGTAAACAAGCTCCTGCAGTCTCATTTAAAGCATGGGCATTTCCACGGTATTCTTCGAAGTGTGAACAGAACGTTGTACAATGACCTACGCGAGGCGAATGTGTGTGAATTAGACGGTGTGTTATTGTGTAGTTGAACGTTATTTTAAAAAGCAGTTTTAATATTATTTCAGCATAAAAAGTTATTCGAATAGAATTTAGGTAAGAACTTTGTTCTGCAATATCTCCAATGGGTACGATATATTGCGTGTTGAGCTGCGAAATTCATTTACGCGATTGTTCTTCCGAGAGCATGAAAATGATTTAAATGTAATATTTATATCGTAATAATCGAGTGGAAATCGATTTTATTGTCAATTGACGCTGACGTCAAACCCTGTCCCACTCCACCACTACAGCTTTCTTCCTCTCAATCTCTCTTTATGATCTAAATTTATATATAATACAACCTACTTGATATTATATTATGCCTACTTGATATATATAATTATATGTGTAAAGATAAATAAAGGTTGATTTATTTGAAAAATATTAATAGCCGGTCGTGGCGCTATGGCGATCAACGCTGAATTTTGTTGCCATTGTTGGGATTGATTTGACTCGGAGGAATGATTATATTTAAAATAATATAATTCCCTCACCCTGGTAAGACAAAGCGCTTTAAGTTCCGCCATTCTACACGCAATGTCTGTAATTCGGCGGAAAGCGGAGCGCGGAGTGTCTTGACACTAGGTATCTCCTGTCTTCCTTCTATGTGAAAAAAACTGAAGAACTCGATCAATGCAGTAACAAAAAGTTATAAATTGAACAAAATTAATTTAACTTGTCTTTAAAAATAAATAGTAGATTCAGAAAAATATGGCTCATATTTATAACTTGAGTTATTTTTTTATTTTTTGTTCATTTTTAATTCATAAAAATAAGTATGTTATGAAAAATTGTTTAACATTTTTATTCTTCAATATTTTCAGCATATAAAAAAATCTAAATATAAATTATCTATACAGAATATATTACTACAATCTGTCTGTCTGTGTCGATCCTTTCATAACACTAACATCCGTATAAGTTCCTGTGAGGGAGTAAACGGAAGTCTTGGCCTTTGTTCAGATAGATCTGGTCGCCAAAATATTGCTCTCCTCTAAATCGTTTGCTAGTGAAGTGCAGGAATAGTATCGATGTTTGTATAACGTTAAAACCATTTACGTCAACGGAATGCCTAGACTCTAGCTTGACTCTGACTTCCCTATTAAATTATGAAAACAATATAAAATCTTAAATGAATCTATTTTAAACGGATTAATTTTGTATATTTTGAAATTTGAAAACACACAGGTACTGTCTACCTGTGACCATGGACTACTGTAAGGTGTTCGAAACGTTGAATTTTTTTAGGTTCACGCTTTTATCCCGCATAGCAGAAATTACATAGTGTCAACACACTCCGTACTTCACTTTCCACTGAATTCGAGACATGGTGTGTTGAGTGGTGGAACTCAACGCCGCTTTTTGTCTTCACCAGAGCGATGAAGTGAAAATAATTTAAATATAATCAGTCCCCCGAGTGGGGATCGAACACACAACCGATAGCGTTCACAGTCAGACGCTGTCACACTGTGCCACGACCGGCCTTATAAAACGTATTTTTGAATACCAAAGTACACACAATTATTCTGTTTATTTTCATTTAAAATAAAAACACGTAAATCAATGTTCTTCTTATAACAATTTAAAGTCTATAACTGTATAATTTATGAAAATATTCATAAACTCATTGTATCGATGCATATTTTTACTTTGCTTTGATATTATTTTTTTCCATTTTGACGTTCAATTGTAGCCATGTTTTTAATTCAGTGCACTTGGAATATGATTGTGGTGTTTACTAAACGCCTCGTCTCTGATTCTAATATAGCTTTACTAAGTTTCAACAATTTTGATTATCGGATTGTAATCATAATATTTTACTTTTCTATACTTGCTCACGCCATAGAATCGTTACTGAACTGGGTGACGTAACTAAACACCGCGTTTTGTTACCAGAGCGGAAATTGAAAATAATTACAGTTAGATGTTGTTCCACTGCGCCACGGTGTATAATTATGGTAAAAATATTATAACAACAACGTTGTATTCCAGTATGATAAATCGTCAGAGATTATATACCAAATTATAAATTTAGAATAAATTAAACATTTATTTTATATAAAGCGTCCAAAATTTTTTTTATATTATTCTAAAATAAAAGTTGGTCATAACATTTCTTATCTACCACTCTACAAAATCAGTCGAACAGTTTCAGAGATTAGACGAAACACACATATGGGCAGACGGACGAAATACATATATATATATATATATATATATATATATATATATATATATATATATATAGACATATATAGTAAAAAACTATTATTTTAACATTGCAAACACTCTAATTGTATTTATGTATAAATATCCATAATATTCTCACACTAAGCATATTGCAATTTGAATATTGTAATTCCACATAAATATAAAAGAATAAATAAATAAGGAAAACGCCGATAAAATTTAAAGCATTTTCATATTGGAACACTCATCCGTTCAATATTTTATGCAAATCAATGAATAAAGGCCGGCAATTTGGAACATTTTTAAATGACAAAGCCTACTTACTAAGGTAGAAATTGTGTCACGCTTTACACTAATAAAGCGTGACACAATTTCTTAAATTAAAAATAAAATAAATATTATATAAGCTGAGCCGTTGAGTCTTCAGTAAATAATCGAAGATACTTGTGTTGCAAGTGATTTGTTTCTCCATTGGCGTTCGTAAATGAGCTTCACTTATTTAACAAAGAAGAAAAATAAGTAGGCTGTCAAGGCCGGTCGTGTCGCAGTGGGACAGCGTCTGACCGTAAAAGCAATCGGTTGTGGGTTCGATCCCCACTCGGGGGAGTGAGTATATTTTAAATTATTTTCACTTCCTCGCTTTGGTAAAAGGCAATGTGCGGCGTTGAGTTCCATCACCCAACACGGAATGTCTTGAATTCGGTTGAAAGCGAAGAACTGAGTGTCTTGATTCTAGGTGCTTTCTGCCCACCCTGCTATGCGGGATAAAAGCGTGAAGCTAAAAAAAAAGAAATAATTATTTGTGTTTTTGTGTGTGCGTGCATACATGTGTGTGTGTTTATCTATTATATATTTAAAACCGTATTTATCATTAAGTACGGTGTCGAACATATATTTTGAGATTTCTCTTCTCTTATATATAAACAACTAACAACTTTTTACTAAAATTATCCCTGTGAAGAAGTATGAAAATTTAATAGAATTAAAGATGAATGCAGCAATATTATTTATGATTCATTAGTTATACATTAAATAATAATATAAATATTGCACTTGTTACTTACCATATGTCTGACGTAAATTTTTATTTACGGCGCCATACTCGTAACTAAGGCAACGCTTATTTTTCGTATCAACGGACCCGTATCAACAATATAAAACAATAAAATTCATGTAAAAACCTTTTAAAACACAAGGGAAATAAGGAGCCTATGTTCAACACAAGACTTTCAATTTTCTTTATATGAAATTTCATCACAATCAGATCAGCCATTTTGCCGTGATGACGTCATAGACCGAGAGACAGACAGAATTGTTTTCATATTTATAATATTATTACGGAAATATGAATTAGTATACATTATAGTTTCTCTTATCTATTTAGACAGCGTCCATTGCCGAATGACATTGAATCTAAATAAAATGAAATACTTAACAACAGAAAATATAAATCACCAATAAAATGTATTAAAAAATGCACAATAATAAAAATTAAAAATTCGTTTTCCTACATAAAAAAAACATTAAAAAAAAAGTACCGACAGTTCCATTCCCCGGTACTTTCTTCTCCCTCGACGATGCAAGTGCAAAGGCTCTTTGTGTGATTGAAAGCAGCAATTTCAAGATACTCAACAGATCCCGTGTATCGCGTCTTTTGGGTTGATGATATTCCAAAAAACATTTTACATTTTCCCTTACTTTAGTTGAACTACTGAACTTGTTCTTGTATTTTTTAAATGCAGTTGTAAAAATCCTATATACCTGCAACAATAAAACTACTGTAATGAATTATCTAATCATAAAATACTACATTTTTGAAAAAATGTATAAAAATTTGAACGCAGCGGGATTTATACGTTTTACGTTGAAATTTTTATACGTTTTTTGAAAAATGTTTTCTAATCCTAAGTGTGGAATAACACTTTAAAAATACTAAATATATATAAAATACTTGTATTATTTTAATTAAATGATGCCGTTTTGGAGCAGTGGATACATTTGACTGTATATACGATTGGTTGTGAGTTCGATTTACACTCGAAGAACGTTATATTTAAATTTGTTTTCATTTCTCCGCTATGGTGAAACAAAGCGCGGCGTTAAGTTCTGTATTTTGGGGTATGTCTCGAAACCAGCAAGTGTCTTGACTCTAGGTTCTCTGATTACCTTGCTTTACGGAATAAAGCGTGAAAATGTAAAAAAAGGTTTATTATAGAGCATATTAAGGTAATCAATTCATAATACTTATCAGAAAGCTAACATGTAAAAATTTTGCTAAATTAATTGATGAGCTCAAGGTGTGACGTTCTAAGTTATATTTTCATGTATATACCCACAGAGTTTGTAATATATTTTGTTATTATTTTACTGTAAAGATTATTAATTTACATTCACAATTTTTAATATTAATTATTAAAATAAATTTCCATTTTAGTATTTCTAACCTAAAAAAAACCCTACAAAATCTCCCAAAATAGCCAAAAGGCTTCATTTCGCATGGAATATTTACTAGAGTATAACAAAACTATAATGTCGGCTCGGTTTACCGCAACAAATCCCTAATATTTATTTAACCGTGTAATAACGAACCCCCCATAAAATATTCTTACGTTACATACTAAGGGCAAACTTATTAGCTGTTAGTGGAAACCACAAACTACGTACATGCTACGTATAGACATATAGTTATAAGTTACGTCTATCAGTAAATATACAATCACGTAACTAAACCCCGAAGATAATATAGTATGATAATTGAAAAATGAAATTTCACTCATTTAAACTCTGAGGTAGCATAGTATTGTGATTGAAAAAAAAATTGTAAATAAAATATTTATTGTTCACTATATATATTAGCGCTGCTTTTTCTTCTAGACATTGCATCTAAAGTGGCGGAACTCAACGCTACGCTTTTCTTACTATAATAGGTTAATAAAATGATTTTAAACATAATACACCATTCACTCGAGTTGATATCGAACTCATAACCAATCCCATTTTCAACTCTGTCCCACTATACCACAAGCCAACTCTACCTCTTACACACTGGCCTAATGTTGAAAAGACTAAAGATATAAAAACATTGACTTTTTTTACATAAAAGCATTTATAAGTATATAAAATTTTCTTTCACTATGTACTAGTACACAGCTCGTGGACCGGAGTTTCATAAAACGGTATAAGATGATATTAGAAAGAGATTTCCTTGATAGCAAATTTATCGAGATGGCATATTGATACCACTTATACGCTGTGTTCCTCAATCTTCTTAGATGTAATTTTGTGTGTATTTATTTTATCTTAACTTAATTCAACTGTATTACGTATATATATATATATATATATATATATATATATATATATATATATATATATATATATATATTGTATTACGTATTTATGTACGTTATTTATTCTATTTGTGTTCGTGGATATCTTCATCGTTTGTATTCATATATATCAAGGGTGATATTTTGATGGGAACCAGTTTCTGATGATGGAATCATAGAGAAATTGAGAGGAACTTTTAAAAAAGTATGGGCGATTAGTTTTTAATTTTCCATTAAGTAATTTAAATTGAAGTGCATGAAGTTCTCGAATCGATCTGAAGATGGAGCTGAAATATGTTCAAGGGACCTTCTTAACAATATACAGCAATTACCCTGTTTGGGTTTGAATATTTTTTATTGATGAGATATTTACACATAGATGCCATTAGGGCTCTAAAGATGAAAGAATTGATCTTTTAGGGAAATCATCAACGTTTTATAGTAGCTACCTCTCTGTTGAGTTTACTTCTTACGGTTCATTGTGCAAAAACGTTCTTTAATATCATAATAATTTACATTTTTCTCTTTTCATTAGCTTTTGGTAGAAAGAATATATTTCAAGGGTGGTCCCATGGAAGATGGATGAATCTTAGGGAAGAGGAGTTTTCAAAAATTGTAGAATTGGCCAGAGTGTTATTAAATTTTTAGAGTCCTACAATTAATTGTAAAACAAAGTGTGGCGTTGTTGACTCAACACTCAATGCCTCGAATTCGGTGAAAAGCGGAACACAATGTGCTTTAGCCCTAAGTATTTTCTATCTACTCTGCTTTGCGGGATAAAAGTGTGAAGCTAAAGGAATCTGCTTGAAGGTCTCGGGTCAATCTTATGATGGAGTCTAAAGGCTCTCGAAACTCCTTAAGTATTTATAGTAATCCTTTGTTTATTGGCTTGAATATAGGCCAAACAAATGTTAGAAAAACCTTAGAACAATATCAAATGGTATTTGTATACACTTTACAAATACCCACCACTTTACAAATTCTTTGGCACCCACTCCAAAATTATAAAAACTTATTACTATTATTATTAATAATAAAATATGTATTTTGTTGTAGTTAAATCGAAATGTTAATCATTTCGTTTTAACTAAATCAAACTAATCAAACGTATAACTTTTTTAAAAAAACTTATAAAAATTTTGAACGCAGCGGGATTCGAACCCGCGCCTCTTGAATACCGGACAAGCGCTCTGACCGCTAAGCCTCAAGGCTTAGCGGTCAGAGCGCTTGGTCGGTTTTCTAATCCTAGGTGTGGAATAACACTTTAAAAATAATAAATATACGTATAATTTTAGTCCAAGCTAATTTATTTTTTAATTTCATTAGTAATTATATATCGCTTCGTTTGATACGTTGATGTTATCACTTGATTGACAAACACAACGTTAACTTTTTTTTTAAAAAATTGATACCTTCGTGGTATATTGCAATATCGTCGGACTGAAAAGCGGTTGGCTGTGGGTTCCATTTCCACTTGGTGAAAAGATTGTATTAAAAAATTATTTTCTCTGGTAAGCCAGAGAGAAATGAAAATAAATATTTAAAAATTAAAAATTGTCTTAACAAAGCATGGAATAAAGTTCACAACTCAAAACGCAATACCTGGCATTTCGGTCCACTTGACAATAGGTTATCTATGAATACCTTGGTATTGAGGATAAAACATGAAGCTGAAAAAAATAAAAAAATATTAGAAATCAACTTAAAGATTTATCCTTACTTAATTTCCTGAACATTGTAACGGAAACCCCATTTAAGCAAAAAAATATTATAGTAAATAAGAGAAATTAATTTTATATATGTAATTAATTGAGGCCGGTCGTGGAAAAGTACGGAATCTCTTAATACTAGGTACTTTCTGCCTACCCTACTATGCGGGATAAAAGCGTGAAGCCAAAAAAATATTTAAGCATTCTTTAAAAGAGATTTAAACTCATAACTGTTTTATACAATTACATACCAATATAACAACGATCTATGCTACCACGCAATTCAGATCCTAATAATATTATAATATATAAATAAATAAATAACTACCTCTAACCATATAAATTCTCATAATTCAAAATGTGTACACGCAACTATTGCTAAAGTGAAGTTTACAAAATAGATCCATCAAATTGTATAGAAAAATAAAGTTAGAGTGGGGGAAAAGTTGAGAACCGCTGACTTCCCAAACGAGCTAACTTGTGCTCACTAAGAAATTGCACTATTAAAGTGTGTTTAGTTTTGTGTTTTTTTTTCTTTAAAGTACACAGGTTCAGTTTTATAAAAGCTCAGCTGAAATATACTTCGTGTAATGTTTATATTTTAAAGGTAAAGAAAGAGTTTTATATCAAATTTCCTATAAATTAGATAAGGAAACCGGTCGTGGCGCAGTGGGTCAATTTCTCATTATGAACTGCGATCAGTTGTGGGCTCGATCCCCACTTGGGGCAGTGGTAAAGACAAATTGTGGAGTTAAGTTCCACCACTCAACACGCAATGTCCCAAATTCGGTGGAAAGCAAATTATGGAGTATCTTGACACTAGGTACTTTCTACTACCTACCTACCTACTCCTACTATACGGTATAAAAGCGTAAAGCAAAAAAAATATTTCTGAATAAATAGAATTTCAATTTAAGAAACTTGTTTTTTTTAGCTTCATGCTTTTATCCCGCATAGCAGGGTAGACAGAAAGTACCTAGTGTGAACACACTCCGTACTTCGCTTTCCACCGAATACAAGACATTGCGTGTTGATTGGAAATATAATCACTCCCCCGAGTGGAGATTGAACCCACAACCGATCGCGTTTACAGTCAGACGCTGTCACACTGCGCCACGACCGAGAACTTGTTTACACGGTCAGCTAATACATTCATATTCTAGTATTGATTGAAGTGGTGTGTATTTATTATATGGTACGTGAGTTCGAATCCCATTAGAGAAAATATTAATACTTTACTATAGAATTTCTTTAAAAAAATACCAACGAAAGCTAATCTCTACAAATCAATTCCAAAAAAGTTGGTAAAATCTGGGCGTAAAAGCAGGCATTGTAATAACAAAAAAGAATTCGTGCGAATTTAGCGTTCATCAGAGAGCAGTTAGCGCGAGCGCAATGTGAAATTAGATACGTGTTAAATGTTTAACACGGCGCCGCACTTTCCCTCTTCCTAACATTTATATAGAGTAATATGTGTATAGATAACTAATAAATATTATATTATTGTATATATTTTCACGGTACATCCCGCTTAGCAGGATAATCAAAGAAAAAAATGTCAAGACACTCCGTTAAATGGTTTCCAATCGTAATTGAGACATTGCGTCTGGAATTACGATCTCCGCGCTTTATATTATTAGAGAGGAGAAATGGTAATAAATTTTAATATTTTCTTTTGAAATAAAAGAAAGATAGGCTATTAATGTTGAGTAACACTTTTACGCAATTTCACGCGTTTCTACGTTTAAAAGGGACGGCAGAGAAAACTCAGTGTTTTGAGTGATCGTATTAGAATTTACAAATTGAATTTTGAAGTTTAAGTATTAACCTCAGATTTTCCTTATTTGTCTTTTTTGATAAATTATTCGTTATCTTTTAAAACACGTAACATGTCATATATTATTAGTATATGAAGGAATGAAAATAAAGTATACATATTATAAGTACAGAGTGTCTTGACACTAGGTTCCTTTGCCATAGCTTACAATTCAATAAACCAGTTAAAATATTCAGTTAATATATATATATATATATATATATATATATATATAATATATATATATATATATATATATATATATCTATATATATATATATATAGATATATATATATATATATATACAAAATCCCGTACTTAATAAGTGAGTCATTTACAAAAACAGGCAAAAATAAAATAAAGTTGCATGTTATAGCAAGATTACTAAAATCACCGCAAATTAACTTGTTTTTGTTCAAACATATGTATTTATATTTTTTTTACAGGAAACATAGTTGTTCCATGCAAATTCCAAACAATACGTAATCTAAGCACAGTAGCGAGCGGTAACTAGATTTAAATAAAATATAACGTAAAGTAAAAGTACAGGCGAGATCTACTCTATAAAACGTACAGATTTATTCACCACCCGAGGGATGAACATTAAGCGAAATACGCATTTTCTTATTAATGTATCACCAACTTCATTAATATTTCATTAGTTTTATGCCAGTATGAAACGGAATGCCAAAAGTGCCTTAAACAAGACTCTACGCGAGTCACGTGGAAAAATATAGAGAAAGCCTTGTCTTGCACGTCCTAATCTACTTAAAGAAGGTTAACAGCATTACGCTTTATATTGTTTATTATTTATTTTCTACTTCTTAAATACAAATAACTTTCATAGTGACTTTATTGAAAGGTGCAAATATTTTAAGAAAACATTTTTTTTTTTTTAAAAGTAAAGAAACAACAAAAGTAAAGAACAACGTTCGAACCTTGGAAATTATTACACGTTTGTTAAAACTTCTTTATAAACGGTGAAAATTTCAATACAGTTGGATGTAGATCGCATGGCTTAGCGGACGGAGCACTTGGACAATTTCCAAAAGGCGCGGGTTCTAATCTCGTTGTATTCCAATTTTTTATACATTTAAAAAAAAGATTTAACCATCTTATATATAGCAGACCCGTTAGTGCATAACGCTTTGTCTTATACCGTGGTATGTCTTTTTATACAAAATGAATGTTATTTAAACAAACGTTAAACTAAATACCGTGACTTTTAGCTATATATATATCTTCTTTAAAATAACTACTATTATTATTTAGAACAGTAGGATAATATTAAATTATAATTGCTAGAACCAAAAGGTGAGAGACCTTGAAAATTCCATCCTGAAAACTTCTGAAAAAAAAATGTATATATATATGTATATATATATATATATATATATATATATATATATATATTTCAAATACTTAAATATAAGCTAGTAATCCGTCTCAAATAGTTTCATTTAAAATGTACAAAACATATATTTTCTTTTCTATAGCACGTTTTAATTTCAAAGTAGTGCAGTGTCCAAATGAGAGTAAAGTATTAGAATAGTTTTCTCAAGTTCCACTTTACCTATTTGAAGCATACGTTAGACATTAGACGTTAGCTCGCAGATAACAATCCCTCAAGTCAAAAAGTTTCAATCCCACAAAGAGCTTTTCTTGAGCACACAAAATAGGGATGTCAAAATTCAAAGTCGATATTTTACATTCGTTAGTTGTGAAATTTATCGTAATAGATATTTCTTTAATGTTTATAATGTGTTAGAAAATTATGGAAATGTAAGTTAAGGTAGTGTTGTAATTTATGTAATTCGACAATTGAATCTTTTTTTCACGCCTTTATCCAAAGGGTACACAGAAATAACCTAGTGTCAGACACTCCGTACTTCGCTTACCGCTGAATTCGACACATTGCGTTTTGAGTGTCGGAACTCAACGCCGCACTTTGTCTTGCCAGAGCGAGGAAGTAGAAATAATTTAAATACAATCACTCCCCCGGGTGGGAATCGAACCTACAATCGTTTGGATTTACAGTCAGACACTACTACACTGCGCCACGACCGGCCGGCCTCAAATTTATTGATTAAGTTATACATAGAAATAAATCATGTGTTCTTAATTGTATATTATTAACGTGGTTAATTAAATTAAAATTGTATTAATATTTTCTATTTTTAAAGTGTTATTTCACACTTAGGATTAGAAAATATTTTTGAAAAAACGTATAAAAATATTAAAATTGTATTATTTCGATATCTTTTCGTCTTGTCATAGAGCTACTATCGGCTCAGAAAGTTATAACTGCATTATAATCCAATCCAGTGACATCTTTACAATTATAAGACAATTCATTTTAGAACTGTATTTCAATTTTAATCCAAAACTTTTATTTCCCATTGACATAATAAACAGAAAGCAACAAGGCCGGTCGTGGCGTAGTGAAACAGCGTCTGACTGTAAACGCGATCGGCTGTGGGTTCGGTTTCCACTCGGTTAAAAGATTATATTTCGATTATTTTCATTTTCCCGCTCTGGTAAGTTAAAAACTCGTGGTTGGCTTCCGCCACTGAACACGCAATGCCTCGAATTTGGCGAAAAGCGGAGTACGGAGTGTCTTGACACTATATACTTCCTGTCAAACCCGCTTTGCGGGATAAGTCGTGAAACTAAACAAAATTATAGTCTTATATAATAGTGTAAAATAATACGATGAATATATAGTTTTCACTACTTATGTAAAAAAAATAATATTATAATATATTCTTATTTAGTATTAATTATTATAATTATTAAGAAAAAAACATCGATAATTTGAACTTCCCGCAACATTGGACGGAAGTGCAATATCGGAAACAGGGTTCACGACAACGGAATAAATACGAAGCCTCAATACAACAGACCGCTATGAAAACTTCAAGTATGTACGAGCAAGTATGTACCTATACGTATATCTTATTTCACGGATGATTTATTTGTGACTGGTGACATTTTTGTAGTGTTTGAATTTTTATTAAAATTTAATATATTATAACAGCTAAGCTAGCTTTTGGTAAGACAAAGCGCAGCGTTGAGTTCCGCCACTCAACACGCGATGTCTCGAATTCAGTAAAAGCGGAGTACGGAATGTCTTGACACTAGGTACTTCCTGCCTACCCTGCTTATTTTGTTTTGAAAGAGTGAAGCTAGAATATTCTAAGTAAAACTTCCTGAGACCATAATGGCGCGTTGACATAGGGGAGTTTAGTTTAGGAGTAGATTGGTGAATGAACAATGCTGATGGAGGAATGTGTAATTGTACTGAAAGTGCTTATATAAAAATAGCTACATACATACACTACCGTTTATTTCACATACACACATAAGATGTTACTAAGGAAATACATATTTAACGCATCAATGGGGTTATTATATTTATATATTTCATACATCATCTAATTTAACATAAATCATACATTTTTTAAAATTAAATTTTAAATATTTTTTTTCTTACACTATTAATAAAATATTTATTAAAATTTCCTTTCCCGAATCGACTTCATTATAGAAAAACTCAAAAGGTAGATGTTTTTCTATGTATATTGTTTATTTACTACCTTAAACAGGACAAGCGACAATATTTTTTATAAAATCCTTTATCAGGTCCTCTCTAGCCGACTGCAACTTAAGGACAGATTATTTTTAGATACTAATTCCTATAAAACATAAGTTTAGAACGACGCCTTAGTAATTGTACTATGAAACTTGTTTTAACACACCTTTTATGGGGCTGGGAGTGGTTTCTTTAAAAATAGACATTACCTACACCCATTTACGGAAGCCTATTTTTGAAATCATTTACTTAATTGAAATGAGGTTTTAATTGAACGGAGAGGCTGGTCATATGGTAGTGTGACAGCGTCTCTGTAAGCGCGATCGGTTGTGGATTCGACTCCCTCTTGGGAGAGTTAAGTTAATTTCACTTCCTCGCTCTAGTAAATTTTACGCAATTACGCAATGTCTCGAATTCGGCGTAGAGCGAAGTATAAAGTGTCTCGACTCTATATATTATGTATCTACTCTCTTATGCTGGATAAAAGCGTAAAGTCAAAATTAATAAATAAATAAACGGATTATTAAAAAAATATTTCATTCGTTCATTGTTTGACCCATAAACGAACAGACAGATAGACAAAAATATATATATGGAGATTTATTCAGATGTTTTAAATAAAACTATTATAAGCGGATTATTTGCTTATATTTTAGTATTCGAAAATATATTTTCGAATATCCGACGTTTCCAACACTTTACAAAAATCCATGGTCACAGGTTCTTAAAATACGATCCAAATATTTGTCTGTTTTTAAAGTGTTCCATACTTAGGATTAGCAAACAATTAAAAAAAGGCATAAAATTGAACGCAACGGGATTCGAACCCGTGGTCAGAACAGTTGGAGGTTTTCCAAGAGCTTTTTTTTTCAAAAATGTTTTAAATAATTTCATTTAAAATGTGTAAAAATTGTGAGAATCAAAGTTCATATTTAAATATCTACCTGTTAAAATTACATGTCACTCTATAAAAAATGGTTTTAAAGCCTGGTATGTAAAAAGATAATATCTTAAGGATTTATGCCAGGGATCCATGAACTATTAAACTAACATCAGGTACCATCAACTAAGATAAAAATAACTAAGCTGACATATAATGACTATGTAAAAGTAAAAAAAATATATTTTTTTTCCAATCGTATTAACAAAACTGTATTCAGGCACTGACCCTGAAACCCTATGCCGGCAACCAAAAATATTTAAGTATTATTCCGAATGTAATTCGAACCCGAAACCACATGTCCTGACCGCTTACTTATTACACTACAATAGCTTCTACTTTAGATTTTTTATTTTACATACATACATATGTATATGCCGCATGGTAACAAGAGAGAATATAGTGTTAAATCACTTTTTCTTTACCCTGTATCTCGTACATTAGGATAGACAGGAAGTTCCTAGTATCAAGACACTCCATATTCCGCTTTCCGCTAAGTTCAAGACATTGCATGTTGGAGCTTAACTCCGCGCTTTGTTTTACCAGAGCGAGAAACAGTAAATAATTTAAATATACCCCCGAGTGGGGATAGAACTCACAACCGATGGCTTATACGGTCAGATACTCTCCCACTGCGCAACAACTGACCTTATCAATTTACTAAATTTGAGATTATAGTTGTAATGTGTTAGAAATGCGAAATTGTATATTTTAGCAGAAGCGAGAAATTAGAATAACAATATATAGCAATCTCTCATTACAATGTTGTGTTAGTCCAAAGTCACACAGTCGAAAAAAACGGCGCCCTTTCTCTTGCAAGAGTGAGTACATAAAAAAAAAATTCCTAGTGGAGATTGAACCCATAAGTATCGCTTTTAAAGTTAAGCACTGTTTATTGCACTGCATTCATATAATTTGTGTTGTTTGTTAGATGTATAATTAACTGACTATATATATAAATAACAATTAATATTCACAAGATGGCTAGAAGTAGTAGGATTGCATTCTTTACACACTGCTCTACAACTTGTATAATTTATTAGTAGGCTATACTTTTTATATCATCAAAGGGACTCGACGGTATTCATTACTGATCGCCGAGCTGTTGCTCGCATAGCAGGGAAGGCAAAATAGACTTGTATTAAGACACCCCGTGCTTTCCGTTTAAAATCGAGACATTGTGTGTTGAGTAGCGGAACTCAACGCCGCGCTTTGCCTTACCAGAGCAAAAAACTGACAATAACTAAATGTAATCATTCTTCTGAGAGGGAAGACCCACAAACAATCATATTTACTGTCAAAGTTGTTCTATTGCGACACGATGTCATCTATTCGTAACTTTTAGTAATTTTATAAACAACACTAAGATAATGGAATCAATACTCCTGTAAACCTAACTTGAAAATTAGGCAATGCTCTTAAAACTAATTACGAAAAAATGATGTTGTTTTGTACGGTTTTTTATACATAGACTGAACACGTAATGTCTCGTTTTCGAGCGGAAAACAGTCAACGCAATGTCTTAACACTACGTTATCTCTGGCTACCCTGCTATATGGAATAAAGCGTAAAGTTGTTTATTTATATATGTTTTTAGCTTTGCACTTTATCGCTCATAGCAGGGTAGACAGGTAGTATGTAGTGTCAAGACACTCCGTACTCGATATTCCACGGAATTCGAGATATTGCATGTTGAGTGTCGGGACTCAACACTGCGCTTTGTGTTAGCAGAGCGAGAAACTGAAAATAATTTAGTATAATCCTTTCCGTCGAGTGGGAATCGAACCCACAATCGCGTTTGCTGGCAGACGCTGGCACACTGCGCCACTACCGTCTTCAATTTATATAAAATGTAATTCAACTCATCTTATATAATTTTAAGCTTATCGTTTTATTTTCACGCATCTGCCACGAGTAATCAAGTACAAAACTGGTTACTATCCGTTATCTACAGGATCTAGTGTAAAATTAGTTTCATAAAGCGAATATATTACAAAATTTCTATTAAGACGTAATGGAATGAAATGGCAATAGTTTTTGCCGCTTATTAAATATTCCATGATGCAACACTAAACGATAATTTAATACAAGCAATAAGCATTTTGCATAATAAAATTTATCTCATACAAATAATATATGCCAGATTTCACTTATAAAATCCTAAAAAATACATTTAAAATAAATTGAATTAATATACAAAGAAAAGTTATAGATAAAAAAATAATTTCATACTTTATTACGCATAGCAGGGTAGTCAGAAGAACCTAGTGTCAAGACACTCCACTGATTGCATTCCGCCCGAAAACGAGATTTTGCAGTGTTGATTGGTGAACTCGACACGACGCTTTATCTGCCCAGAGAGGAGAAATGAAAATATTTCTAAAGTACAACATTCCCCTGAGTAAGAAAAGAACTCGTAACCATTCGTTCTTACAATCATATCCTGTCCCACTGCGCCACGATGACCGATGCACTTAGCTTTGCGATATCGTTTTTCAATCCCATCTGCAATGTAAAAATTTTTATTCAAACGTGTTCCTCGTTTAAAAAAAATATCTTTTGTTTTCGATTTAATTTTGTTTCTAAGAAGTACGTAAATGATAAAATATGGCCACTTTTCTGTAACGTTTAGTCTTTTTATGTGAGTTACATAATCCATTGTATTTAAATGACGTAATTGTACATTTCAAGCGGCAGGGTAGCCAGAGAGAAGCTAGTGTTAGGACACTCCGTTCTCCGCTTTCGCACTGAATTCGAGACGTTGCGTGTGGAATGATGAACATCATGATGATCAACAATGCGTTTTGTTTGACTAGAGCAAAGAGTGAAAATAGAGTGGAAATGAATATAATTTGAATATAATCACTCATCCGAGTGGGAATCGAACCTACATCGTTTCTTAAAGTCAAGCACTGTCCCAATACGCCACGATGGTATTTTTTTACACATTTTTAAGTATTTTTATTAACTTAACTGCATATTATCTATTTATCATATAGTTGTAGTAGTTATGATAAAATAAATTATAATTATATTTTGTGATGAATAAATTTATACCTAACTATATACCTAACTATATATATCTAACTTTTTAATATTTAGAACAGGGATAAATCCCAGTTCTTACCGGAAAATTTTTGATCTTTTTTCTCAGTTTCACTTTCATCTTGCATAGCAGAATACAGCAGGCATAGCAGGGACAGGTAGTATTCGTGTGAAAAGACACTCCGTATTTAATTTCGTAACTAATTAGAGTTATTTTGAGTGAGTGACAGAACTCAATACCGCGCTTTCTCTTACCAGAGCGAGGAAATGTTAATAGTTCAGATATAATCATTACCTCGAGTGGGAATCAAACCCACAACCCTTTACAGTCAGACAACTGGCCAACATCTTTGATTAGTATTTAAATCCGTATCCTGCGCTTTCATTTACACTGCTAAGCATGTTGGAAAGTAGATCTACGTATTCATAACCAAGTTATGGACACGCGTGTGTTTAGGGGTGCCGACTTGTGAACTGGTAGAACAAGGAATCTGCTTGCTGGTTGGCGCAGCCCCACGAGGTGTCCATGCATGCAAACAATCACATAAGAAGCTGGAACCTTCAAGATCCACCGATTAGAGAGAAATATGAAGAAAGGGTTTCCCAGAAGCTACAGATACAAGCTACAAGCTACAGCTGCGAAATAGGTACTGAGAATGTTGAAGTATGCTGGCATATATAAGTTGAAGTGTGTGGCGTTGGGAAAAGAGGCTTTAGTAAAAAGCATAATGAATGGCGGGATGACGGAGTAAAAGACGCAGTAAAAAGAAAGAAGAAAGCGTGGCAGGATTACAAAGCTTTGAATAAGAATAAAAGTATGAGAGAGATTAAGAAGAAAGAATATATATAAGTTTCAAAAGTACCTAACGAAAGCAGTACAGTATGACAGAGACGAAAGATTGAAGAACAATTTCTTGGGAAACACTAAGCTTTTCTGGTGAGAAGTTTTTTCGGGGTTGTTTACCAACCCGTAGAATGAATGGGGTGCTTACAAATGACGGTGATATATTACCAAAAAGAACGCACACTGTGCAACGATGGGCGGAGTTCTACAAGGAGATAGTACAAATATAATGACACCTCTATCTCAAGCGGCAGCAATATTCAGCATATATTATTCAGCATATCTTATGTAGCAGACGTCGATATCAGTAAAAAATAAAGAATGCTATACGAAGTCTGAAAGGTGGTAAGGCAGTGGGAACAGATGGAGTTACTGCAAAGGTGATCAAATCTATGCATTTTACGCTGGAAAACGGGTGAGGTCCTGGATGATGGGCGAGGCGCAGGTCATAGTATCTTTATATAAAGGCAAAGGTTCACAGATAGACTGTGCAAGCTATAGGGTTATCAGTTTTATTAGCTTCTGCAGCAAAATTTATTCTAAAATCCTAACAAAAAAATGCAAGAGAGATCCGAAGGGCTTTTGTGGGAGGCTCAAGGAGAATTTAGGCCTTTGACAGTTAATTACCTGTTGTACTCAGATGATGATGTGCTTATTGCGTCATCAGAAAGCGAGTTACAGACATTGGTCATTATTCTGTAAGGACCTGAATGCGAGTAAAAGTAAGTTTCTAGTATTTGAAAGAGATGAAGAAAGAACAGAATGTAAGATGAGGTGGTGTACCTGGGAGTATGTTTAGTAGAGATGGAAGATATATAGTGGATGTGGAAAGACGTATTGCTGCCGGTAAAGGGTTAACGGTGCTCTTGCTTTATTGATGCAACGGCAAAACGTCAGCGTACCTGCACGTCCTGCCGTTCACAATGCCGTACTGATACTGACGTTGTTAAGCGACAGCAAAACGTGAGTGTGTCAGAAGAAAAATGAAAGAGAGATGAATACAGTAGAGATGCGATCTCTTCGTCGGATGCGCGGAGTCAGTTTAGCTGACCGTATAAGCAGCGACGAGACACGTAGAATGGCAGATGTAAGCGTGAATGTTATAGTAAAAATGAAGAAAAACGTGTTCGAGTGGATGGATGATGGAAAAATGATAAGAAAGATTTATGATGCAAAGATGAGTAGTACGGAAGGTCAGGAGAGACCTTGGTTGACCTTCAAAACACAGTATCGAAGATATTGGAAAAAGGTAACGTAAAATGCATGAGGATCCCCTAAAGAGCATGAATAAAGAGGCTAAGGACTGTGGACGAGGCGAAAGAGGTATGCAGGGACCGTAGCATTTGGCGCTCTTTGCTCTCTGACTACCCCGCAAGGGATAAAGCGTGATGCTAAAATAAAAATATTTGTTCTAAAAATGTTTTCTTTTCGTAAATGTGGAATAAGACTTGGAATATTTTTAATTTTGGCATAAATCCTAATAAAGTAGTGTACTATAGTATTTACTATTTTTAAAGTGTTATTCCACACTCAGGATTAGAAAACATTTTTGAAAAAACGTATAAAAATTTGAACTTAATAAAATTTTACAAAAATACACTTATTTTTAATTTATAGAATGAAACGTGAGAAAAACCCTTTGAACATGTCAAGTGATTGCCACTAACGCGGTTCGTGCTCTAAGATTATAGTAATAGAGGCTGGTGTCGTGAGAACTTTATAATTACAGCGTTATTGCATAATTCAATGATAAAAAAAGAATAAATCTATTAAAAAACAATTAAAAGTTATATAATATTATTTATTGTTTGTTTATAGAAGATATTTCTTAGCATTCTATGTCTTTACTGTGCCCATTGCTTTGCCGAGAGAGAAGCTTTGAACAATAACTGGGGCAAATGTATATTAGTGCACGCCTCTACTGTCAGAGCTCTTGTCTCTACCAAAGCCTTAATTTAATTTTACACATTTGCCGGATTTTACGATACTTAGAATCCAGTGATAAATTATGTCTTACTTCTTCCATTTAGATATATTATTAGATAACGGAAACAAACGCCGCGTTTCATCTAACCTAACAAGAGAAACTAAATACATATAAATATATACTTACCATCGATGGACCTTCAATTGGCCTCTTGATGTCTATTTATAAAAAAATCTTTTAAAACTATATATTTATATATAGTTTTAAGAGATTCCTTCACGGTCCTTACTGCAAAATAGATTAACCTTTTTTTATTATCATAGCTTCGTGTTATCTATTAGAAAGATCAATATAGGATCCGTCATGCTTAGTGGGAGAACATCAGAATATAAACTCGTTTGGTTACGGGTTTGATTCCCATTCAGGTGAATGATTATATTTAAAATTTATTTTAATTTTACTGCTCTGATAAGACGAATCGAGGTGTTGAGCTAGTCAGCCTTTGACTATGCAGAATATAGCGTGAAGCTGCAAAAACAATAACTTATATATACTCTGTGTACTTGTAAAACAATCAGCACTAAATATAAACTATGAAACGTAATGCCTAAGCAAATGTTACTGAGATCGCTTTTTTGGAAATTGTAAAAGTATTTATATTAAAATTTTACACGTGTATTGCTAATAACACAAATACAGGCGTTATTTTAAATAAGTATAAACGTACTAATAAGCGTTGTGTGGAATGTGCCTGACTAATCGCGTCACTGTAGGTTCAAATTGGAGTCCAGAAAGCTTCACGCTTTTTCCCGCCTAGCAGGATAATCAGACAGGTAGACATTTCGGTAGCTGGTCTCCACCCAAAATCTAGACAGCGTATTGAGTGGGGAACTTAACGCCACGCCTTGTCTTCCCAGAGCGGAAAAGATTTTCAAATGTAATCATTCCTCCGAATGGAAATCGAATCCACGAATGCCAAATAGATAGTACTAGAAATATAAAACATTTTTTTATTTTAATTCAAATATTCATTTTATATAGCTAAATATTCTCAATATAATTCAAGCGTCTTACTGTTACCGTTATTAATGTTGAGGGAAAACGAGCAAAACCGGCCTATTTGTGGTATGGAAGATTACTTTTACTATTTTTTATAATAATGACAACAGAAATACATCATCTGTGAAAAAATTTCAACTGTCAATCTATCAAGGTTCACGAGATATAGTGTGGTGACAGACGAACTGTCAGTTCGACGGACAAACAAGTCCTAATAATAGGGTTAAAAATACTTTCATTACAAACGAGTAAGTTTTAAATTTGTATTTAAGTAATATTTTAATATATCTTTTTGTATAATTTTCTATGTTAATTCATTGCAATTAATAACACGTTTCGTTCGAATTTTTATCTTTACCTCTATTTTCCTTTACTGAGCATGTAAATGTTATAATATTTTGCAAATATTGAAACAATGATAATACCTTCCTTACTTTTTTTTATATATTTTAACAAATAAGAAAGCAAGAAAACGACAAGAGCAGGACATTCACTGAACAATAAAATTAACGTAACGCCCATCTGAAATGAATTACATACAATTCTGCTTTTTACTGGGAATTTAAATTTATATAATACACTCAGTAATTGTATATAAAAAGAGTAGTTTCACACTGTATCCCGCATAGAACGTTAGTCAGAGACAACCTAGTGTCAAGACACTCGGTTGACTACTTTATGCCCAAAATCGAGGAACTCAACGCCGTGCATTGTCTTATCTCAAAAATTATAATCATTCCCTGATCTGAGTCTGAATCGAACCCACAACCAATCGGATTTACAGTCAGACGGTGTCGTGACGGTCTCTAATTAAATTATCAGACTAGAATTATTATTTAATATATATTTCCGAAATAACGTTCAAGCAACGTTCTCTTGTGAAAAAATACCAATAAAACTAATAAAAGTGATGTATTAAACGACTCACGCGCATTATACCCCTGACAACCGAGGCAATCGCGTCGCGTATTGATTAAATAATGTCAAAACAATAATAATAGATATATATATAAAAAAATCGTTATTTTTCTAAATAAAATGGATCCCGAGAAAAGTAAAAATGAGGTGTCCGTCGATGATATATTGCAAATTCTGGGACCTTTTGGCAAATTTAATGTATATAATTATTTGTTGATATTGTTTCCTGTGTTGCTAGCTGGGATGTATTCCTCGGTGTACAACTTTGAAGCCATGGATTTGAAATACAGGTATGTGAAATATAGTAAATTTTCATACGATATTTTTTTTGTATAATATTTAATTCTATTAAGATATTTTTTTAGATAGGATTTTCCGATTAGGAGATATTATATTTAAAAATTGTCATTTCTTTGCTCTTCTATATTATCTCGTTTTTTGTGACAAAACGCAGCGTTGAGTTCCACCACCTTACACGCAATTCACATGGCAATTTCCGATAGATTAATGGAAACGGAGAGTCTTGACAATAGAATAAAGTAAAGCTGTTTTTTAATTTTTTATTTTGATGTATTTTAATTTTTTTTTTAATTTTTATTTATATAGATTACCTTTACTTATTTCTTTTTATTTTTCTTCCTGAATCGATATTATATAAACAGTCTGTAGTGTCTAACAATATCATAACAAAATCGAATCGCACATCACCTTCATATTATTCTAAATCTCATCCTGTCTAAAGTATTCCTAGGAACATATAATTGATAATTTTATAATGTTAATTATTTCTTTACAATCTAACAAATATTACTAAGAATTGATAAAGTTTACGAAAAAAAAGGTGGATTTCATTGTGTTTCACTAGAGAACGTGAAGAAATGTCAGTTTTTAATAGATATTGATAAAACGACAGTATTACGTACTTGTCTTACGTAAAAATGTGAAACAATTTATATATATTTTTTATTACATTTAATTATGCTTTCTTTCTTCTTTAAAATCGTAAAGTAAAAGAAATCGTAATTTTTTTATTAATATGTCATAACTTCCATATTGCAAATGTTAGAATCTCTCAGACTATATTTCCAAAAATAATAATCCTTAGATTTTTGGTCAGGCGACCAATTATTAGTGTTTAATTGAAAAATATATTTTCTCTCTGACTACTCAGTATAGCAGAGTCGTCATAGACAAAAAAGAACTAGTGTCAAAACACTACGTTTGCCGTTTTTTTAAAAAACATTCTATTATTGAGGCCGGTAGTGGCAAAAGACAGCATCTGACTGTAAACGCAAACGGTTGTGGGTTCGATCTCCACTCGGGGGAGTGATTATATAAAATTATTTTCGCTTCCTCGCTCTGGTAAGACAAAGTGTGGCGTTGATTTCCACCACTCAAAATGCGATGTCTCGAATTTGGTAGAAAGCGGAGTACGGATTGTCTTGACACTAGGTACTTTCTGTCTACCCTGCTATGCGGGATAAAAAGCGCGAAGCTGAAAAAAAAACAAAAAAAAATATTATATTATTTTCAATTACTTGTACATACAATAAAGTTATACACATAATATATCAACAGTAATATAATGGATTTTCATTGGTCATACAAAATAACGGATGGACCATAAAAATACGTCAAGATTACGTACATTCTTCATACAACAAATGAAATGTCAAGTTATTAATTAATATTAAATTAATATTAATGAATATTTATATAACTTTTGCACTTCTAAAACCTAATTTATTGCAGTTTTAAGTGCAGTTAATATTTACAAAAGATGTAGTTAATGTTTAATGTCTGAGACGTCATTGAGATACGAGTATGGATATCGAGTATGATTTTGCCTTAACCTTTTTTAACTTTTCACTTTTATCCTGTATAGCAGGGTAGATAGAAAGTACCTAGTGTCAAGACACTCCGTACTCCGCTTTTCGCAAAACTCGACACATTGCGTATTGAATGGCGGAACTTAACGCCGTTATTCGTCTTAACAGAGCAATGAATTTGAAATATAATCATTTCCCCGAATTGGTATCTAGTAGTAAGCAAATATTAAATGTCTCTGAAATGAACATTATCCTATATAAATATATTTTATAAAATAAGTTTAAAATATTGGAATAAAATCAATTACTGAGGCCGATTGTGGGTTCGATCCTTACTCTGGGGTGTGATTATATTTAAAATGATTTTAACTTTCTCGCTCCGGTAAGACAAAGTGTGGCATTGAGTCCCACCACTTAACACGGAATGTATTGGATTCGATGGAAAGCGAAGTACGGAGTGTCTTCATGCTAGATACTTTCTGTCTACCCTGCTATGCGAGATAGAAGCGTGAAGCTATCAATCAATTCTAAAAATCAATTTAACTGCATCTTTGAACTTTAATAAGGTTTAAAATAATTTTAACAATTACTTAAAATAAATACTAGTGAATTCATTGGTCACCTTGCCATTCTATTTAAACCATAAATAATACATTTGAGTATAGTGGCGTAGTAGACCAATGTTTCACTGTATGTCCAATTGGTCATGATTTCAATTTCGGCTGGCAGAAATTATTAAATTATATTTAAATTATTTTTATTTCACGGTCTGCTATTGCTGCGTTGAGCTCCGCCACTTAACATGGGACGGGCAAGCAGTCAATAGATTGTTTTGACACTAAGTTATCTCTTACTCACTATATTTTCTTAGTTATACTCACTATATTTTCTTAGCGATATTGTTAGTAAAAAATGTTAAACACTTCCATCCATCCATCTTCTGTTCCCATTTTAACGTTATATTTTGTCTGGCTATAGCGGGGAAATGAATTGATAACCCTTGCACGAGCAGTCTAAAGTAAAATGATTTTATATAAATAAAACAAACAGACTAACATATTATAAATTTAATTTCTTTTAATTTAACTGATGAAAGAATATTGGAAAAGATTCATGACACAAACAAAAATTGTAGTATTGGAAAGGAGAGACCTCGGTTGACCTTCCAGAACACAGTATCGGTGATACTAGGTAGGTCACGTAACCGGTATGAGGATCCTCCTAAGGGGCACAGGCAAAGCAAAGACCGGAGCGTTTGGCGATCCGATTATTCTGCCTATTTCACTACAAATTAAGCGTAAATCTAAGTACTTTTTTTATTTCCAGATGTGCAGTACCAGAATGTGAAGATCCCACGGTGAACTTCACGATCCCCCACTTAGACGATGGGTCACCCGCCAAATGTCTCCGATACGCGCCATTTAGGAACTATTCTGAAAGTCTAAGTAACAATGATACATGTTCGCCGCATTACTTCGACACATCTACGGAAATTGAATGCGACTCCTATATTTACTTTGAAGGACACTCTATTGTCAAGGAGGTAAGTTATATATACAATTAAAAACGACAACACTAAAACTGGAAGATAGCTGGCATTGATAGATCAAAGTGCCCCAAAACTAGTTTCAAATATATTAGTAGAAATTTTTTAAATAAGAAAAATAAAGGATGTAACCAAGAATAAAATATTGAATGTAATACGTTTAACTTAAACAAGCTTTCGAGATATCTAAAAAGTGAATCATTGAAGAAATAAAACACTTGCAGTTAGCACTTTGAGATGCTTTTTTCGGCAAAGTTTGTTTGCGAGCTTTAAAACTATCAGTTTTTACAATAACAGTAAACTATAATAAGACTGCAACTCCCAAGCCTAGTCCTACGTTTTGTTACTGTATTAAGAACAAATATAATTAGAGGTATTGTTGGCGCGTAACATACCTACCTGCAGCCTTAGCAATCATGTATGTATATGCAATCGGGCATAGTATGTAATTTTATATTAGTTTCACGCTTTTATCCCGTATAGCAGGAAAATGAGAAGTACCTAGTGGTAAAACACTATGTACTCCACCTTTTTATTTTGTTAATTAATATTTTTCTAATATGCTATTATAAAAACATTTCTATATAAATTTTAACCATAAAGCTTCACGCTTTATCCCGTATAGCAGGTTAGTCAGAGACAATCTAGTGTCAAAACACTCCGTTGACTACATTCCACTTAAAACGTAGACATTGCGTGTTGAGTGGCAAACTCAACCGAAGAGGTAAAGAGAATTACGTCCTCAATCCCTTCTTTAATTTCTATTCATGTTCAATGAAAAGCAACACTACATTTATATAAACATAGCGATAAATTATATAATTTATATCAAAACAATTCTTTTAATTATTCAAACTATATCAATGTTTATACAGCTGTAACATGAGAAATCTAGAGTTTTCTTAAGCTTATAATCAATAACCGACTCTCTTTACCATTTTATGAATTGAATACAAGTAAGTACAAATGTTAAATGGTCTGAGAATTATAACATTAATTTTCAAAGGAATTGTAGATTCTAATCCTAACTGTGGAATAACACTTTAAAAATAATAAATAAATCGTACATATAATTGTAGTGTATCTCCAAATATATATTTAATATTTTTACACAAAATGTTAACACAAAAGGCAGTGTTAAGCTTCGCAACTTAATATATAGTTTCAATTCCAGACAAAATATATGGAAGAAAAAGCTTAAAGATGCTTAAAAAAAATGTATTGTTATAATTAATTATAATTAATGTTGGGAGTCAGTTCGATTCTATTGCGGAGCACAAAATGTACATAAATCAATTTAAAATAATAAAATAAAAATATTCTTTATTCAAATAGGCTGTTAACAAGCACTTTTGTATCACCAAACAACACAAAATATTAATATTTTTAGTACTACAAACACCTACCACAGGCTACCACTAGCTCGGATTTTTTTTTTCATTTCTCTTCTCTGTTTTCTTTTTTCTCTCCTCTTCTCTGCTGAGAAGACCCGACAAGAAACTCATTTGCCTATTTGAAATATAGTTGTATAATGTGTTCAAGACAATAATAATGTGAGTGAGCTTCATAAACAATTAATTAATAATTAATTCCACACGTTAACATATCACCACAATCTAGCTAGTGCACTATACTTTTCACTGATTAGATTAGCTCACTTTTTTTAGCCTTAAATATAGTTTTAATGGAAGCTCTTCTTAAAATGTTTCTAATCCTATCTTGAACTCCCTTAATATATAATAGATGTGCTGGCTGCCTCTCCACTGCGGGTGGCTTGTTGGTCTTCATACAAATATAGCATTTTTCTAATATACAAAAAATAATTCTGGAAGCCGGTCGTGGCACAGTGTGACAGCGTCTTACTGCAAACGCGATCGGTTGTGGGTTCGATGCCCACTCAGGGGTGTGATTATATTTAAAATTATTTTCACTTCCTCGCTCTGGTAAGGTGAAAAGCGGAGTACCGAGTGTCTTGACACTAGGAGTGTCTTGACACTAGGAGTGTCTGTCTACCCTGCTATGTGGGATAAAATGCGTGAAGCTAAAAAAAAACTACGTTCATATTATATATGAAAAGTACGAACAGCCGTACAGTTCGTACCTTTTAAATGTAACACTGCAAATATTTTAGTTCTGTAATTATTATCGTTATATAATAATTTTTCGTGAAACACCTTTTGAATTGAGCATTACGTCACCTTTATTACTGTATTTGGTTGTTAGTGGTGATTAATGCCAGTTTTTAATATCTTCTATAAGTCTCCTAAAATAGTTATTTTTTTGTTAGCTCCACGCTTTTATCCCTCCTAAAAGTACCTAGTGTCACTCCGTACTGTCTTCTAAATTCGAGGCATTGCGTGTTGCCGAAACTGAACGCCGCGTTTTGTAAAAAATAATTAAATTAAAAAGAATAATAATTTACAATGCACTAACTTAATGAATATATTAATTGCAAAGAAATAAAAAGAAAAATACGCCAACATCTTAAAAAATATATTTGAAACGTCATGTTCTTATAATGTTAATTTTTTTACATATAATCGAACGTTACAATTAATATCAAAATATTATTTATTCAAATATTCTAATTACAAGCGCATTCCAATCGTCAATTAATATGAAAATGTAAAAACGTCAGCACTGCCAGTTCTACAATAAGCTCGGAAGGCAGTTCTGCTGAGAAACGTTGGCGAGAAATTTAATAGTGTTTTTTCAAGCTTCACATTTTTATCCCTCTTAACGAGGTAGACAGACAGTATTTAGTGTCAAGATACTCCGAACTTCACTTTCCGCGCAATTCGAGACATTGCGTGTTAAGTGACGGAACTCAACACCGCATTTTGTTTCACCAGAGGGAGGAAGTGAGAATAACTTAAGTATAATCACTAACCCGAGCAGGAATCGAACCCACAACCGATCGCGTTAACTGTCAGACGCTGTGCCACTGTGCCACGACCGGCCTCAAACCTAATAGTTGTTCTTCTGAATCGTTATCTTACAATAACTCATAGGAACGTTTTTTTTCAAAACACCAACTTTTTATCTCCTTCGTACATACATATTGTATAAGCTTGTATGTGTATATATATATGTAGATTTCGTTCTTATTGTGGTAATAAATGTGCATTTATTATATATATTGATGTACATTAAAATTAACTTTCTAATATTTATTTAGTTAATAACAGACAACACAAAGCCGTAGCTACTGAGCGTGTAAAGCTGAAATTTATTAATCCTTTGCCTTTGTGGAGGAAGAGTATGAAAGTGTTTTCCGAAATTCCTACGGAAATGAGGAAAACGGGGATTTTACATTATACAGTCAGCATTAATGCAATGCCAAATGTTTTGCGTCCACAAAGTTAACACGAGCAAAGTTGCGTGCGATAACTCCTATATAGATATATGCAAAATTTAGATAAATACAAAAATGAAACAAATATATTTAGAATGGCAATAGATATCTCGTCTGTTTATTTTACACGCATCTCCTTACCATTACAATATTTTATACAAAATAAGCCGGCCGGCTGGTCGTGGCGTAGTGTGACAGCGTCTGACTGTAAACGCGACCAACTGTGGTCTCGATTCCCATTCGGGGTAGTGATATTTAAAATTATTTTCACTTCCTCACTCTAGTAAGACAAAGTGCAGCGTTGAGTTCCACCACCCAACATGCAACGTCTCGGATTCGGTGGAAAGCGAAGAACGGAGTGTCTATACACTAGGTACTTTCGGTTTCTGTAGCGATAGCGTCTGACCGTAAAATACAAACACGAATGACCGTGGGATGATCCCGACCCGAGGAAATGGAGATACTAATTATTTTGATTAACCCACTTTGATTGAGAAAGCACTGCGTTTAGTGTTGGCTACACTCAACGCAGTGCTTTGTCCCAATAAGTGTCTTGATACTAAATTCTCTCTGATTAGAGTAATACACACGAAAAAAGTAAGAAACTGCTTTAAAATTAGTAGCTGGGAAGTCTAACTTGACACGCAATGCCTGCAAGTATAAACTTCTCTTGAGAATATTTTTATATTTAAAATATTTTCTTTTCCCTTTATATAAAGTGCAAAGTAAAGTCCTTCTTAGATGTCATGCCATTTACCGAAAGTATATTTTAGATTATAAATAGATGATCTTTGATTTTCACGATTTTTACACGTTTTATATGAAAATATTTTAAACAGATTCATTGGGTATATTTTGGTATTCAAGAATACATTTTATCCGATTTAACCGTTCAAAATAATTTCATTTAATCACTTGTTCCTTTTATTGCCTCCCGGTGTGATGTAAACGGGAAACAAGTATAAAATTTCACAAGCCAATATTCTATGACAATACATTAGTTAAAACAAAAAAAGCAGTTTCATGCTTTATCCCGCATAACAGGGTAATCAGAGACAGCCTAGCGTCAAGATACTACGTAGATTACTTTCCCCCTGAAATCGAGATTGTGGTGAGCTCAACTCTGCGTTTTTCTTTTTTCTTACCAGAGCGGAGATAAAAATGTAAATTTTAAACATTTCCCCAAGTGGGAATAGAACTCACAACTACCTGCGTTTATAGTCAGACGTTGTCACACTGCGTCACGTTGGCCTCTATTATACAATACAGATACAGTAATTATTAAAACATAAATAACAAACAATACAATGTGTTTGACATACACTTCTGTATAAAGCGGCATACGCGTTGCTATGGTAACGCATATTATACACTTTTAACTAACCACTTAAATATACCACTGAAATCTATACGTATAATAAAAATATAATAAAAATGAATAAAAATGAGCGATATATAAGAAATACTATTATTAAGAGCATTCATTAATACAATTTTTATAATGTTTATCTGTTTGTCTGTTTGCAAATTAGTCAAACACGGTTAAACCGATATTAATTGCAATTTTCCCTTTATTTTAACGACTTTCTATTAATATTCAGTCTTCATATTATTTTAATTGGTTCATAAATAAGGAAGTTATATTATTTTAAAGGGTTTTGTTCGACAAAGTTACAGCAAGAGTCAAGTTAACGCAAAACGAAGTTATCTTTCTTGATATAAAATTTAATCTACCACAGACTGTGTCTGTATCTTTTTGCCCTTTTTATTATTTATTTTTCATTTACATATAATTATAATCAGTTACTCAGTACTTACTTAGAATTAAAGCAAGGAGTTGTGAGCATTTACCAGTTTGAAAATATGTACTACGTACAGTTAAAATGACGATACTTGGGCGCGGTAAATTTATAGTTAAATAAATTTCTTTATTAAATATACTAATAATAAACTAAAATTAAAATGTATCTAATTTACCAAAAATGCGACCTTCTCCAGTTCAGTTATAATGGAGTGAATAAAAAATATAAATATAGTTTTTGTTAAAATTCACGAAACCTTTGCACAATATAAGGCTGACCTTGATTGTACAATAATACAATTTTCATGAGTTTACAAAGTAAATAAGTCTGTAATCTGGTGAGAAACGTATAATCCGTTAAAAATATTGTGTTGTTTTTTAACTTCACAACATACGGGACACAAGTGTATCCCGTATAGCAGGGTAGACTTGAAGTAACTAGTGTCGAGACACTCCGTACTCTGCTCTCCGCCGAATTCGAGACATTGCGTGTTGAGTGGTGGAAATCAACAACGAACTTTGTCTTGCCAAAGCAAAGAAATGAAAAATAATTTAAATAAGCACAGAACATCAAAAAACTGGTACTATTTACGCTTATGTTACAATTCAATTGTATTTACAAGAATTGCATTTTTTTTACTATTTAAAATTAGTAACGTCTATCGTCTATTGAAGGGTGATAAAAGTGATGCAAATACATATATTTGAATATCGACTACGGGTTGGCTACAAAAGCAATGTTTTAATTACAAATGAAATATATAGGGCACCTGTTTAATAAAACGATCTCCAATTATATACAAGATTATAATCTTGTCCTAAAAAAAACTTTTTTTATATAATTTTTATTAGAGATAATTAACTTATGCATTAAAACGTTAAGGAAAAACTTTCGAGATTTCTTTATTTATATGTATTTTCAAACCAACTTCTAAAAAAAAAGGTTATTTATAATAATACAAAATTAATTTGAAGCCTGTCGCGGCGCAGTGCGACAGCGTCTGACTGTAAGCGTGACCGGTTGTGGGTTCAACTCCTACTCGGGGGAATTATTATGTGTAATTTATTCACTTCCTCACAATGGTAAGATAAAATGCGGCGTGAAGTTTCGCCACTCAGTACGGAATGTTTCGAATACGGCGGAAAGCGGAGTACAGAGTGTCTTGACACTTAGTATCTCCTGTCTACACTGCTATACGGTATAGAAGCGTCAAGCAAGCGTCAAGCAAAAAAAATAGAAATACAAAAAATAAAGTGAATATATACACAAACACTTTGTTTGTATAAAATCACATACACGTAAGCCAACGCAATACATATGTATAACGGGTCAAATATACTACTCATAGTTTTTTTTAGCTTCACGTTTTTATCCTATCTAGTACCTAGTGTCAAGACACTCCGAACTCCACTAGCCGCCATATTCGAGGTATTGCGTGTTGAGAAATGGAACTCAACGCCGTGCTTTGTCTGACCAGAGCAGCGTAATTGACATATAATCATTCCCTCGAGTAGTATCGAACCCACAATCTATCGCGATTACAGTCAGACGCTGTGCCACTGTACCACGACCGGGTTTACTAAGTTTTACAGCGCGTTATAATTTTTAATATCCGGCTTATGATATATAGGACAGAGATCTACACGGAAATTCGTTCAGGGCGATAAAGGTAACATTTGCGTCTTTAACAAGTTATTAAATGATTTAATATTTACAATAAGCACCGACATTGAAATTAATCTGAAGCAGGACTCGGAAGGTTGGCTAATCGATTTGCGCGGAATTTATAATTAAATCCTTATCAAAAGTTACATTGTGCGAAATGTTCTATTCACACAGTACAAATAGTAATTTCATTAATTATTACGATTTTGTGTATTATTGAATACGTTAGAACGCAATTATGATTCGATTTACTGAAGTGAGAAGACAGATGTTGGTGCGACGTAATAGGGTGTTTAATAAGTAATTAGAATTATTATGAAACAAATATATTAGATTTTAAAAAAAGTATTTTATTTCTTAACGTAGTTATCTAACAAGTTAATACATTTAGTTTATTTTCTCTCTAAATCCATGATTCCCTTCAACAAAAAATTCTTGTCTTAACCCTCTCAAAGCCTCCACTGTGACAATGACTTCAGTATCGTCCTCAAATTTAGTGCCCCAGAGGTGTTCTTTGAGCCGAGGAAAGAGGTAGAAGTCACCGGGAGTTAGATCTGGCGAATAGGGAGGGAGTTCGAACCCCGTTTCTTGAATGACACCCGTCGCAACTGTGACTTTGTGAACCGGGGCATTGTTATAATATAACAGCACTCCTGCTGTCAGTTTATCGCGTTTTTTCGACTTGTTAGCTTCTCACAATCTCCTTATTTGATATGCATATTAAGAGCAACAGTATAGGTATTATTCCCTAGTACTGCTTTGATTGTCGCCATATTTAGTAAAGCCTAAATAGTCAATCTACAAAATAATATATATATAATATCCCGTTGACGTGTTGACAACACTTAGCCTTAGCAACGTGTTTGTCACTTTTTATAAACGTGTATGTCAAACACATGGTAATGTGTATTGAATTTATTTAATAATTTAATATACTTTCAAGCATTATTTTCGAAAAATGTTAGCATTCTCCACTCCTTCTCTATATAAACTATAACTTTTCCAAATTTCACACTATTCTGTTTGAATTTGCTTCACTTAATTATAAAAATAAACTTTGGCATTAAATTACGAAATTAATGACATTACTCTCTATTTACTCGATTTAGTAATTTGTGAAATTGTTTTCGAACAAAATGTAACATATACACAGCTTTATACAGAAATGAATGTGTATGTTAAACACATGATAATATGTATAACATTAATTTTTACGGCTCACCTTTTATCCCCCACAACAGGGTAGTCGGAAACAACGTAAGGTCAAGACTTTTTTTTTATCCTGATGAAGATTTTTTTTATCCCTGGCGGAGTAGTCAGAGAGCACATTAGGACATTCGCGCTTACACCTGCCATTCTGCGTATCTCCTCGCTGCATATACGGTCAGCTAAACTGACTCCGCATATCCGACGAAGAGATCTCATCTCTACTGCATCTTTCTTTTATTTTTCTTTTGACACACCCACATTTCGCTGCCGTATAACAACGTCAGTATACTGATACCGACGGACATTGCATTGTGAACGGCAAGACGTACAGGTACGCTGATGTTTTGCCGTCGCATCAATGCAGCAAGAGCACCGTTAACCCTGTTACCGGCAGTAATACGCTTTTCCACATCGATTTCATATCTTCCATCTCTACTAAACTCACTCACTTGTTCTAACATGCATTGATGATGCAATTAGCACTGCATCATCTGCGTACAACAGACAGTTTACTGTCATATCACCAACTTTTACTGATATAACACTATCTTTCACTCCTTGGACACAGCTACCCAAATACAAATTGAACAGCCAAGCTGAAATGGCGCAGCCCTGTTTGACATCCGACTGAATATCAAGCTGAGGCGACATGCCAGCTCCTCGTACACAGGCTAAATGATCTCGGTAAAGAGATTTTACATCCTGCAACAAGGGTCCGTTCAAATTGTACTGGGGCAGTATCTCCCATAACTTCTTTCTCACAACTCTGTCAAATACCTTCTCTAAATCCACATAAGCGCAAAAAATTTTCTGGTTTACAGTCAAAATCTTTCTGTGATCATGCGGAGAGAAAAGACCTGATCCATGCACCCTCTTCCAGGTCTAAATCCTCCTTGAGCCTCCCTTAAAAGTTTTTCAGATCTCTCTTGCATTCTTCTCACTAGAATTTTAGCATAAATTTTACTACCCAAGCTAATCAAACTGATAGCTTGCACAGTCCATCTATGCCTTTATACAAAGGCACGATGAGTGCGCCTTGCCAATCGTCCGGGACCTTTCCCTCTTACCAGCATAAATTATATAGAAAAAAGAACAGGTCCAAGATGCGTGACCCATCATATTTGATCATCTCTACAGTAACTACATTTGTTCCCGCTGCCTTACCACATTTTAGACTTCGTATAACATTCTCTACTTTTTTTATACCGATTTCACCATCTGCTACATCAAGCATATTGATGTCGCTCGAGACAGACGCGTCATACATCTTCTTGTAGAATTCCGCTCATCGATGTAAAACGTGTGTTCTTTCCGTAAGTATTTCACCGTCCTCGGAAAGCACCCCATTTATTCTACAGGTTGGCGAACAACGCCGAGAATCATTAGCTTCTCGCCAGAAAGCTTCATGTTTTCCTGAAAATTGTTTGTCAATCTGTCGTCTCTTTCATGCTCTGACTTTTCACGCTTCATCTTTATCAGTGATTTTGTTAGGTGCTTTTGCAACTTATATTCTTTGTTCTTAATCTATCTCATACTTTTATTCTTACTCGAGGCTTTATAGTCCTGCCATGCTTTCTTCTTTCTTTCTACTGCCTCTTTCTCTTCATCATCCCACCATTCATCACGCTTCATACTAAAGCCTCTTTTCCCAATGCCACATACCTCAGTTGCAGCTTCAATCACACAATTCCTAAGATTCTGCCAGCATGCTTAAGACAATTCGTTGACTGAATTGCGCCTGAAATAGATTCATTGCATGTTAAGTGGCAAATTCAACGCCACGCTTTGTCTGATCAAAACGGTGAAATGAAAATATAATAAATTTTATATATAATCATTAACCCGAGTGGGTATCAAACCCACCACTAATCGCACTTCCATTCAGATTCTGACCAACTGTACCACGATGGCGTTAATAATTGATATGTTTAATATTAATAATAATTTGTATAAACATTGAACTAAGATAATTTAACTTTATCAAAAACTCGCTTAAACATAAATACAGATCTTAGTTTTAAGTAGCCGACTACAGCTTCATACAAATGAGAAATAAATACCAATAAGGAAACATTTTTAAAATTCTATAAAAAATTGAACACAGCGGGTTTCGGACCCACGCCTCTTGGAAACTGTCCAAGAGCTCTGACTACTAAGCCATGCTTTTTACCACCAGCTGCATCGAAATTCTTATACATTTTGTTAGACGTTATTTACGTTGCTAGAGAAGAGAGAATGCTATTTATTTTAATATTTTACTCTTTATCTTTTTCTTATCCTAAGTGTGAAATAACATTTTAAAAATAGTAATATAACAGTGAGGAAAATAAAGGAATAAATTTTATATTAAAGATACAAACCCAGTCTACTAGTGCAATAAATTTTATATCTCAAAAAATAACATAAAGCATCATTATATATAATATAGTTTTCTACACTTCATCAACTTTGCCATATCCCATTTACCTCTAGCCGTATTTTAGGCAAAATAGGAGTCAACAGATTTTTCTTTACGTAATAATATATAGATACAATTTAGTCAATGACATATAAAACATGTAATGTCAAATTTTAAAGCGGATTAAAGTAATTCAAGGTGAGTGACAATCGTAATTTCACACTTCGCATTGTCAAATATTTACAAATGGCGCATTGTATGAAAAAAATCGTCACCGATGGCCATGTTTTAACATAGTTTTTCCTCATAGAGATGAAACTTTTAAATATTCTATGAATTCACGATGCTTCCTACACCATTGCGTAGACCACAGTTTAGAGTAGTATTCAGGACTTGAGATCTATGAGCAAACTTAAGCTCTTTAAAATGCGCATTTGCTTTCGCTTCTACTTGTTGAGCCTCTCTTTCTATCTAATCCTTGTTTTTGTTGTTAAATACAATAAGGTTTAAAGAACAAAACTGATTAATTTTAAGCAGTTCTATAATTTTGATACTCTCTATTTTTTTGTAGTTTCATGCTTTATCCCAAGCGGGATAGTCAAAGAGGACGAAGTTCCAAACGCTACGGACCCTTCACACTTTATTCGCCTCGTCCACAATCAAAAACAAATAGCCCTTATGATATGTCATCGATACTGTGGTTTCTAAAGTCAACCTAGGTCTTCCCCGACCTCTCGGACAGCTCACCTCACCTTTCATCACTGATCCTCTTGACGTGCCCAAACCACCTGAGCACGTTCTCCCTCATTCTTACCATGATAGAGATGAAACTTCTCAATATTCTAAGAATTCACGGTGCTTCCCACACCATTGCATAGACCCCAGTTTAGAGTAGTACTCAGGACTTGAGATCTATGTGCAAACTTAAGCCCTTTAAAATGCGCATTTACTTTCGCTTCTACTTGTTGAGCTTCTGTTAGATCGTGCTATTGTCTAACTTATGTAAGTATAAAATAATAAAAAAAATATAAATTAATTGTGTCGCATCTCCACATTTTTTTGCATGTTCTGCAAACGTACCTAGCGATTACAATTAGACGCGCCATGGCTTTTTATATGATGACACATTCACTCGTTCGAGATAAATACATGTATATATTCCATAACTCTGTTTTAACCATAAAACTTTTTAGCTTTTATATAAAATTATGTTATATTTTAATTTCAATAATTATCTTTATATATTCAATCAAAACTAACAGAAATAAACTGAAACCAGAAAAACAAAAACAAAAGTACTAAAAAAAAACAATAAGTAGACATTTTTAGAATTCTATCACTTTACACAATTCTGTGCATAACTGATTTAATCCGTGACGTGTGGAACATTCTTTATTTATTACATAACAACTGAAAATACGTACATAACATAAAGTAATGTTTGTTTTCTTATTCTAAACTTTTGTAATTCAATTACTGTTAAGGACTTTACTCCACTAAAGCAATTTCATACTTTAACCGTACAGGAGGGTAGTCAGAGACAGGCTAATGTCAAGACACTCCGTTGACTGTTCGAAAATTAATACATTGCGTATTGAGTGGCGCACTTAGCGCCGCGCTTTGCCTTATCAGTTACTTATATTGACTTTCGCGATTTTCACACATTTTAAATGAGACTATCTCAAACGGATTAATACCAAAATATACGAAATTAATCCATTTTATGACAACTAATTTATTTTATTTAAATTTAAAGGACAAAATGAAAGACTTCTTTTTCAATGAAAAACACTTTTATACCACTCGTTATATATTGAAAATCTTCAACTGGGCTAAACACTACTATACCCAGACCATTACAAAATAATTATCCAGTGCCGGATATGAACCCATATAGCGTGTACATGTAAAAAAAAACAAAAAATTCCCACGCATTAATATAATCTCAAAAATCTTAGTAAAACGTCAAGTTTATGTATTCATTATTCTATTAAAATATACAATTATGTGCCTCCATTACGTACAAAAAGTAGCATTAAAGGCATATATTATATTATTATTTGTGGTTATTAAAAAAAATTGCCTTGATTATTGCAAAGTGTCGCTTTGTAGAAGCGTGATTATCGCTCAGATAAACATAATTATTCCTTTTAGTGTATTTTGTTTTCGTGTTAAAGTGATTATTAGTGAGCAATTTTGAGCAAAAAATTGTTTTAGATGTTTTCGATTATGTATAGAGACTCATATTCGAGTTAAATCGAATCGGACATAACTCGAATTGTAAATTCCCTGCTCGAATTTAGTTAATAATCTAGATTTTTTACACCTTATGTGTCTTTCAGGATAACTCTTTTCAAGCAATATTTTGCAAAATCATCTCAAATAACAGTTTAAATCGAGTAACGTCGGCAATGCAAGTTCCTGAAGTCGAGTTACATTATTATTATTTTATATTATATTATTCGATAAACATTGAAAAACTAGTATCTAGTCAGATCAATGTTCCTGTAAACAATAATTATAATACTTTTTCTTATCATAACATACATATAATTTTATATGTAATGGATTTTAAATTCCATGCAAACGAAGTAGCAGGCACAGATACTCTGATTTAAATATTTTATTCGTTAATTTAACCATCAAGCCCCATAGGATTTTTATTAAATGAAAATCGAACTTAGCAATTAAATATATAGAAGTATATGGTACATTCGCCCAAAACGACATATTAAAGGCTCATCAAAAATATGTTTTTCAATCAGCGACACTTTGAATGTTGCTATTTTAACAGAATTGAAAAGTTCATCATTCTTTTTTAATTTTCTTTAAGAAGCTTTCCGCTTTTATCCTAGATAGCAAGGTAGACAGAAAGTACCCATTGTCAAGACACTCCGTACTCCGTTTTCCGGCGCATTTGAGATATTGCGTTTTTAGTGGCAAAATTTAATGCCGCGCATTGTCTTACCAGAGGGAGGAAATAATTGAAATTTAATCACTCCCCGGAGTAGGAATCGAACCCACAAACGATCGGGATGAAAGTCAGATGCTGTCCCAGTGCGCCGCGACAGACTGCGATCAGAATCGATCATTTTTTGAATATTTAAAAATAATATTAATTACTAATCTTCCCTTTTCAGTTCAACCTCGGATGTCAAGACTGGAAGCGCTCGTTAGTTGGGACAGTCCACAACGCTGGCTTTTTCATCTCCATACCCTTAACTGGCTTAATTTCTGATAAATTTGGTAGACGCTTAGCTCTAGTTTTCGCTAGTGTCTCAAATGGTATTTTCGGTGTAATACGAGCTTTCTCTTTGAATTACGAAATGTTCATAGTACTGGAATTCCTGGAACCAGCGTTGGGTGGAGGCGTTTATACTGCTTGCTTTGTACTGGGTGAGTTGATTGAAATGTTTACATAATATAGTTGCAAGTAAAATCGTTGACACATTTTAAGCTCTCAAAAGGATTCTTTAATAACAAAAAATAACACATTTTTGGTTTTTCCTATTTTTACACATTTTAAGTAACCTTTGACCACAGACTACTGTAAAGTCTTTAAAACGTTGTGTTTACAAAAATATTCTATTTTAATATATGCTTCACGCTTTTGTCCAACATAGTAGGGTAGGCAGAATGTATCTAGTGTCAAAACACTCCGTACTGCGCTTTCCGCCGAGTTCCAGACATTGCGTGCTAAGTGGCGGAACGCAGCGCCGCACTTTGTCTTACCAGTGCGAGGAAGTGAAAATAATTTACATAAAATCACTCCGCCAAATAAGAATGGAACCCACAACCGATCGCGATTGCAGTCACAAAGCGCCTGATGTTATAAATGGGAAAATTTGTATCTATGATCTTTATTATTTTGTGCTAGAAATACTCAATATATTTAGATGAAACTTTGCAGTAAGAATAGCAATAGTTTAATAACAATACTTATAAATTATACATCAGTATGACCCATATATATAACCCATAGGCTACAATTTATAATATTTTTTAATAATTTACAAGAATCTAGCAACTCATACATGACAATGTTCTATTACAAAGTAGTATTCAAACTAAAACGTACACTTATATAACAATCCTCAACATATTTAATTTATTTACTTCAATTTAATCAATATATGTTGCTTATATCTAAGATAATTGTATTTTGTTCATAATAAATGTAAGTTTTATACTACGCGGATACAAATTACTTCCTAGATTTAGGTATGCGTAAGTTACGAACGATAATGAAGTTATAGGCATTTCAGTAAACAATGTTTGTAGGAAGATAAACTACTTCTGTTAATGGCGAATTGTATATAAATTACATAAAGTAAAGAAAAAAATTATAAGACTGCGTACATACAACACCTTAGTGTCTCTTTATATTTATTAAATAATAACGAATAATAAAATACTGCAACATAATCAAATGAACGCAGTGACGTAACTATAACAAATATAATATATATATATATATATATATATATATATATATATATATATATATATATATATATATATATATATATATATATATATATATAAAAGATGAATTGGGCTAATTACTTTATCCACTTGGAATTTAATATCCCTTAATCTTTAGTTCATAATTTAAAAATCCAAAGTAGAATACACAGTAACTTATTATAACAGTTATCTTTGAGTGAAATTCACGTTAAAATCGATCTGTTCTAGAGATTACTCGGAACATATATACATACTGATAAACACTTACGGATTTATTAAAAGCTGCTAATTTAATATAACAAACAGATTCCAATTTTATCTGTTTCCTTTAAATGACATCCACAACTTCCTGTGTTCGCCCTGTTATGATATACAAGTTGAGCTCCTCTAAATTCTTCTATTCTCATTTGATATTTGTAACTGTAGTCTAACGTCACCGTCTTCCGTCTTTTGTAGATACCAGGATAAGATGGTCTTGTGTCACTTTTCGATGCCTGTTATAATACGTTCAGTAAGTTTCCATTAGACCTTTATAACGAATAATTATATTTATGATTTTCCTATTGCCTTTAGGTGTTTGACGTTTCTTTAATTGTTTTAAATGAAACTATTTAACCGGATTAATCGCGTATATTTTGGTATTCGAAAATACATTTTTGGACACCTGACGTTTCGAACACTTTACAGTAGTTTACTAAAATGTATTTTCGAATACCAAAATATACGCGATTAATCCGGTTAAATAGTTTCATTTAAAATGTATAAAAATCGCGAAAATCAAAGATCTTATTATGTTTCTTTAATTGATTTTTTGAAACATTATATCTGGCAGGTATATGTTAGAATTGGTACTACACAACTACAATACAGTTTACTTTTAATTTTTTCATTGTTTCTTTTAGTCCTTAGTACTTGAAACCTATAATATTATATATAACAAATATGTTCAGAGATCTTTACTTAACCTTAATACTGTATTTTAAAATTACAAAGACAAAATTCACATATACAGACGGAAATATTATGTTAACATATATATATATATATATATATATAACAGAAATATGTTCAGTAGAACCTCTATAAGTCAAATTTCAAACGGGAAGCAAAAAAATTAGAGTTACAGAGTTTTCAACTTAAACAGATTTTAATTCGAAATTTAGATTAAGCAGATTAGAAACATTAAGTAAATTTAAAATTCAAATGACAGAAACAAAAATGATATTTTTTTTATTATAAATAAAGATTAGCAGTTTTATGGCAAATTCTTAAAGCTTATTTTTCTTCGAACTATAGTGGTAATTAGTTTCAAATAATCGAGTTGTAAAGGTTGTAAATGATGTTCGAGATACCGTTGTAATTAAATTTTTCTAGTTATTAAGGTGAAATATATATCAAAATGGCTTTCAGAGAATTATTGATTAATTTGACTCAGTTTTAAGTAATAGAGATTTAGTGAGTACAGAGGAAGGGAATAAAACATTTTCTTTCGTCATATAGAGGGTTTCTACTTATCGATATTCGATTTATCGAGATCCTTCTATATTTTCATAACGATGATATAATTGTGGCGCAGTGGAACAGCATCTGACTGTAAACGCGATCGGTTGTGGGTTCGATTTCCATTTATATATAAATATATTTTTACTTCCTTACTCTGGTAAGAAAAAGTGCGGCGTTGAGTTCCACCACTCAACACTCAATTCGGTGGAAAGCGAGGTACGGAGTGTTTTCTTACTAAATACTTTCTGTCTACCCTGCAATGCAAAATAAAAGTGTGAATCTAGCCTAAAACACAGTACACAAGTGAACTGAACACATTAAATTGAATAGTAATCTGTTTAACAAATTATTTTTCTTCGAAGTTTCATTAATAATATAGTCTAATACATAAATACCAAGTTATACTCTTGTATAGCTCACTTAGCTTCTCAGCTAAGTACATCAAGTAGTGGGATCGAACAATTTCCGGGATCAATAATTCATATGGCTAGGTCGTTCAATAAATCATGCTCGCACTGCACTCCTGGGATGCAAGGTTACTATGATTTTATTATATGTTAAAACTATATTAGAAGCGTTTCTAAAGTATTCTTATTATATATTTCTGCTTACATTCTTATTAAGACTAAAATTTAGTCTAGAATATAGTACTGTAACCAAAAAAGGCGATTTTTCAAATCGAATCTAGGGAAATATTTAATTTTTTTATCTTAACTGGAATTGGATTACTAAATCACGTCTCTACATACACCTGAGCCACAGTAATTTTTTTTATTAATTAAAATAATCCTTATTGATATAAGTTTTACAAGATGAGTGTGAAAATATCAAAAAGAAAATAAAATGTAATTGCAAGCAAATCGTATATAAATAATTTATTAAGAACCCGTGGCTTAGTCAGTAAAGCGCTTGGACAGTTTCCAAGAAGAGTGGATTCGACTCCCGTTGTGTTCATTATAAAAATGTTTTCCATTGTTCAAGTTATTAAAAACAAATCAAAGAGTTTGTTTTTGAACGAAAGAAAAAAATATTATTTGTTTTTAATATTACATATTTATATACTAGCTGTGCCCGCGACTACGTCCGTGGAATTTAACATATGAATAATTATTTTACTATTCTTAAATAAAAGTAGCGATACTCCTTATAACATCCCCTATCTGCCACTGAGAGTCCTCTCAAAATCGGCCTAGCAGTTCCAAAGATTAGATATATTGGTATACCGTGTATACATACGTATGCATTTAATATGAACCGCTTATTTTATATTACAAACAGATGCTCCTATTTTTTATATTTGTATAGATTAATAAGTAATTTACTTTTTTAATTAATTCTATTGCGAATTATAAATTATCAATATTAAAATGCAATTCAAAAATATTCATTTATTATAATGGCTTATCAATCACTTTAATTAAAATGTTTTCAAAAAATACGATCAATTATGGTGAAGGTTTTTTTTTGTATAAATATTTCTTTTATTATTTCTTGCCATAAGAAAGGGCCTTGTAAATTTATCTATTTTGTGACAAACAAAATGACAGAACTATAATACTTTAATATATATTATAAATAGTGTGGACTGTCCGGTTTCCTTAAACGTTTCGCTCGTGAGCGGAAGTACCAGAGGTCAATGTAATGCGATAGGTACAATAAATGTATGAAAATTTATTAGTTCCTAATGTACAAAGTATATTATAGAATTTTTATAAACTATTGCTTTACTAACTTAATAATTTTAAGGAAATATTTAAGAAAAACATATAAGAACCAATTGTATCATTTATATAAATATAAAAAATTAACAGTATGGCAGGCTTTAGCGAGAATGTCATCTCAAGTGGTTTGAGCACGTTGAGAAGATGAGTGATGAAAGAATGGCAAGAAAGATTTAAGAAGCAAACGGGAGTGGTATAAGAGATTTGAAAAGACAGTATCGAAGTTACTGGAGGAAGGTCATGTGTAAGGCATTGGGCTCCCCGAAGGGCGTAAATTAAGAAGATAATGACGGGGGCCGTATAGCGCTCAATAGCCAAACTAGAAAACTGAACAAGGCTTTGATCGTCGGTATCATTTAGAAAAAATGAGACATAACTCTCGAAAAAATTTTTAAATGCAACTAAACTTAATATGAAGAAGGGATATGTAGAAATATATTTAAAAAAAACAGCTTCACTCTATATCGCGCAAAGCAGGGTAGTCAGATTCAACCAAGTGGTAAGACACTCCGTTGACTGCTTACCGACTGAAATCAAAACATTGCATGTGTAGTGGCAAAATTAATGCCGCGCTTTGTCTCACTAAAACTGAAAAATAAACATAAATTTATAATTCAATAATTCCCCCGAGTGGGAATCGAATTTAAAACCAATCGAGTTTACAGTCGCTGTGCCACTGCTTCGCAATGGCCTCAATATAATACAGAAATATATTAACTTAATAAAATAAAGATTACACATACTATCATGTGTTTGACATACACTTCTGTGTAAAGCGGCATTAACGTTGATAAGGCAATGTGTATTTTACGCTTCATTAACTCCACTAGTCTAATAAAACTACAATAACACGAATTTTGACACTGACATTGTAAAAGTAAAAGTTTTTATTCTAGCCGTGTTTTTATTAAGAACACTTGAAACTCACTCGGATTAACTTTCTACAGCGAATTGTAATTTCATAAAAAACCACCGTAAAAAGAACCTAATTTTAGATGATCGATTTTTATTTTAATGGACTTCAACGCTTCAGTTGACAGATCAGAAAAAAAAAATCTAATGATTTACAATAGATTAAACACATTCGCTTCCTTAAAAGCTTTATTTAAAAATATCTTATAGGATTATGACATAAGACAAATAAAAAAATTGCGTAAACATTTTTTTATGCTGACGCATTTATCTCACGCAGGTAGAAAAAAAATTCTGAATGTCAAGACACTCCGTAAACCGTTTTCCACCGAATTCGAGACATTGCGTGTTGAGTGGTGGAACTCAACGCCGTACTTCGTCTTACGAAGTCTTGAGATGAAGTGAAAATAAATATAATCACTCCCCCCGAGTGGGAATCGAACTCACAACCAGTCGCGTCTACAGTCAGACGCTGTCCCACTTCCAGCCCGCCTTCAAATGTAAATTATTTTTTCATTAAAAATAATTATAAACAATAAAACGAACAGCCTTTGAATCCACTACCAAAACTATGTGGACCCATAATTGCGTCACGATGGTAAATAATTTTTTTTTTATCCCATTTTCCACCCGAACACTTTTTAGTTATTCGTAGTCACGAGTAGACTCGTTGTTCAATAACTGAAGTGTTCCAAACCGAAGCAAAAAAAAATAAAATGTTATCGCTACAAATATTATTTTAAAAGGAGTATATATTTTAATAGTGAGTAAGATACTATATTTTTAACAATGTTAAAAATTATGGTTAGGTAGAGAGACACTCCTACACAACTTGGGTCCCAAGTACTGCTCTTTAGAACACCGCATGGTAAATCCAGGGAATGTTAGAGAGTTTCTTGTTTCTTGTCTTCTTATTTGACTGTATGCAAAGGCTATAAACATAAAATTACCATGAAGACGTATTTAAATTTACATCATTTATGCGTTATGTTGTATGAGAATGGGTTTTAATCCTCAATTCGCGCTACTCTATTAATTTCTATCTTTTATCGACGAATTAACAATTCCATTCCTGTAGGAATTTCAGGGGCCTTAGTGCCCCTCCATACTACCAAGGGAAGGCAAATTACAGCCTACTCTAACTAACTATACTGCTAACTAATACCAATTAATATCAGGGGAAAGGAAAAGCGTAAAATCTACTAATAATAAATGTAGCATCTTTTAATTATAAGAAACTGTTCTATTATAAGAAACTGTTCTGTCTATAAATAAATAAACAAGTCATGCATAATCGGTCATAATCATAAGTAAGAAAGCAAAACAAAGACCACCGGAAGTGTTGACAAAAACTGTAATTAGCCATAAACAATCAATGAACTGTTAAAAAGAAGGTTGAGTGCTACTAGAGTGACTCTAATGTAAGATAATGTCGGTGAAAAAATATGACAAATATTTTATTTCTAGTAATAGAAATAGAGTAGAAAGTCATTTTAATATCCACAATGTATATAAAGCCAAGGTGAGTGGTATGAGAGGCCGGGGGAGACCTTGGTCGACCTTCGAAAACACAGTATCGAAGATTCTGGAGGAAGGTCACGTAAAAAGCATGAGGACCCCGTGAAGGGCATGTATGAAGAGGATAATGACTGTGGACGAGGCGAAAGAGGTATGCAGGGACCGTAGCCTTTAGCGCTCCGTGCTCTCTGACTACCCCGCAGGGGATAAAGCGTGAAGCTAAAAAAATGTATATAAAAGATCAATACGCAGCCTTGGATCCTGAAAATAAATGAAAAATTCAGAACTCATCTCTTTAGTAGGTTTTTTGAGCTACCGGCGTTAGATGTTAGAAGATACAAATGTGAGTTGCGTCCTAACGTTTTTGTTGTTTGTTGGGAATATTAAAATACAAAGAAAAACTATTTTAATCTTTAACTAGTTTAGACGATTCTGTGATACATACGAGTATAACGAGTGGTAGAGATGAAGAAAAAAGTGAATAAATATTTATATGTTATATTATTAAAAACAATTTAAATTATAGAAATGTTTATCAGTAACTTGAGCTTAAATGACGTCAATCGTTCATTCAACAATGCAAATAAAGCCTTTACAAACAACTGGTTCGCAACAGCAAATAAACAATGTGACACATTGCTTATATTAATCATAAAAATGCAAGCACATTTAAAATTGTAATGACTTTTATCATTTTTTATAGAATACTTTAAGATAATTACGGTCGACAAAAAAATTAATTATACTTAATGTTATTTTTAAATAAAATATTTCTGAAAACGCAATTTTCACTGATTAACCACTGAAAATATTTTTTTTTCTTTTCAGCTCTAGAACTAGTTGGGCCCAAAGGAAGAGTATTCGTCAGCTTGCTATTCAATATGATGTTTATCCTTGGCGGGGTGACTGTCACAGTACTGTCATGGTGGCTACAGAGTTGGCGATATCTTCTCTTAGTAATCTACATACCAGCTATCCTTGTGTTGTTCTATTTATGGTCACTCACCGAGAGCTTCCGATGGTTTTTTAGCAAAGGGCGCTACGAAGAAGGCCTTAACGTCCTCGCTAAGTGTGAAAAGGTCAATAAAGTTGCTGTACCCAAAGACCATTACGATCAAGTAGAAAAACAGGCAATGAAACAACGTGATGCAAGAAAATGCGAGGTCTTGGAAACAAATCAGTCCACGTTCAAACAATTGCTTCTATCTCCAATGATATGGAAAAGATTGTTGACATGTTCTTTTCTGTGGGCCTCGTCTACTCTGGTCTACTACGGTCTTTCGATCAATGCAATAGAATTATCGGGAAATAGTTATTTGAATTATATCGTAGTTATAGTAATTGAGGCGCCGGCAAATGTTTGCAAGTTGATTTTCTTGGACAGATTCGGGAGGAAGCGTGTGATAGCGACTGCTTTCATATTGACTGGCGTTATATTAATTAATTACGGATTCTTGCCAGGTATTTATATATTTTATAAATCTTTTGTGATCCAATATAACAATTAAAAACGCGCTATAAGCGTAAAGCAAAGAATGAGACATTCGACATTTTGTGTGTTGAGTGGTGATCAATGCTGCGTGTTTCCTTGCTAGATAGAAAAAGTAAACTAATTTAAATATAACCAAGTTCGGAGCGAGAATTGAACCTACAGTCATGACGTAACAGTCACAAGATTTCCCACTAAACTACAACCTCCTCACAATAATATATATTATATTAAATCAATACCCATCAATCAATGGCCGGTCGTGGTGCAGTGGAACAGCGTCTCACTATAAACGCGATTGGTTGTGGGTTCGATCTCCACTCGCGGAATGATTATGTTTGAATTATTTTCAATTCCTCACCCTAGTAAGACAAAGTGCGGCTTTGAGTTCTGCCACCCAACACAAGCAACCCAACACGTCAAATTCGAGAGGTTGCCTCTCGAATTTGACGAAAAGCGAAGTACGGAGTGTCTTGACACTAGGTACTTTAGCTTCTTTTTAGCTTTAAGCTTCTACCCCGCTAAGCGGGATACAAGTTTAAAGCTAAAAAATATTTTAAAAAAAGAACAAGAAAATAATTTACAATATATTTATCAGTTTATACTGCTTTTCAGGTGGTAATTGGTCAACAGCATTCTATCTCGGCGGTAAATTCTTCATCACGCTCGCTTACAATTCCCTGTACATTTTCGCCGCTGAAGTTTTCCCGACGAATTACAGAACCACATTGTTAGCAATTTGTTCTACGATCGGCCGTATTGGGTCCGCGGTTGCCCCGCAAACGCCTTTATTGGTATGTAATTAGTTATTTTATTTGTTTTATATAATCAAATCTTGGATATTCGTGATTATTATACAATTTAAATGAAACTACAAGTTACCACGGACTACTCTAAAGTGTAGTGTGTCATATGTTGTTTTATACTAAATCGGTCTTCAAAAATATATTTTTGAATACCAAAATATACGTGATACTATTTTATTTAGTTCACAAATACGATCAAGATATTCCGTTCTCTATTTCTCGCTTGAAATTGAATCAGACTTTGCTAGGCGAAAACCTAAAATAGGATATAAAAACAATATTTGTTTGAGTAAATATTATATTTATATTTAATATAAAATTGGCGGAGTGTCTTAACACTTTGAACCTTTAATATTATCTCAAACTACTACAAAAAAAAATCTTTTATAAAAGTCCGTAACTTTATCCCTCAATTTATTACTTATTCCTACAATTTCCACGTAACTGAATCTTTGTTGTTCATAAAGTACCTTTCTCATAAGTTACCTTTTATTACAGTCAAGATTCTACGAATTCCTACCGACTTTAGTATTCGGTGTAATGTCAACGATGTCGGGATTCCTCGTTCTTACGTTGCCAGAGACAAATAATCAGAAACTGCCAGACTCTCTCAAGGAAGCTCAAGCACAAGACCGGAAAGAGCCTGAGAGTGTAGAGAAGGAACCAAACAAGGATGGTGATATTGGAAAGGGAGACCCAAAAACTAAATTATAATCTTGTAAAGACTGAAACTATAATGTTAATAGATTTTTCTTTGTTAGAATAACGTATAAGTATGTACAAAGTTTTTCAAATACGTTTGTATTGTATATGTTTGTCAATATATCCATAATATTGTACTGAGATTGTTTCCTTTATATCCCTTGGCTATTGATCGGTATTGAGTCTTGGCATTATACAGGTATCGCAATTACCTTTATATAGTAAGCTATTTTACTATTTGAATTTATATAAATCACATAAATCATGAGGCCGGTTTTGGTACAGTTGAACAGCGCCGTACTATAAACAGGATCGGTTGTGGGTTCGATCCCAACACGAGGAATAATTATATTTAAATTTCATTTCATTGCTCTGGTGTAACAAAACGTGGTGTTAAGTTAAACCACTCAATAGGCAAGGTTTTGAATTCAGTGGAAAGCGGAGTACAAGTCCGTCTTGACACTAGGTACTTGCGTATAGGGAAGATACGCTTTGCGGGATAAAGAGTGAGGCTTTATCCGTTATCGTGTAAAATATAGTCAGTGAGTACTGATTATATTTTAAAGCTCAGGGTATAAACATGCTACCGTCGCGACATTTTGCCCACCTTAACCAAAATAGACTAAACTATCGCATAATATAAAGAAATTATTTCTTTCTAAAAAAAACAGTAATTACTGCTAACATTATAATATTATGCAAAACGATACAAAGTTATTTGTTAATGTACTTTTAATTCGCTTTGGATCATCATATTTTGTTAACAATGGGAAAACTTTCCTGTAAATTTCATAAAATATCTGTCACTAATCGTTTTTGTAGTTACACCTAATAGAACGATATCTTTTATCGTTAAAGGTGAATATGGAACAGGATTACACCCTAAGAATATATGATTTAGGCAAAAAATAAAACAGCTTCATGCTTTATCCCCGGTAGCCAGAGTATAGCATCAAGACACTCCTTTCACTGCTTTCCGTCCAAATTAAAGACGGAGAAATGAATATGTTTTAAATAAATACAATTATTTCCCAAAGTGGGAATAGAACTCACTAACAACCAAACTCTGCCCCACTGCGTCACGATCGCCTTAAATTATTATTATAATATAAAATATTTCTTTACTGAAACTAATCGCGGTGTTGGATTACGTCACAGAATATCTCTGAGGCAATGCCTCTGATGAGTAAATGTGGAGAATAGAGGTCTTGTCTCTAAGTTATCCCTTAGAGATCTTGTCTCTAAGTCTTGTCTCTACGAAGATAAAAAAATAGTGTATATATAGTGCTTCCAATTACCCTTCAAGTTTCTAGAAATATTAATATCAATAAGTATTGATTTTTAAGCAAATCAAATTTAAGCAGCTATACGTTACCGCGAGTCAAAGATAACTGAGTGTCAATACACTACGTTGAATAATATAAAGACATCCCACTCTGCCTTACCAGAGCAGGAGATTGAAAATAAATTTGTTTGGGAATGGAAGTGGGAATCGAACCCATAACCAATCAATCAATAATATACAGACACGAACTCACTGATAAGCATACAATTATATATTAAAATTTATATTCTTTTAGCTTAAAAATAATTATTAGTTATATACAACAATGTAAAATATGTAAAATTAATAATTACTTAAAACTGAAATTATTAATATTAACTAAGTATTACAATGGAAATAATGTTGAATTCTCACATAAATCACTCTGTGCTCAATACATAACAGATCTCAGAGACGTGCATTCTAATATTATAAATTACTTTGTTATTTCTTTATGTTAATTCGAGAAGACAAATCTTTGGTTCATTTTTTATGAAAATTGTGCATATAGTAGTATAAAATAATAACAATATAAAATTGTCAGAGGCCGTTTGTGGCGTAATGGGTTGTAGGTTCGATTCCCAGTTGGGGGATCGATTATATTCAAAGTATGTCATGAAACACTGCACTAATTCCATCACTCAACACGCAACGTCTCGAATTAGGCGGAAAGCGGAATAAGGAGTCTTGGCACTAGGTACTTCCTGTCACCCTGCTATGCGGGATAAATGCGTGAATTTAAAAAAAATATCAATTAAACACAACATCATGATAAACACGCCGCAGTTGTTTTATACGGCGACTTAAAAGTCACGAGCGACATTTAACTTGGAAACAAAATTACATTTGATATATTTAAAGCGTTTTTCTTTAACGTTTTGGCGATCATAATTATTCGTTTAGAACGTGATCCCATTCCCAGGTACGTGACTGAGTGGACTAAATTAAAATAGCCGAATGCGAACTGTTTAAGCCGAGTGTACACGTACTGGTGGAAAAAATGTTTATCACATCTGCTCGCTTGTTATGATTTTTGTCGCCGTAATGGAATTTTACGTGAATTATTGTCTGAAATTATGTGACATAATTGTTGGTACAAATTTTATATAAAAAAAATAATAATATTCATTCTCGCTAACATAGTACAGCTAGCTAGGTAGGGCATTTCGCTATCATTTAATGTAAATTTGGGCAGACATAGCTACCTACATATATATATATATATATATATATATATATATATATATATACTTCACGCTTAGCATCCCTGGCGGGGTAGTCAGAGAGTACGGAGCGCCAAACGCTACGGTCCCTGCATACCTCTATCACCTCATCCACAGTCATTATTCTCTTCATGCATGCCCTTCTGGGGGTCCTCATACTTTTTACGTGACCTTCCTCCAGTATCTTCGATACTGTATTTTCGAAGGTCAACCGAGGTCTCCCCCGACCTCTCGTACCCCTCACGTTGGCTTCATAAATCTTTCTTATCATTTTTCATCGCTCATTCTTTCCACGTGCCCAAACCACCTGAGCACGTTCTTCTTCATTGTTACTGTGACATTCACGCTTACACCTGCCATTCTGCGTATCTCGTCGCTGCATATACGGTCAGCTACGCTGACTCCGCATATCCGACGAAGAGATCTCATCTCTACTGCATTCATCTTTCTTTCATTCTTCTTTTGGCACACCCACGTTTCGCTGCCGTATAACAACGTTGGTATCAGTACTGCATTGTAAACGGCATCACGTGCAGGTACGCTGACGCTTTGCCGTCGCATCAATACAGCAAGAGCACCGTTAACCCTGTTACCGGCAGCAATACGCCTTTCCACATCCATTTCGTATCTTCCATCTCTACTAAATATACTTCCCAGATATATCATCTCATTCACTTGTTCTAATATTTCTATCTACCATAATCTTGCATTTTGTTCTTTCTTCGTCTCTTTCAAATACAAGAATCTTAGTTTTACTCGCAATCAGGTTTAGACCATTATTTTCACACCCTTCTTTCAGAGTGGTGACCAATGCCTGTAACTCGCATTCCGATGATGCAATTAGCACTGCATCATCTGCGTACAACAGACAGTTTACTGTCAAATCACCAACTTTCACTCCTATGCCACTATCTTTTACTTCTTGGCGACAACTATCCAAATATAAATTGAACAGCCAAGCTGACATGGCGCAGCCCTGTTTGACACCCGATTGAACATCAAACTGAGGCGACATGCCAGCTCCTACTCGTGCACAGGCTGAGTGATCTCGATAAAGAGATTTTACAGCCTGCAACAAGGGTCCGCTCACATTGTACCGGGGCTGTATCTCCTATAACTTCTTTCTTACGACCCTGTCAAATGCTTTTTCTAAATCTACAAAAGCACAGAAATTTTTCTGGTTTACAGCCAAAAACTTTTCCGTGATCATGCGGAGAGAAAAGACCTGATCCATGCACCCTCTTCCAGGTCTAAATCTTCCTTGGGCCTCCCATAAAAGCCTTTCGGATCTCTCTTGCATTTTTCTCGCTAGAATTTTAGCATAAATTTTAATGCCCAAGCTAATGCCTTTGTATAAACCTTTGCCTTTATACAAAGGCACGATGACTGCGCCTTGCCTATCATCCGAGACCTCTCCCTTTTTCCAGCATAAATTACATAGAAAAAAGAACAGGTCCAAGGTGCGTGGCCCACCATATTTGATCATCTCTGCAGTAACTCCATCTGTTCCCGCTGCCTTACCACATTTCAGACTTCATATGGCATTCTCTACTTCTTTTATACCGATTTCGCCATCTGCTACGTCAAGATATTGCTGTCGCTCGAGACATAGGCGTCATCACATTCATACATCTTCTTTTAGAATTCCGCCCATCGTTGCAAAACGTGTGTTCTTTCCGTAAGTATTTCACCGTCCTCGGAAAGCACCCCATTCATTCTACAGGTTGGCGAACAACGCCGAGAATCATTAGCTTCTCGCCAGAAAAGCTTCGTGTTTTCCTGGAAATTGTTTGTCAATCTATCATCTCTTTCACACTCTGACTTTTCACGCTTCATCTTTATCCACTGATAAAGATAGGCTTTCGATAGGTTTTTGCAACTTATATTCTTTCTTCTTAATCTCTTTCATACTTTTATTCTTACTCGAGGCTTTTTAGTCCTGCCATGCTTTCTTCTTTCTTTCTACTGCCTCTTTCACTTCATCATCCCACCATTCATCGCGATTTTTACTAAAGCCTCCTTTCTCAATGCCACATACCTCAGTTGCAGCTTCAATCATACAATTCCTAAGATTATATATATATATATATATATATATATATAAAATTATATATATATATATATATATATATATATATATATATATATATATATATATATATATATATAATTTATAAGTTGTATATATATATATATATATATATATATATATATATATATACAACTTATAAATTTAGATCTTTTAAGCTTAATAAATACACTTTTATTGACTTTTGACAATGTTCATAATAAAGTTAAAATAAATATATCCTTTTAAAATTGAAATTGAAAAGAAACTCCAAACAGCTCAGTATTAAGAACGTCGGTCACCATGAGGTCGTCACCATACCATATCGAATCAGTATATTAAAAATATACTTTTATTTTAATGATGTTGCAACCTCAATTTTTAAAATATATCTCTAATTTCTTCTGACTAAATCGTATTTTCTGTATCTACCTTTAAAATGACGACCAATTCCATGGATCATTTGGAAGACAAAATTAAATTAGTTTCGAAAAAACTTTGTGTGCTAAACAGAGCGAAGTACTACTTGACACCTGAACATACGCTTCTATTATATAAAACCCAAGTTTGCCACAGTAAGTCGTAATAGTATTCCTATCACCTCCTGGATTCCTGGTTCAGTTCAACGTCCCGGTTTGCCAGATCATTTTTGTAGAGGGCTTGAAAATTATGGAACCAACTACCATCGCACGGGTTCCCTCTTAATTTGATGTTGTTTGGTTAGTCTTAATCATAAAAAAAACTTGTCTAGTTAATCACATATAAGTTAAATCGAAAAGTTTACTATAAATACAATAAGTATGTTTTTTTAAGCTTCACGCTTTTATCTCGCGTATATAAGCAGGGTAGACAGAAAGTACCTAGTGTCAAGACACTCCGTACTTCGCTTTCCACTGAATTCGAGACATTACGTGTTAAGTGGTGAAACTCAACGCCGCACTTTTATTCACCAGACCGAGGAAGTTAAAAATAATTAAAAGTAATCACTCCCCCGGGTGGGGATCAAATCCACAACCGATCGTGTTTACAGTCAGACGCTGTCCCACTGCGCCACGACCGGCCTCATAAGTAAGTATTTTAAAATAAATAAGAAAGGAAACTAAAGGAACACGCTGACGATACCAGCTAATTTTCCGATAAAATAGATCCGCAACAATAGGGTGAAAAGAATTACAAGAATTTAATTACATAAAGTAACAGATACTGTTCTGCTTTTTGATGGAAATTTAATCTTGTATGTTGGATGACGAACTCAACGCCACGTTGTGTCCTATCACAGTAAAGCATTCAACAAAGTGTCTGGAAGTATCCAGGTTATCTCTCACTATCCTATTGCTACTTTACATATTTTAAATGAAATATTTTAAATCCATTAATATACCCGATGATTATGCCCGATGTTCCGAATATTTAAGTAGACCGTAGTCACTGGTAGAATGATTGAATGGTGACATTAGACTGTCAGTTGATACAAAAATTAATTATATCAAACTACTAACATCAATTTCTTTATTGCCACGCGTCCAGTACGCGTGACAATAAAGAAATACATGGCGATGGCGAGTTCTTACGGAATGAGCTGACTGAATCTTGCTTGATTAGAAACTTTATTTTTTAAAAAAAAATGGGTCCTAGAAGGCAAAGAGTAAGAGAAAGTTACCAACCACCTTCTAATTGAAATTAAAATTTTGTAATTTAATAACCTCGCGGCATATTCTGGCAATATCTTATCAAATCTGGTGTAGTGGTTGGGCTTATTCACACAGCTGATGGCAATACACGTCTATTCTTGACATCCGAAATATTTGCCTTCACTCTAACACAGTAGGTTTTCTTTGTTTGACTAATATATGACAAGCACTGCAAAGGAATATAACTTTTCACTGATTTCACCTTTTTATATATTTATATAAAATTTGTTAGTCTATATCTCCTAATTAGGACATAAGATCATGGAGAACTTTGAAGCACTAATGAAATATTAGTTTCATATTTAAATTAGTGCAAATTGTGAATTTTAAACGGAATATATCGTTTCTAAAGTATGATCTAGCCTTAACTATTGAATAACCAAACGAATGGAGGATTGAAAACTTTACTCTGCAAGCTTCGATTCCTAACACGTTTTTAATAGCAGCGCATATTTGATTAACTTTAACACCTACGTCTCATGTTTCATTTATTTTGAAATTTTCATAATTGATCGTTTACTAACTAAATTAAATAATTATTAAATAAAATATTTTAAATGAAACTATTTTAAGCGGATTAATCGCGTATATTTTGGTATTAATGCATTTTCGAATACCAAAATATACGCGATTAATCCGCTTAAAATAGTTGCATTTAAAATGTATAAAAATCTTTCGCGATTTTTTATCAAAGATCTTATTAAATAAAATAGAGAAAAGAATAGACAAAGAGAGAACCTAGCGTCAGTGTACCCCAATCTCCCCGATCTCTATATCGCGTGTTTTATCTGATTATAAAATACTAACATAAACTATAATGAACACTAGAACCCACAATATCGATAGAGCCTGCAATAAATAGCGTGTGTCTTACACGTGACGAAGCCTCAAAGTAAATAAGAAGAATTAGTAAAAAATTAATAAATAATAAAAATAGAAAATGTTAACGAAATTTTCAGAGGATTATTTCGCCTTTTTGTGCCAGTTTTCAAACAGTCAAATTCAATTGCTTTGGTAATTGTTGTAAGGTTGTTGTAAGCATAATATTAACAATATGCGACATTTCTAAAAGTTACTCATTTTAAAATAGCCTTACTTTTGTACTAATATTTTTAAGCTCCCATATAATCTGAACAGCAACTTAGCCTTTGATAGTTAAATTCTTAATAATATTATGATTATATAAAGAAATTTATTAAGATGTCATTTATCACGCTTTGTGTCACATAGCAGTGATCAGAGAGAACCTAGTATCAAGAAAGTCCATTCTCCGGTTTTATATCAATTCAATACCAGTTGAATGGGGGATCTCAACGGCGAGCTTTGCCTTAACAGAAGGAGGAAAACAAAAAAAATCGGCTTTAAAAAACATTTTTGAAAAAACGTATAAAAATTTGAATAAGTTGTAACAAAACGTATAAGAATTTCAACGCAGCTGGTAGTAGAACGCATGGCTTAGCGGTCAGAGCGCTTGGACGGTATCCAAGAGGCACGGGTTCGAATCCCGCTGCGTTCAAATTTTTATACGTTTTTTCAAAAATGTTCTCTAATCCTAAGTGTGGAATAACACTTTAAAAATAGTAAATTTTAAAATCATTTTTATTTTAACATCCCGCATAACAGACTAGACAGAAAGTACTTAGTATCAGAAACTTCCTACTTCGCTTTCCGCTGAATTTGAGACATTGCGTGTTGAGTAGTGGAACTCAATTCCGCGTTGTGTCTTACCAGAACAATCCCCAGTGTCTCCGCACTTTGGCTTTTTTATATTTTTTATATTTTTTTTATTATATTTTTTTAGTATAGCCTTTTAAACATAATTCCTGCAAAAATTTGTTAAATTAATGACTAAAAATATAAATAATTGACTCTCACTCTCCAACGCTTATACAAATTCCTAATATAGTATTCCTAGTGTAATAACACAATGTTACATCGATGTGGAGGTATATTTCCATATTAGGATGAAATTGTATTCTAACTGTACTAACTATGGAAACTGGTGAAATCAAAATGCAAGGTAATGCCTCATATTGCAGGGTAGTTAGAGAGTTAGTTAAGGCAATGTAATAATGCGTTTTCCCTTTTCCCCAGAATTGAGACATTGAGCGGCGAAACTGATCGCTGCGTTGTGTCTTAGAGAAATAGAAATAATTTAAGTATAACAAGGAACTCTCCTTTTTAAAATAAAATATAATTATTTTATCTTTTAATTTATTTATTTAATTTTGACGATTTTATTCGTCTACTAAGCCGACTCAAATTCAGTTAATTCTCTATTTTCTGCATATTTGGACATATCATGTACCAGAGGAAACTGTATCTTTTAATGCATAAATAAAAAATAATAATAAAAAAAATTAAAGCCACTAAGATTTAATTTCAACTAGCCTTCCAGCATATTTAAACAAATATTTCATTAACAATTTTTATACTCACTGTTAGTTCTAAAAGTACGTATTAATAGCATTTAATATGAAATATAACACACAAAATCCATCTCATACATACGTTAATATGAGACAGCAATAAAACAGACTCCCAAAGGGTAAGCGATACGCACAAAAACGATTTATAAGTTTTTCTAGGGTCGCCTTTTGACGGAATACATGAATATTAAACTAATCCCGGCCAAAGTTTTTACTTGGAAATATCATTTACAAGAACAATTTAAGTCACGGATTCTAGATATATTCTACTAAGTTGGCTCTTAAATGATATAATTTAGGTATTAAACTGTGTCTGAATTTTAAATACTTTGTAGGCAAACTGCTTATGTTATCTTCTCCCTAATAAGATTTTTGGAGTTACTAGATTTTTACACATTTTATATAAAACTGTTTCAAATAAACTATTTGCTTATATAACTAGAATTAAGTAAATGTTCAAATTAAATTATTAACATATAATTAGCATTGTTGATTGTCAAAACCCACAGATACTCACCGAAAATTCTATACCTACCTACCCATGATAATATAGGGCTCATGCCCATTCAAAGAATTATTTACAATTATTTATTAATATTTATATTCATTATTTATTTTTATTAGCTTCACGCTTATATATACCGGTTAGTTAGAAGAAACGCATGTACATCATCTATCTGCAAATTTAATTTGATACACCCATTAATTTCTTCATACCTTGCCTTTCCACCACTCACCTTTGCTTCATATATCTGTCTTATCACCTATCTCCTCCACGTGCTCAAACCACCTGAGCCCTTTCTTCTTTTGCATCCTTATTTTTAAATTAAGTAAGAATTGACATTCTCGCTTGTGTAAAATTAAGGAACACAACAACCCCAATACTTAAACATATCTAAACAAAAACAAACGCAGTAAAATATCCCAAAATTCTATTTATCATATAATGAAAGGAAAACCAATAATATACAGCTGTACTTAATACACACACCGTAATAAGTGTAGGTGGAATTTGTCATTTGTCATACCGACACGCGCTGACCCGCTATTAATTTTCAGGCTCAAATACTCGGCGTTAATCTTTGCTTACCTAAATTACTTCTGTTAACAGTGTTTATGGTATTTGAGATCTGATTGTGCTTTTCATTTGATTTATGATTATGACATTACTAAAGTTGTATTGTTAGTGTTATATTACACAGGGTAAACAGGAAGTACCTAGTGTTAAGTGCACTTTCCGCCGAATTCAAATATTGCGTGTCTAGTGGTGGATTTCAACGCTGCGTTTTGTCTTTTCAAAGCGAGTAAATGAAAATAATTTAAATACAATCATTCCCCCAATTAGGAATCGAACTCACAACTGAAAGCGTTTACAGTCAGAAGATTCGCAACGATATATAAAAATAAATAAAATTAAAGAGTCGGATTTTAATATTAAAATAAACCGTTTTTTAGTAAATACATATGCATTTATATATGTACACATTGTATATACTAAAACAACATTTTTAACTATTTTTGTCTGCCTGTGTATTCAGGCTAATCTCAAAAATGGCATGACCGATTTTAAGGGGACTCTCACTGGCAGATAGCTTATGTATTAAAGAGTAAGTTAAGCCACTTTTATTTCAGAGTTATAAAATAAGTATCCAAAGATGTTAAATTCTATGAGGACGAAGCCGCGAGCACAGTTAGTATATTATGTTACTAGCGGCCCGCTCGTGGCTCGGTCGCGCTCGTGAACTCCCTGTACTATAGATATTTTAATATTTACTATTTTTAAAGTGTTATTCCACACTTAAGATTAGAAAACATTTTTGAAAAAAAATTTTATACGTTTTTTCAAGTATATTTACTATAACTATTTCTTTCTTTTACGTGCACATGTTCTTTATTAAATCACAGACTTTACAAAAATTTGTAATCCTTCGTGTAAACAATATTTTCAAGATATTTATATTGTTAGCGTCTCTGTAAAGAGACTAAAAATGAGAGAGATTGCTATTTCATTTTAATATTTTACTATTTTTAAAGTGTTCCACACTTAGTATTAGAAAGCATTGTTGAAAAAACGTATAAAAATTTGAACATACCGGGACTCGAACCCGGGTCTTGGAAACCGTTGAAGCGTTCTGACCTATAACAACGACGAACGCTTGTGAACACATGGCGCGTTCATGCATTTTGACGCAGCCGGTAGCAGAAAGTTTCCAAGAGGCGCGAGTTTTAATCCCGTTTTCTAATCCTAAGTGTGGAATAACACTAAAAAAATAGTAAAATATTAATATTTACAAGATTTCGTAAACACTTGCCACAGTTCTTAAGCCGTTGTAATCTCACCTTGTCGCAGAAGCCGTTTTTAACGAACATCTTCTACCTCCAAATTTCACGTCACCTTGGACAGGTTATATAGACATGTGATTTCATACAACCATTTATGACAACATGATCCACATCTGATTTCACCCTTCCACATATGCCACCATGTTTCCCATGTAATTTTACTCGTCTACATATGACATCATGGTCCACATGTGATTTTACCCATCCACATATGATACCATGGTACACATGTGATTTAACTCGTCCATATATGACATCATGGTCCACATGTGATTTTTCCTGTCTACATATGACGCCACGGCCCACATGTGATTTTTTACGTCCACATATGACATCATAATCCACGTGTGATTTTACTCATCCACATATGGCATCATGAACCACATGTGACTTTACCCTTTCACACATGCCACCATGTTCCACGTGTGATTTTACTCGTTCACATATGATTTCTTGGTCCACATGTCATTTTACCCTTCCACATGACACCACGTCTACATATGACACCATGATCCACATGAGATTTTCATGAACCACATGTGACTTCACCCTTCCACATATGCCACCATGTTCCACATGTGATTTTACTCGTCTACGTATGACTTCATTGTCCACATATGAATTTACCCATCGTCCACATATCACATTATGGTCCACATGTGATTTAAATTGTCCATATATGACATCATGGTCCACATGTGAATTTACACGTCTACATATGACGCCATGGTCCACATGTGATTTTTTACGTCCACATAAGACATTATAATCCACGTGTGGTTTAACTCGTCCACATATAAGATCATGGTCCACATGTGATTTTACTCATGTTTGGATAGGATAGGATTTTACTCATGATTGGAGTAAAATCAAATGTAGTGTCCATGTGTTCACATGAGATTTCAAGAGTCCCTGCCCACACGCCATCGTGACCGGCCAGACTGCGAACGCAATTTTATGTGTTTTCCATTACACTCGAGCCAAACATTATATTATAGCTATTTCTATTTTAGGCGTTTTAATCTAATCACAAACAATTAATAATTTTCATATGACATCTAATATTATATTACCTGAAATTATGAATTAAAATGAGTTCTGTATAAATTATAATTAACTGATAATATCTAAGAGAGTAGATACTAATCAGCTTTATGTTTTATCCCACGAAGCAGGGTATTCAAAGATAACCTAGTGTCAAGACACTCCGTTGACTGTGTTCCGCCCGAACTCATGACATTGTGTGTTAAGTGGCGAACTCAACACCGCGCTTTATCGTAACAAAAGAGAGAAATGAAAATAAATTTTAAATATTATCAATTAATATAATATAGTTAGTTTATGCACAGCAATCTTCATTATAATTTTTTTAATTCACCTTCACGCTTTTTATCCCGCACAGCAACATAAACAGAAAGTAACTAGTGTCAAAACACTACGTACTTCACTTTCCACACGAGAGATTCCACTGTCTCACCAGAGCAAGAAAATTAAGATAATTTCGATATAACCACCTCCACGAGTCAGAATCGAATCTACAACCTATCGCGCTTACAGTCAGACGTTGACCCACTGCGCCACGACCGACTTTAATAAGTATCGGGAAAATAAAGTTTTTGGGTAAGGATTGTAATCGTCATAGCTCCCTTCTTTGTGGGAGACAAAAATAAGTGCATCTTTGTTTTAGATGAAATATTTATTCTTAGCCTTGTTAGGACTCTTTAGCTTAATTACATATAACAGCAAATTTTACTTTATAACTTCATACTCTTAACCGTTAATGATTGATTATATGCGTAAGATGATTATTTTTATTGTTTCTAAATGAATATTACTTTACTATACCTAATATCGTGGTGCGTTTATAAACATATTTTCCCGTAAACATTTAGTATATAAAGTAATTTAAAAATATATTAAAACATAACGATAAACAAACTCTCTTAAAATATTGTATCATTTTCAGAAGTGGAACAAATTTGACAATAAAGTGTCGACAGTGCTTTGTCGGATTAATGAAATATTAATATTTAAATTCAATTATTATATATATATAAACAGACAGACACAAAAATTCTATTAAGTGTTTTTTTAGGTTTTATTACATATATATTCATTTTTAAAATTAAAATTCAAAAAAATTTAATTTTAAAAATCAATATCGTTGATTTTTTTAAAATTAAAATTTTTGATAAATTTTTCATTTACATTTTATATATATATATATATATATATATATATATATATATATATATATATATATATATATATATATATATATATAAAATGTAAATGAAAAATTATTATATTATGTATATAAACTCCGTATAATTCGTACTTCGCTTTCCATCGCCACCATCGCGTTCAGTGGTGGATTTCAACGCCGCAGCTTATAGTTCAACAGAGCGAGGAAGTGAAAATAATTTTATATATAATCACTCCCCCGAGTGGGCATCGAACCCACAACCGATCGCGTTTAATCAGACGCTGTCCCACTGCCTGACCCAGTATAAATCAATTAGAACAAATTAGAGAAAAATAAACACGTATACGCCGTATTCAAAATAATAAAAGTAAACAAACAAACAAACAAACAAACAGTTATTACTGTTTACACAAATTTTGATACATTCACAACACCTGTATTACGATTTAATCTAAGATATTTATAAGCACAAACACAAACATTACGTAACAATTAAGACGTTACGGCCGTTTGTTCTGCAACTGTTGTGTAAAACAGGTGTAGCACGAAATTCTATTCTACGTCGGCCATAGAAGTGGCATTTACAATTTACTTGAGACGATAAATCTATGTGAGGAATGCAGGCCACGGAGAAACGTTGTATTGATAGAAATACATACAAATATATATATATATATTAAGGATTTAAACCGAGTTCATAGTGTCAAGACACTCTGTACTTTGTTTTCTGCCGAATTCTAGACAATGCGTGTTGAGTCTGTCTCTGAACTCTGAACTCAATGTCGCGCTTTGTCTTACCAGACGAAGGTAATGAAAATTTAAACAAAATTATTCCCTCGAGTGGGAATCGAATCTACAACCAGCCGTGTTTACAGCCATACACTGTCCCACTGCGTCACGACCGTGCTATTTGTTTCCTCGATCTCGTACGTACTTCCTGTCTTCCTCATTATGCTAGGTAACAGCCTTAATACGTTTATTGACTTAAGGCCATCGTGGCGTAGTGGGACAGTGTTTAATTACGAACACGATCAATAGTTGGCTCGATGACCAATCTCCGCCAGAGGATTTAGAATATTTAAATTATTTATTTAAATCGCAGAGTTGAGTATTACCATTTAACACCTAATGTCTTAATTATGGGGAGAACGCGGTCCTGAACAGTATATTGGTGCTAAATTCTCTCTCCATGTCAGTCTTTGATGTAACTGAGCAATGTTTTAGCTATCTCATAAATAATTGGAAAATAAATAGTATTTTTTTTAAAAAATAGTCTTGCTTTAACGGTATGTTTATACAAATATGTTCATCTAACCCGATGAATTTTGGTAATATTTTAATTATATATAATAATTTTGAAAAAAAAAATGACATTCCATTTTGTTTTCTCATAGAAGCTGTATATAACCAAACCAGCTTATATAATTTTCATATAACACATACTTATTTTAATTTAAAAAATAATATATATATATATATATATATATATATATATATATATATATATATATATATTTATATATATATATATATATATATATATATATATATATATATACTTATTTAAATCATAATATATATATAAAACGGAACAGCCAATTTAATACTATCGAAATGCATCAAAAGTTCTACTCGTAAGTATTATTCACATAGCGTGGCATTCGCAATTTGGCATACGATATATTGCGCTAAACGTGAGGAATGTTGTATGTGCATTGTACCGGGGTCCGAGGGGCGGCGATAACTGTACCCGCTCCATAATATGTGTGGAATATATGACAGTCACATGTTAAATTGTTCAGATTATTAAACTATAAATTTGAAACATACATCTATATTATTACACAAAGAAAAACATGTCCGACTCCTGTTCACGAAAACTACGTTAACGGAGCTTAAAATTCGACCCGATTATAGTTAACATAAAAGGGTGTAAGGATTATATTTAAAAAAAAAATAGCAACTATTGTGGCATAGAGTGACAGCGTAAACGCGGTTGTCGGTTCGATTCCGCTTGAGGGAACGATTATTTATACTTTTTTTTTATTTGATCACACTGGTAGGATAAATCGTGGCGTTAAGTTCGCTAGTTAACACACAATATCTCAATTACAGACGGAAAGAAGTCAACGGAGTGTCTTGACACTAGGTTGTCTCTGACTGCTATGTATAAAGCGATAAGCTGCTTTTTATATTTTATTTATGTTTTATTAAGCTATGTTACTAAATAAAACCAATATATTAAAATATAACATAAATTATAATCAACTCTCGTCAAATACAATTTTTTTACCTTTAAAAGGTACAATGCCCGACTTTTTCTTCTTTGCTTCCCACGAAGGATGCAGTTTCTCAGCTACAGGCTCTTTCACTTTGTCTTGGATAGAACTACTAAGGTTTTCAAATTTAATTTTATTATTTGTATTAGGAAATTTATTATATTTAATATCGTTTTTAGGTTCATAATGTTTTTTGGGTTTGATTTTAGGTTCGTGGCCGAACATAACAGCCCTCCTGTGCCGCCTGTTTCCTTCTTTATGGACCTCTTTAACTTCATCGGGCTGCCGTGGCTCAACAAGTGACATGTAATTCTCTCCGGAAGAAGTTATAAAGAATGGATCGACAATCTTGCTTACTTTTTCTGGTGTTTCATCTAAATCTTTATTAAATTTACGCTTTTGTAATTTCTCATTCAAATTCTTATTTTTATTTTCCTTATGTTTTTTCTCAGTCCTATTAATTTGTTTTATTTCTTTTGCCAATTCTTTTTTAGCGTCACTAATTTGAACAAAATTGTCCACTTTTAATTTATTTATTTCAACATTTCCTTCTAATACATTTGACTCATCATTACTTTCACTAACATTAGACTTGTCATGATTCACAGATTTATCATTACCGTTTTCATTAACTTCATCATCATTTGATTGATTACTTTCATTGTCATTGACACTGTCATCATCATCATCACTGTCAACGTCATTTTCATCTGAATCATTACTAGAATTGTCATCTGATAAATTAGTATGATTCTCACTTAAACCATTTGTTCCTTCAACTGCGCTACTATCAGGTGTAACTTTTTCTTTGCTAGTATCAGTGGCTTCCACATTCCAATCACCTTCTACATTGACAGTCGCTGCATTCTTCCCTTTTTTCTTGTTCTTTTGTTTTTCTTTAGCTTCTTTCTTCAATTTCAACCTCTCCTGTCTCGACATGAATAGATCTTTTATTGATATGTTCAAAAATTTACCTCTAATATGTTTATATTTTTCTTGCAATGCCTTATGGAGGAGTAGTCGAGCACATGCTTTATCATTGTCAACTGTGGGTTTATTCAAATAATCATTTAATTTTCCCTTATGTGTCACTATAAACCTTGCTATATCTTTCGCTTTTATCTTCTGTAACCAGATGAAAATGTTGTTATTATTAACATATTTATATATTACATTATATATATGTATATAAATAAATTTCTATTTTCTACATAAACCTCTTAATTATTGTTTGATACAAATTTTATTGAGACAATAATATAACAGATATTTGATCTACAAAACGCACATACTACGTCACAAATAATATGTCTATAAAACATACTAAGAAAATGTAACACATCATGTATTACAGGGCAATAATTTGAGTTTGTTTATGATATGGAAAGCATATTGATAATAACCTAATTTAAAATAACATAAATACCTTAATAATTAGTACTTCTTTAACAGCTGATTCTGCTTTCCTTGTTAACTTTTGCTTGAGAGCTTCGGGCGCTTTTTTTTCTGTTAGACTTTTAGCTTTTCTGGTCAGTTTATGGATTGTTTGTATTTTCGCTTGGTTTAAATTCTTTTTAAGTAAAATTATCTGGAAACATTTAATTCATTATATTAGGCACTTTAATTTTTTTTTGCAAATATTCAAAAATATATATACAAGTTGTAGTAAAAATTTATCCTTAGCACGATAGTATACTTACTTCATTATTAAAAGCTTGTTTCACTGCACCAACTTCCATTTTAAGTTATTTATTTTCATTAATTTAAACACTAAACATAACCTTAAAACATACCAGGCTGTCACAACCTGTTAAACGTCAAAATAATTATTGTATAATTTTTTTAATGAAATAATTGGCAACATTACGTAAAAAAGAAATTAATAATCGTATTTAATTATTAAATAAAATATTATAAAATTCAATATTTGTTCAAAATGAAATATATATTTTAATGTTAAGAAACCGCCGGTAGCGCAGTGGCACAGCGTCTGACTGAAAACGCGACCGGTTGTGGGTTCGATTCCCACTCGCACTGATTATATTTAAATTATTTTCATTTCCTTCTCTGGTAAGACAAAGTGAGGTATTAAGTTCCACCACTCAAGACGCAATGTCTCCAATTCGAAAGAAAGCGAAATACGGAGTGTCTTAACACTAGTCGGAGTACGGAGTACGTACGGAGTGTCTGTCTACTTTGCTAAGCGGGATAAAAAGTGTAAAGTTATAAAAAAATAGAATTTACTTTATAGATGATCTCTTTACGGCAGTATGATTAGAAACGGTTGTCATAATTGTCTATGGATACTAAAAAATGTAACAGTGACTTTGAAATATATTTATCTGTCAAAACGAGAGTTCTTTTTGGATAGAACTGTCAATCCGGAACGTACGTGAAAATATATTTTACTTGTTTCTATCAATATAATCATAAGTTTTAATTGTATAATTTTGTGGATTTTGGTGTTGAGTTATAACAAGTGATCAGTGTATGGACCTATTTTGTTTCTAGAAGTTCACCTTTTGTTTATTTCAGCATGGCACCCCGGTTTGAGATCGCAGTTGGTCTGCGAAAAGGCCACAAAACCACCAAAATATCCGCTGGCAGAAAGGGTATTTCAAACAAAGCAATTAGAATCAGACCTGCTAGGCTAAAGGGTGTAAGTATTTTATTAAATTTTCTCTAATAAACTTATTTTTAAATTTCGCTTATGTTATTTTATATTTAATTCGATTGTTGCAATTATCATATATTTATTCATAATCAAAAAGTTTACACACAAATAGATATCACGATAATGAAAATTAAAATTACTTGCTAAAATAATTATAACATTTAAAGCTTTGTTTAAGACATCTATATAACCTCAAACTTATAACAACAATAATACGTAGTTCTATATTTTATATTCCAAATAATAATAATCTAGCTATTTCAATTGGCTTTTGCTTAAAATTAATAAATGAAATTAAAACTTAATTCTTTCAAACATTTATTTAAAAATTAAATTCTGTCAAAATTTATTAATTTTTGAGAACTATATCATAAGTAATAAAGTATTTAAAAGTAATTTAATTTATTTTGCTAATCCTACTTTATTATATTTACAGCTTCAAACAAAACACTCAAAGTTTGTCCGTGACTTGGTCCGTGAGGTAGTTGGTCATGCCCCTTATGAGAAGAGAGCTATGGAATTGCTTAAGGTTTGTTTTTTTAATACCTTTTATTATAGTAATTTATATTACATTTTTATATAAACTATTTGATTATAGCATATATTTAAAAAAAAATGAAAGAAAATTACACATAATATATTATTTACTGATTAATTAAAATAAATGGTTAGAAAATATTTATCATTTTTAATATTTAAAAAAGAAACACTTAAACTAATTCATTTCCATTATACAAATGTTGATATTTAAAACTACTGCAGAATTTTGGTACATTTTAATTCACTTTGAAATAATGATATTTAATATTTGAGTTTCAATTTAAAATCGACAAAGTTCTTTACCTATTTTAATATTTTTTAAATGTTATTACACACTTAGGATACGGAAACATTTTTGGATTACAAACTTAGGATTAGAAGAGATTTTTAGAAATTTCTGCTTCTTCAAGAAATTTAAGGAATAATCTTTTAACAAGAAAGTTAGCTATTTTATTTAGAATAACATTTTAAAATAGTAAAATATTAAATTTTACTATTTTAAAATGTTATTCTACATTAAGAAATAAAAAACATTATTGAAAAGATATATGAAACCTAAGTGTAGAATAATACTAAAAAAATATTTAAAAAATAGCAATCTCTCTACGGAGATGCTAACAACATAAATAAATTGTAACAAACATATAAGAATTTTGACACAGCCGGTAGTAGAACCCTTGACTTAGCAATCAGATTGCTTGGATGGTTTCCTATATGTGCGGGTTTGTATCCCGCTGTCTTATAAGTTTCTTCAAAAATGTTTTTTTACCTACTCAATTTTTTTAATTCTTTCATAGCAATGTTTTATATATTTCAAATATGATTAGTGCTTGGAATATGCTATTAGAGTACAGATCACTTTATCAATGTTATTTTGAATGAAACAATCATGTATACATATAAACAGCACACCTCTGTTTTTCTTTTTTTTTTAAATATGCACACAAGTATATAACTTTTGACACAGGTTAAAGTTGACAGATTAAAAATAACAAAATAAGACATATAATTCCTAGTAATATATTAGATATATATAAATTTATAGAAATAAATACCACAGTCACCAGACTAGTTCTTTTTGAAAGACTCCTTCAGTTCCTGAAATGCACTTAATACAAGGACTGGCACCAGGCACCTGATAGTACTCCTTTACTACTTCCTACAGGCTTTTGATTTTCTTTTACTTTTCTTTCTTTCAACATGTCTAGTGTCGTCCATCTGTTACTGTAAATCACAATAATTAAGAATAGAATAGGAAAAACACCATAATTTGAAAAAGTGTACTAAAGTAAAAATTAAATTATTTTATAATTTATTTTGGACCAAGCCTAAAATGTGAGAACGAGACTTTCTTAGCATGAAATTACATTACATATAAATCGTAACATTCCATACAGTTGCGTGTCATACAGTTTTTTAATAAATATACAATATTATATTGTTAGGCATTAATAAACCTGCCATACCCTACAGTCAAATGTATGCAATTACAATTTTTAAATGGCAACCTAATGTATATGTTTTATTTTTATTATATTTCAAAAGAAAGTGATATAAAATATGATTTTATAATTATGAAACATATTTTAAATGAAACTGTTCTAAATGGATTAATCGCGTATATTTTGGTATTTGAGAATACATTTTTGTAAACCTGACATTTCCAACACTTTGTTATTTTACTATTTTTAAAGTGTTTATTACTTAGAAAGCAATATTAGAATTCATACAAATTTGAATGCAGCAAGATTCAAACTGAATTGGAAACTATCCAAGAGGCGCGGGTTCAAATCCCGCTGGGTTAAAATTTATATCTTTTTTAAAAAAAATTATAAGATTTAATTGTAAGAGCCACAATTCCATGAAATAGAAACTAGAGTTTATAAAACTAAAAATTCACTATAGGACTTATTGTGGAAGTGTTCTTGCCAAGTTCTTTACAGTAATTACTTAGATTGAATTTTAAAAGGAAATTAGATGTTTAATGCTTTTGGTTTTTGTTGTTTTTTGATGTTACTTGAGAAATTTTATTAATTTATTGCGATTGCCAATACAATCTCTCTTCATAATTGAATAATACATGGATCTGTGCATATGTGGCTAATAAGTGAACATAAATTATTATACTCTTTTTTTTCTTCTAATATTCTAATAATTTTAATACTAATTTAATAATTTCAGTTGTTTCACATCTAAGTCTTTATTATATCAAGTTAGAAGTAAAAGAAATTTGATCTTTTAAATGAAATTATTATTAAAATCTTAAATTTAATATATTGCTTCCTTGCTTGATGTAGTAAAGGATTATCGCTTCAAATGGGAATCAAAGCCACAACCAAACGCGGTTACAGTCAAACACTGTTCCACTGTGCAACAATGGTCTTAAATTATTATGATTTAATTTAATACCGTTTAATAATAACATTCCAGGTGTCAAAGGACAAGCGCGCACTGAAATTCCTGAAGCGTCGTCTGGGAACACACATCCGTGCTAAGAGGAAGCGTGAAGAGATGAGCAACGTGTTGGTGCAGATGAGGAAGGCGGCTGCCCAAGCTCACCACGCCACGCACGCCCACTAGTTTATTAAACTTTAAATATTATATGTTGTTTTATTTTTACCTTTTTACCTTAGATCTTAATATTGAGCTTAGAAATGAGATTGAAAATTGTTTCTTTATTGAACTTGTTTAAAGAATACATGTATAGAAGGGTAGGCAGAGAAACCCTAGTGTCAGAACACTCCGTTTTGCGCCTGAATTCAAAGCTTATGTGCATTGAGTGGCGGAAAGTGGAAACGGCACCGCGTTTTGCTCTACCAGAGCGAAATGGAAATAATTTAAAATGTCATTCCGCTGAGTAAAAACCGAATCCAAGCGATCGCGTTTACGTATAAGAAAATTGTTGCTTTCTTTAGCTTATTTAAAGAACACATGTTGAAGGTGGTTTTTTTTTTAGACTCTGGCTTTGTTCTAATAGCAAGGTAGTTAGGGGGAACCAAGAATTTGGGCATTGCTTTCGCTGTTTTCTGCCCGAAGGTAAATTGCGTCGACGCCACACTTTGTCACACCAGAGCGAATAAATGAAAATATTAACAAATTTCTGAAACTCAAATCAAAATTTGGTTCCGAATACTAAGATACAAAAGGTACTTCTAAACCTTAATTGTTTTTAAAAAATATGTAAATAGGTGTAAAATAGGCTTTTAGAGTTCAGCAGTTTTGTACTTGTTTTGTGTCAATTATTAAGAAATTTAATTTTTTTTAAATACTTTCATTTAAAATATCATGGAAGTTGTCAGTCCTGGGACCTGCTCTGAAGGTAGTTCTTATCGTTATAAGTTTACAAATGCTTTGCTTCCCGACTTACTTAATTTAACAGTAATGTGTGTAATTAATTAGATATAGACTAATAAATTCAATATATCAATGTAGTATCGTTAGTGAGAATAGCATACTTTCCTTAATATATTTAATCTCGATTTTAAATCTTACTTGTAAACTAAGGTAATTATGTACTTGAATGTACAATTATTAGCTGATATGAAAATGTCTAGAAAATGATTTTATAAAAATTTGAACGCAGCGGGATTCGAACCCGCGCTTATTGGATACCGTCCAAGAGGTTAGAGTGCTTGGACGGTATCCAAGAGGCGCGGCTTAGAATCCCGCTGCGTTCAAAAATATTTTCTAGTCCTAAGTGTGAAATAACCCTTTAAATATAGTAAATATATCTAGAAATGAAATATTTCAAACATATGTTTTTGAGATTCTAACTCTAGACTATATGCAAAATTGTATAATAAATATACTAGTGGTCTTCGTGTTACGGTTTCACTTAATAAAAACTCTATTGGTTGTGGGTTCGATTCCCACTCGGAGTATGATTATATTTATTTTTTTTATTTCCAGACTCTAGTAGCACAAGACGTCCTAGAGTTTGCCACTCAAAACACAGTATCTCAATTTCAGCGAATATAAAAAGTATGTTGATAGAGAGAATCTGCAATCCGTTGGAGAAAAGTTTATAATTGTGTAGTGTTAGCGGAACTCAACACCGCGTTGTCTCATTAGAACTATAAATGGGAAAATACTCATTACTACATAATAAATTGCAGATGTAAACAAAAAGATTTAGGTAAAAATAGTTAATAGAATAAGAACTTTGATTTTCGCGATTTTTATACATTTTAAATGAAACTATTTTAACCGGATTAATCGTGTATATTTTGGTATTCGAAAATACATTTTGGACACCTGACGTTTCGAACACTTTACAGTAGTCCGTGGTCACAGGTAGACTGAGGTAGCATTCGTCCGTCGGTTGATACAAAAAATAATTATATCAAACTACCGCCATCTGTTTCCTAATTGCCTCGCGTACTGCCCTGGATTCATGCAGAATAACCTCACTGTATCTTTGTCTCTGGTGTGGTGGATTTGAGACTTTAAATTTTTAATAAGTGGGTCCCAGGTGGTAGAGAGTTTCCAACCATCCTCTCTATTGAAATTTGGATGTTTTTGAGTTTCAATAGCCTCGCGGATCATTCTAGGAACATATCTACTTTCCCTAGCGAGGATATGTGGCTTATCAAACCTGATGAAGTGGTTGGACTTATTCATTGTGTGTTCACACACAGCTGACTGCAATACACGTCCATTCTTGACATCGGATATGTGTTCTTTCACCCTAACCCCGATGCTCCTCTTTGTTTGGCCAATGTATGACAAGCCACAGTCTAGTTTATATATAATGTTTCCCAATAGGGATGATAGGATTTTGATAGCTTACAGCCGCCATTTTGATTGTTTAACATTTGACATTTGTGTTGTTTTGTGTTCAGTATAGTTTGCCATTTAATCAATAATCGAAATTCGAGAAGTATTGTCTTTACTCAAAGAGCATTTCGTGCTAAATATATTTAACACCCTTGGACTATTTTTTTGTGGGGGTATGTCAAATCTCAAGTGTATGCCAATAAACCAGCTACGATTCAAGACCTTGAACGCAACATTCGAGCGACTATAGCGGCCATACCAGCCGAGATGCTGCACCGAGTCATCGAAAATTGGACCGATCGTATTCACCAGTGCAAAAAGCCGTGGCGGTCATTTGAACGATATTATGTTTAAATCATAAATAGCATAAAATTTCCTATCAAATAAAGCATTGAGCCATTGAGCACGAAATTCGAACATATAGTACATGTTTTATTTCAATTTCAAAACATATCGTTCTTATTGGGAAACCCCATACATACACCTGCACACTGCAAAGGAATATTACATTTCACGGGTCTCAAGCATTGGCTCACTTTTTTATTAGGCTTAAATATGGTTTTGATAGAAGCTCTTCTTAAGATGTTGCCAATTCTGCCTGTAACTCCCTTCACAAATGGTAGAAGTGCTGGCTGTCTCTCCACTATGATGAAGGGTACCCTTCACCTGTCGAAGCTCGTCCTCTAGGTGTTCAGCGTCGCAAAGATGAGCTTACCATTTTTTTTTTCATCTGAAACAAAGATTTTTTGCTATCGGATGAAAAAACTTATAAAATTGTTGACAAAGACCCTATAACAAAAATACTTATAAGAACATCCGAGTTAATATCAAAACACGCGGTAACATTACAACTTGACATTAAATCACTCGTGCCTAGTTGTGTTAAACTTCCAAAGTTGTATGGGTTACCAAAAATACACAACTAATGTACCACTTCGTCCAATCGTTAACCAAATCGATAGGCCGACGCATAAACTGGCTCTACATGTCGCGAAGGTGCGTGGTCACACAACATGTCATGTCAGGGATTCTTACCATTTTGTTAGAGGACTGAAAGATCTTAAGTTAGCTAGCAATGAAACCATGGTCAGTTTTGATGTCCAGTCGCTGTTTACCAGTATACCTATAAAGGACTGCATCAGGATTGTCAAGCGGAAGCTAGAGGAAAACAAGATGCCTATTGAATATCTTGAACTTTTAGAACACTGCCATACATATGGATATCTTACTAGATATCCATATGTATGGCAGTGTTCAGTGTTCAGTGTTGTTGATACTAGATATAAAGTATTCAACCTGACTGAAAATATTGAAAGTATTCAATCAGGTATTCTATTTGCAAGTGGATGCCATTGCTATGGGTTCGCCTGTATCCCCTGTAATAGCAGATATATACATGGAGGATTTCGAGGAGATGACTCTTGGCTCTGCACCATGTCTATCTAGAATGTATAAGCGGTGCGTAGATGATACTTTCACAATTTTACCTACGGATAATATTTATATATTCCTAAACCATCTGAATTCTATTAATAACAACATAAAATTTACAATAGAATTACAGGCAAATAGAGAGAGAAAAAGATACAGTGAACTCATTCTGCAAGAATCCAGGACAGTACGCGAAGCAATTAAGAAACAGATGGCGGTAGTTTGATATAATTATTTTTTTGTATCAACTGACAGACAAATGCCACCTCAGTCTACCTGTGACCACGGACTACTGTAAAGTGTTCCAAACGTCAGGTGTCCAAAATGTATTTGTAAATACCAAAATATACGCGGTTAATCCGGTTAGAATAGTTTCATTTAAAATAGTTAATAGAAAACAGCTTGCCGCGTTATCCTGCATAGCAGGATAAAAGTCAACCTGATGTCAGTATCATTGAGTACCTTTCATTTTTTTTGTGGCAAACTCAATACCGCACCTGTCTTTCCAGGGCGAAGAAATAAAAACAAATTTTAAATATAATCATATCCCCGAGTGGGAATCGAACCCACAATCAACTATGTGTACAGTTGGGCGCTGGCCCACTGCGCCGCAATGGTCTCGATCAACTAATAAAAAGTTATTTTTTCCAAATAAGGTATACGACCGCAAACAAAAACACTCATAACTATAATAAAAACGATAAGTTTGCTTAAAATATACGTAAAGGTCAAACGTTCAGAGAGCAAGAAAATTTGCCGCTTCTCGGCTAATCTTTTTAAATGGACATCGATCATAATATTAGTATTTTTTTTATATAAATACTAGTACAAGTCATGGCTTTGTTTGGAAAAAAGTACGATTATTTATGTTTCTCATTTAAATTGAGACCATTGTGGCGTGTGGTCTAGAGGTTGACTGTAAACGTAATTGGTTGTGGGTTCGACTCCCACCCAGGGAATGATTGTTTCAAGATTTAAGTTAATTTTTCCAGTCTGGTAAGACAAAAGCGCGAGAGGTTTCTACAATTCTATTTTATAATCATTTCGTATTCTCATAAGATTCAACGCCACGCTTTGTTCATAATTCTTCTCTTCTTCACGCTTTTTATCCTGCAAAGCAAGGTAGACAGAAAGTATCTAGTATCAAGACACTCCGAATTTCGCTTCCTACCGACTTCGAGACATTGCGTGTGGAGTGGTAAAACTAAACGCCGCACTTTGTTTTACCAGAGCGAGGAAGTGATAATAATTTTAAATATCATCAATCTCCCGAGTGGGGATTGAACCAACAACCGAAGGCGTTTACAGTAAGACGCTGTCCCAATGCGCCACGACCAGCCATTTAATTAAGAAAAAAAAAACAATTATATTTACAAAAACTTAATTCGACGATACAAATTCTTATATATACTAAACTACTGCAAAAATTTAAATGCAATTTTCTTCTTTTTTTTAATACAATTTATTATATTTTTAAATACATATAAAAATATATTATTTATTTATATTAAATAATAAAAAATCCAGTTTCACTCTTTATCCTGCATAGGGTAGACTGAGGCAACCTAGAGTCAAGACACTCCGTCGTGTGTTTACCGCTCGAATACGAGACATTACGTGTTGAGTGGCGAAATCAACGCCGCCCTTTGTCTTACCAGAACGAGGATATGAAAATAAATTTAATATATGTATAAACCTTCCCTTGGGAGGAAATCGAACCCACAGCGGATTGCGTTTACAGTCAGACGCTATTTCACATGCACTAAATCCTCTAAAATATTTATAAAGAGTATATAATTAATAAGTTTTTAGTTATTATATATTTTTTAATTAAAATAACATTTTTTTGGTTGAAATCTTGAAAGCTAGCGTTTCACCTATTTGACAGCCGATACTTAGTCCTTGGTCTCTGTGACGAAATTATACGTGATCAAATTATAAGCGATAAACGATGTAAAATAACTAAATCATTGAAGTGACTTATCTAAAACGTTATTATGGACTTATGTTTATACTTTATTGAGTATATTTTTTAGCTTTTTTAGATTCACCCTTTAATCCCAAATAGCAGAGTAAACAGGAAGTACCTGCTTAGTGGCGAGATACATCGTACTCCGCTTTACACCGAATTCGAAACATGGCGTGTTGAGTCGTGGAACTCAACGCCGTGCTTTGTCTTACCAAAGTGAAATTAAAAATAATTTATATACAATATTATTCCCCGAGTTGAAATCTAACTCACAACCAATCGTGGTTAATTAGATACTGAGCCACTGCGCCACGACTGACCTTAAACTCACGTATATATATATATATATATATATATATATATATATATATATATATATATATATAAATCAAAATTAAAATAAAATCAAATTTTTGTAAAACATAATTTAAGAATGATTTATTATAACTATGTATATACGAATATGTTGAAATTTTGAAATTGTTTACAGAAATTCGTTCTTGAAAAAAAGCAAGTAACGAAAGTAAGTACTATGCTATTTTTACCTAAGTCTTGCCGTATCATTTTCTTAAAACGTGTTCAAAACACGTGTTCGAATTCGGTGCCATTATATTTTCTTTTTCTAGTTTCTACCCTACTATACGGGAAAGAGCGTGAAGCTGAGATGTTAACAATGAAATTATTTTTTAAAAGGTTTATATTTATAAAGTCAACTAAATTTAGTTGACTTTTGAACAAAATATCACGAGAAACATTAACAATTATTTTTACTTTTTTCCCATTATGTATTATATAAACAAGGAAAAATGATATCTCGCAATTTAGTTAATTTCTATCTTGCAAACAAACCAATATTTACTATGACAAAGTTATTATGTTACTACATCGTAAATACGTCAAGAGTTTGTGTACGTACTAGGTACTTGTTTATTTTACCAATAAGTTTTTATAATCAATTATTAACTGTTTAATTAAGAAATGTCAAATGCTTTATATATTTTTTATCTGTGCATTTTCTTCATTTTTATTCAGACAGAAATAATCTAGATGCCGGCTGTGGCGCATTGGAACAGCGTCCGACGGTAAACGCGATCGGTTGTGGCTTCGATTCCGAGTCGGGGGAATGATTGTAAATTATTATCATTTCCTCGCTCACTTCACGCCTCAACACGCAGTGTCTCGAATTCGGAGGAAAGCAAAGTACGGAATGTCATTTACCTCTTTATACTTGCCCTCTTCTTCTGACATAACTATTTTAACATTTCAGATTCAAATCCACGACTAAAATATTATATCAAGGTCCAACTAAACCATGATAGCGCCAATTAATATAGAAAAATATTACCATAACATGATTATGTATAAAGCATTCGAGGGTCACAGGCTCAGGCTATCTCACCGTCACGCTATTTGGTACCTGTTTTATCTGTTTCATTTCTAAACTTCACACACTATGGAAAAATAAGTTAAAAAATTAACAATGTACTTTTTAATTTTGCTGCCTTAATATGCATAAATACCTAATTTTTTTGTTAAGTTTGTAATTTTTTTTTTAATTTTTGTTTTTTTCACACAGCGGGGTAGTCAGATACAACCTACCACCACAAATGAAACATTGCGAAGTGAACATAGCCAACACCACGCCTTCACTTACCAGATCGGTGAAAATAAAATAAATATAATTAACATTCATTCCCCCGAGTGGTATCAAAGCCACCACCAAAGCCTTTACAACCAGTCGTTGTGCCACTACACCTTAACGCACATTTTCAGCTTCATATTTTCTCTGCATGGCTAAGTAGTCAAGACATATCGAATGTTGTATGGAAAAATAAAATAATTTATATAAAAAAAAGTCAATAAGGCCGATCGTAGTGCAGTGGATTCGAATCTCCATCGGGGGAACGACTAATTAAAATTTTTGTCATGTTCTTACTCTGGTAAGAGTCAGTAATGTCTAGTACGGAGTATCTTGACACTAGGTACTTCCTGTCTAACCTGCTATGCGGGATAACAACGTGAAGCTAAAAAAAGTAAATCAATCCGCAGACAGTCTAAGGTTTTCCTTATCATTGCTATTGTTTTATCACCTACTTTATATTTATTTATATACTTTATAATAATTACTTAGAATGCTAAAACTAGATGAATATATATATATATATATATATATATATATATATATGTATATATATATATATCTATATCTATATATATATATATATATATATATATATATATATATATACGTTTGTAATTTTATTTCGATTAAATTTTTTTTATTTCAAATTTGTTGCTGTCGAATTTTTATTTTAAAATTTAAATTACTTTATTCAAATTTTAATATGCTTTTTTTTAAATCAGGCTGTTGAAACAAAATATGGAAAAATAATATAATTATTATATATTAAAAAGTACTACAATATTAATTAAAATACGAAGCTTTAGTTTCATCTATTAGAAAATCAGGCAGTTTCGAAAGAAATCGTCTCTAGTGCGCTTTTCTACCACTTTTTTTTTAAATTCCTTTAATGAGAAATAATAATAGTATTGGGAACCCTTTATCAGCGCATCTAAAACGTTATAAAGTGTTAATAACTTTATTGAAATAAAAAAAAAACTTACTACTGGAGGCCGGTGGTGGCGGAATGTGAAAGCGTCTGACTGTAAACGCAATCGGTTGTTGGTTCGATTCCGAGGACGGGAAATTTAAATTATTTTTTTTCTTCGTTCTGGCAACATAACGCGCAGCGTTGAGTTCCGCCATTTAACGTATCTCGATCACAGCCAAAAGTGGTATGTAGACTAGGTACACTAGTTAGTTCCTATAGTCTATCCATGCCATGCTAGATAAGTGTGAAGCTGAAAAAGAAATTAAAATTAGCGATTAAATATAAACAAATAGATTCTAGAAATTTGTGAAGTATAAAAATACTTTAATGTTTAAAATAAACTGAGGGAAGCTCGCTTATTATACTTGATAAATTAAATAAATCAAAATACTTGTAGGATATGATTTCAGATAAAAGCACGTTACTATGTTAACCAGCTTTATTGTATGGATTATGTACACAATAGATATGGATGAATATTGTCGCATTAATCGCTGAGGCACCTGTTAACCTTACGTTTTGATTGATATTTAACAGAGCTCCATTCGACCTTCAATAAGCGGAAGTATTTTAAAGTAACGTAGGAACGCTTGAGTGGTAATTATAATATATATTTATTACATGTATAAAAACAATATATTCTATTTAAATAATTTTGATTTAAACGCTCTGGTAAGACAAAGCGCGGCGTTAAGTTCCGCTACTCAATACGCAGTATTTCAAATTCATTCATGTCACTGGATACTTGCTGTCCCTGTCCCTGTGTACCCTGATATGCAGAATCAAAAGTGCGATGCTAAACGATGCAAAATCCTTGTTGGATTGACACCTTTGTGGCGTAATAGAGGAAAGTGTACTAAACGCGATGGTAGTGTGAACAAATCCCTTTTGGGTTATAATTGTTTATATTGAAAAAATAGCCTTTATAATAAGCTTATGTTACAGATTAAAGAACAAGCTGCATAAAAATACCTATATGTTATTTTATTATTTTTTTTTAATTTACAGCATAACTTCTTCTATTTTTAAACAGCTATACTTATAGTAAAGAAAAAAAATTAGATTAAAGATCAAAATAAATAAATATGGGACTTTAACCACATTATATGAATACTTCCGATTAAACACAAATATATTCTCTTGAAATATAAAACAAATAATTTGAGTACATATTCGTTCGTCAAACTGGCTTTTTTTATATAATTTTATGTAAATTAATATTGCCTTTATTTGACTAAAAGAGGAAATCAAACAAAATTAAAATTAATAGGTATCATAATACCAAGTGTTCTTATTTTCTTATGAATAGATGCAAAATTCATAAATTGTTCTGATATTCGGTTAATAGTATAAAAATCGGTGGTATATTCGATTTATATTATAAAAATCGATAATATATTCGATTAATATTGGGAAAAACTAAAGATTTACTGTGATAATAGTGTGTAGGAACTTTAACGTAACATCAAAGCGCTCTTATTATAATCTAAGAGCATTCTTGTCGGCAATGAGGGACAGATGCCAAAAATGCAAATTCAGATGATTTCAGTCGTTTGTTTTACTCTAGGTTGTAGATATATATGTGTAATTGATTAATAACATCATACTTTTAAATAGAATTGTCAACAAATAATTATTACATAATATTACATGCTTCTAAATTAATCATAAAAATTGACTCTAAAACTAGTAATACAAATATTCGCATACATCGTGGCGCAGTGGCAGTGTAAGCGCGATTAGTTGTGAGTTCGATCTACGCTGGGGGGAATGATTTTATTTTAAAAAGCAAGTTCACGCTCTATCCCGCATAGCAGGTTAGTCAGAGACAACCTAGTATCCAGACATTTCGTTGACTGTTTTTCAAAACATTGCGAGCTGAAACGCGAGCTTAACGCCGCTTTTTTACTTACCAGAGCAGGGAAATGGCAATAAATTTTAAATACAATAATTACTCGAAATGGCAATCGAACCCACAACCAATTGCATATACAGTCAGACACAGCCCCACTGCACCACGATATCCTTGATTATATTAAACTATTATTTCTCTGCTGCGGCATTGGAGAAAAAAGTGTAACGCTGAAAAAAGTATATACTGGTTAAATTGACAATACTGCAATAGTGATTGAAACTAGTATCGTAAATATACCGCTATCTTGAGATAGCAACGAAGCTCTGCTCTAATATCAACGCTATAAACAATATATACCTAATGTTATAAATAAGACGAGATATTATACAAGGTCCTTTAAATTTATCAATTCATGTTCTTAAAACTTGACAAATATTTTTTTATCTGGCGGAAAATTTAAAATACTTCTATTAAATTAGGTAAATTGTTGTAACTCCGTTAGTAAAGCAATATATTTAAATAAATGCTTTATAGAACTTGCAATTAATGTGGTTTTTTTATACTTAAAAAAAACACTTTTTAAGAGCATTCCTTCCTTAAATTGGTAAAAATATAATATAGTATTTTATATATTGACTCTAAAAACCGAAGTTTCAAAAAGATGTATATATATATATATATATATATATATATATATATATATATATGTGTGTGTAAACTTATATATAACCTAACTAACCAACTAATTATTATCTTTTAATCAAGTTAAAACGCTGTCACACCGTCTAATTACTTAGATAGAGTTATATAGTATGAAGTAAGCTTAGTTTATTGGTACAGAAACCCTATATTTTGTTTTTAGATTGATATCGCACCGCGCCCACTAACAAAACATTTACAATTTACATCACTGCCGACCTCGGGTCAAGACTTTCCGCTGTATCTCTCATGATGTAACAAAACAAATTGTTTAATTTAAGAACATATCTATATGTATATTAATATCATAGAAATAATTCATATTATAAACAAAAAATCTCTTTTCTATAACGATGATTTAAAATACCTTCTCTAATTAACATCACAATTAAGACACTTGACATGACATTTTTTTAAATTACTTTTAGACGAGAGATGTGAAATAAACATTATATAAATCTGAATGAATAAATTTTGAAAACATGTAATGACTCGATTTTGTAGAAAAGTATTAGTTAATGTAATAGAATATACATTTTTATTGCAAAAATGTTTTCTATGCAAATAGAAAAAACGTAGTTATATTAAATGTATCGAAATGGGATCTAAATAATGAAACCCAAATTTATTATTAGCTTGAAACTTGTGTGAGATTTAATAAATTTTTTATTATTTTAAAAAAGTAAATATTTTATTAAAAGTAAATAGTAAGTAAATATTTTATTTTAGGATGTCAAGTTAAGGGTACTTTTGTTTAATTTAAAAAGGGTTTTGGGTCCCACCTTTTTTACTTTACATTATTCTATTGCTATCATATATATTGAAATAAAAATTTGAAAAATATTTTCTGTTTTTTATTTAATGTCTTAGTATACGGACCAAATATACATAATATGTTATTTCATAGATTATAAATTTAGAAAAACCTCTCATAATTTACAAACAAAATAGTGGCAACAAGCATTATGCCACTAAAAATTGCATAATTTCTGCACTCATATAAAAAATATATGATAGAATATATCAAAATGTATTTAAAACTAATTGTTTTAGTTTACTATACCAAACAAGGCCCCATACAATCTTTCTAATAGTTCATTGCAAACAATAAAATAGGTTTTTTTTAATCTATGACATTAAAAATTATACATAAATAAAAGAAAAAGCTGCAATAAGTTTAATTCTTAAGTTTTTATTAAACATATTTTGCAGTGTATAAAAAAAATATTGTCTTTCAAATGTTTTCGTTCTATTTCATTTCAAGTATCAAATATATATATATTTCAAGGTAAAGAAAATAATTTTTTACAACTCACACCTCATACTGACTAAATATGTAAATGCTTGATTGTATACACTTGCTACATATGGCAGGTTCTAACACTACATCTATGTCATGAAATTTTGTATTAAAATATATTTTTATCAATGTCTTTTAAAAAACATTTTTATGCATTGACATATGGATAAAGAACATCACTAGTCTAATATTAACTTAATGAGATTATTGCTAAAACTAAATAAATGGTTTCCAACAAATAATTGTAAATCTCTGAGCTTAGGAAAAAGCCAAATATATAAAGAAAACAATATTCAATTTGCTCAACATCAATTGGCAAGCAATTAAATCATAATGTTGGAGACCTTAGCCTAGTTAAAATAAAAAAAAATAAACTAATATGGAACATTGGAGAACAAGTATGAAACAGATTCTCCGTTATGAGTGCGCCTTACAGCCTCGGCCAACATCATTGAGACATCAATACATTGAATTTTAGGACACTCCTGCATGTGCCTTTCTTGAGGTATTGTGTTAGTTACAACAACAGCTTCTAAACAGGCATTGTTAATTCTAGCAATAGCCGGACCAGAAAAAATACCATGTGTTAAAATAGCATATACTTTAGTTGCTCCTGCTTCAATAAGCTTTTCAGCTGCATGACATATAGTTCCACAAGTGTCTGCCATATCATCAACTAGGATGGCTGTTCTGTCCTTAACATCTCCAACTAGCACCATTGATGCAACTTCATTGGCTTTCTTCCGTTCCTTGTGGATAAGTGCAAATTCAACATTTAAGCGATCTGCAATGGATGTTACTCTCTTAGCACCACCAGCATCAGGTGACACTACAATACTAGTTTTCCAGTCAGGTATATTCTCTTTAATCCATTTTAAGACTGCTGGTTCTGCAAACAGATTATCTACAGGGATGTCGAAGAAACCCTGAATCTGTGACGCATGAAGATCCATGGTTATTATATGATCAGCTCCAGACACAGACAAAATATTAGCAACAAGTTTAGCAGTGATGGGTGCTCTACTTTTATCTTTTTTGTCCTGTCTAGCATAAGGGAAACATGGGATGACAGCGGTAACACGAGACGCCGACGCAATTTTACAAGCGTTAATCATAATAAGTAATTCCATTAAGTTGTCATTAATTTCACCACTACCACTTTGAACGATGTAAACATCTTCGCCGCGAACGGATTCTCCAATTTCAACGCACGTTTCCATGTTGCTAAATTTCTTGGTTACCACTTTGCCGAGATCGATCCCGAGTCGGTCCACAATCTTTTGGGCCAGATCGGGATGAGAGCTACCACTGAAAACTTTGATGTTAGGCATTCTTGTGGGTAACGGTGAAGCGAGATGATCTAATTTATTCACTACTTCTTCGAGAATTATAGTTGATTTCATCAGCACCGGGCTAAATTAATCTACGCTCCGTCGTTCTTAATAGTTTTTACTGAAGCTGTGAACTATTCGTGACCTCTTAACTAAAGATAAGAAGTATCTATTGCAAGTTGCAACGTGGGGACTCTGACCGAGCCGCTTATACGCCGCACTTTACGCGCCCGTAGCCTCACACGCACGTTTTTATATTTTATTGAATGAATTGTCAATCAAAAGACAGAGCAGGCATTCAATGTGGCCAACTTCTAATTTTAATTTATATTACGTAAATAAATAGTTATCTTTAAACATAAGTTTTATTATTTCAAAATTAAAAGAACCGTCTTACATATATTACATTATATTATTTGTATTTGTGCAATAGTCATAGTAGGTTACTATGATTTATAATAATTAAAGAGATTTTCATATGCTTGTGTAATGGACTTATTTATAAATTATTTAGTAACATTTGTTATACGTTGTAAAATGTATATGTATAAAATATTATCAGATATAGAAATATAGTTTGATTGCTGTTTCAAATTTTATTTAATAAAATATTTGGATTACTATTTAGATTTATACCATTAAAAATATTCTAATTACTTGAATAAGGTCATGTATTAATATAGGAAATCGGATCTGTGATAAATGTTATTTCAATTTTTAGTAAATAATAATAATTAATAATAATTTACGTGTTGGTTGTCTTTTATTATTAAGACACTACAGAATAATGAAACTATTTATAATCTATGTTGTGTTGTGCCGCTAACGTCAACTGACAAATTTGTTCGCGCACAAATGTTCAATTTAGTTTTCTTTTTATTTACGTTATTGTTTCTAATGTAAACGTAAATATAAATTGGACATTTAGTAATACTTTAATTCAATGTCTTAATAAGTTTTACTTATATATTGTATTGTAAATAATATTTGAACACATTATGAAAATCAACAGGTGTTTGTTATAATGTTTTCTATATAATACATATAATATGGCAGAGAATACAGAGAAAAAAAAGTCGTCAAAGGCGAAATTGCATAGGTGCTTGGAATGGCTGCAGATCCAAAACGATCCAGAAAGATTATCCTTAGAAAACGAAAATGATAAGGATTCTATCGTCGATGGTGGCTCAACAAGCCAAAAATTTAAATTGGAAGTAGATGATTTAGCATCTGTACCTGCAGGTGTTGATGAGCCTACTGTCGAACCTAAGGCTGTGGTAAATAATGTGAAATTAAATTTAATTAAAATGTAATATTAGTATATTGATATTTTTTTTTATTGCAGCCTTTACGTCGTTTACGAAAAGAAGATCTATGTATGCAATGTGAATGGCAGTCTTGTAAAATTTATTTTTCTAACTATGAAACATTTCAGAAACATGTTACAAAGCATGTTTCAGATTTGCATGTTACTGATAGTACAGATGGGGGTAAGTAACTGCAAAAACAAAGAAATAATAATAATTGAGTTTCATTTAATATACAAATTGAAAATTTTATTTATATTTGTTCTACTCAAGTAAGACAACAGATTATATTAATATTCAACATATAGTGACTACTTTGCTTTGTCATAAACCATATAATTTATTTAAATTAAATTTAATCATATAAATAATAAATATATTTATTAATTTTTCAGTTAAATACATTTGTCTATGGGATGTATGTGGGCATAGCACTTCGGACTTCCCTGAGATGGTTAGACATATAAACTACCATGCATACCATGCGAAGCTTTTAGCTATCGGCTTCAATGGTCGAGCTACATTAAAATTACAGAGATGTTTGAAAGATTCAAGTAAACGAAACATTTTGCCGCCTTTGAAATCAGAACACCTTTGCATGTGGGTTGGTTGTTCCGCTAAATTTAATGCAATACAGGTATTGTTATGATAATTTTTTTTAATAATCCTGTCATTATTTTAATTGCAAGTGGAAAACAATGAACAGAATGTTTTGACACTAGGTTGTCTCCAACTTCTTTGTTATAAATAAATTATGAAGCTCCATTTTTACACTTTAGTAGTCTAAAATCACTGGTAGATTGACTTTTGTCCCTGTGTTAATACAAAACTTTTCTATAGAAAAGTTCTTTTAACTAAAAAATCCATAGTTTTAAAATTTAGAAGATTTATTATAGTCAGCCAATCAAAAGTTGTCGTAGATAGTAAAATAATAAAAATTACATTTTTTTTTTAAATTAAATTTTTAATAAATACTAAATATCGAAAAATGTGATATAAAGTGGTATACATTAAGTACACTAATAAGCAATTATATCATATCACTGGCTGTCAATATAATTGGTTATGGGTTCAATTTTCACTCAGAAAATATATTATTTAAAGTTATTCTCTTTTCTGTATTGAGTTTCACCCCTTGACAGACTTATGTCTCGGATTCCAACGTAAAGTGGAAAATGGAGTGCGTTGACACTTAGGATTCTCTCTGATTACCCTGCTATGCGGAATAAAGCGTGAACTACTTGAGTGGTCATATTAGTTTGTTTTTTTTTTTATTTTTTAGGCATTCTTTGACCATATTAAACAACATATAAATTATTCCGAAAATTTTCTTTGTTCCTGGGCGGGATGTGGGGCGGTTTTCCCGAGGCGCGTCTTCCTTACTATGCATGTCAGATCTCATACTAAGGAGAGGTTGATTGCTTGTTTCCATTGCGGACACCATTTTGCTTGTAACAGAAAGCTTTGTGATCATTTGTTGAGACAGGTAATTATATTATTTAATTTATCCTTAAAAAAACTATCTCTTACATTCTGATACAATATAAAATGTATAAAGGTTATTATTCATATAGGAAAAAATATTTATTGGCCGACGCACGCCATGTACGGGTTTAGAAAGCATAATTCACGAAAAATCTAAAATAAAACGAGATAGTAGTGTATTGTCATCCCAAGTTCTTTAAGTATTGTGGTTTGGCCGTGATGACTTCACATGTTTACAAAGTTACTTTTGCATTTGTAATATTAGTATGGATTACAATTTCAAAAATATTTTTGGAGAACGTAAAAATATAATTTAGGATTTTAATTTATTTTACGTAATAGTTTATTTAAAAATTAATAAAAAACACAATCAGGCTAAAGACAGCTTTATCGTCACAGGTAATGTCTTGTATAGATTGGTCCACCATGGATTTTGATTAAAGGGATGCAGATTCGAATTCTGCTATGTTCATTTACACGATTTTTAAATACGTTTTCTTAATACTGTATGTTTTGGTTTATATAAGATTTATTACTTTTCCAATTTCTTTTTATTCATATAAGAAATTTATTGAATATTTAAATTAATGTTTTGAAGAATTAGGTGTTGTTTATTATAATGGTGTTACGAGGCTATCGTGGCACGGTGGCACTAGTTCTGACTGTAAACATGACTGGTTCTAACTCTTATGTGGTGAATGATTTTATTATTATTTAATGAGGCAAAGCTTAGTGTTGAGTTCCGCCATTCTATACGTCATCTTCGAATTCGATTTGTAGACGGAAATGTGTTTCGGTTTGGTTCTTTCTGTACTTTGTTTTAAAGGAAAAAATGAACAAGTTGTAGCAACATTCTTTATTAAGTGTTATTTCTATTCTAGTTTAGGATTAGAAAATATTTTTAAAAAACGTTTAAAAACTTAAACGCAGCGGGATTCAAACTCGCGTATCTTGAAAACCGTCTAAACGCTTTAATTGCTAAGCTAGGCGTTCTACAACCAGTTGCGTCGAAATTCTAATACGTTTCTTTTGTTACAACTTTTACTTTTACTAGTTTTTTTTGTTACTTATCAAACAATTTCTATGCAGCTGGTAGTATTACGCATGGCTTAGCGATCGGAGCGTTTGAACAGTTTCCAAGAGTCGCGAGTTTGAATTCCGCTGACATATAAGTTTTTACGAAATATTAACATAATAAGTTTCTACGTGTATAGAACGTGGACCCGAACACGGTGCACGCGTGCTCCATGTGTGGCATCCCGTGCGCCAGCGCGTACCTGCGCCAGGAGCACGAGCGCGCGCACGTGTCCGCGTACGCGTGCGCGCTGTGCGACATGTCGGCGCCCTCGCCCGCCGCGCTCGCGCACCACGTGCGCTACCGCCACCTCGTGCGCGACACGCGCGCGCACCGCTGCCCGCTCTGCGACTACAGGTGACGCGCCTTTTTTTTCGATTGTGTAGTATGCTGTTGGTCTCACCGGCCTTGACAGCGTCATCGGACTTTGGAGGCCGAGCGAGCTCCGATTTTGGCGTGGAGACCTCGAGAGGAAACCACCAAGTTAGAACACACTGTCACCAGGGCGTCTCCTGTGAGACACAAACCTCGGCTTGTGTACACCGTTTGTAGTGGGGGACTTGCCTGTCCGCATCAGACCTATTGGCATCGGGCGGTTACGAAACTGAAACCTCGTCTCCTGAAGACTCACACATAATTGCTTGTGAAAATACGCATCGTTTATACCCACATACGAAATCCATAATTTCAAACGCATACTTCTCGCATATGTGTTTGTGAATGTATCTGAATATATTTACTCACGCATACGCATACAATCACATACATCTATACGCTCAGCACAACGTCACCTTCATACACTTACATATATACTTAACTAGTGGTTAATTATGAAGCAAATACAACAATTTCCTTTCGCTTCGGGCTGTATTAGATAATACAAATAAAACACGCAAACTGTTAATATTCTATTTTAACTACATTTTTAATTTTAAGTTTTCAATTAAAAGGACTCCATTAAATTGGTTTTTTTGCGTGAGGGCTACTATTACATAAATATACCAACAGGCAATAATTTCCATAATAATTAATTAACACTACCATATTAGAAAACATTTTTGAAAAAACGAATAAAAATTTGAACGCAGCGGAATTCGAACCCGCGCCTCTTGGATACCGTCCAAGCGCTCTGACCGCTACGCCATGCGTTCTACTACCAGCTGCGTCGAAATTCTTATACGTTTGTTACAACTTATTTATGTTGTTAGCATCTCTTTTCAGGACGTTTTTTCAAAAATGTGTAAGTGTGGAATAACCCTTTAAAAATAGTAAATATTAACATTACCATATGTTTCACATACTCTTATGCACTTCTGCAATGTGCTCTAAAAGAACCTAGTATCAAGAAAGTTATCTACTTTCCGTCTGACTTCAAAACATTGTATATTAAACTTCGGAACATAACGCCGCATTTAGTCGTGTCACATAAGGAAAATGAAAGTGGTTTAAATATAATTATTCTCCAAAGTGGGAATCGAACCAACAACCAATCTCCTTTACATTCAAACACACATTAACATATAAATTAATTATTTACAGAGCAGTAACAAAATCCGACTTACGCAAGCACATACCAACGCACACGCGCAAAAAGAAGAAAGCGAAAGAGAACAACAGTGACATAGAAGAGAAATCTGAAGAAGAAAAGGACGATAGAGTGGAGAAGAAGAAAAAAGTGAAGAAATACGCATGCCATCTATGCCCAGAGAAGCAAGTGAAGATATTCTCGCGGGGAACTCGATTGACCACACATTTGATCAAAGTGCACGGGGCGCAATGGCCGTGTGGGCATAGTAGGTTTAGGTAAGCGTCTAAAACATACAATAACCACTTTATCCCGCATAGTAGGGTATTCAGAGACAACCTACTGTCAAGACACACTTCGTTGACTCATTTCCGTCTCTAACTCTTGTTTGAGCTGCTTTTGCAATAACAAATGAAACATAGTAAAATATGAAAATAAACAACATTTTCTCTTGCCAAACGATTATTTCTTAGAAATCCTAATCTCTCTACAGAGGTGCTAACAATATAAATAAATTGTAACAAACCTATAAGAATTTTGATGCAGCTGGTAGTAGAACGCATGGCTTAGCGGTCACAGCGCTTAAACGGTATTAAAGAGGCACGGGTTCGAATTCCGCTGCGTTCAAATTTTTATACTTTTACAAAATAACACATATTTATTCCAAACCTAAGTGTGGAAAACATTTTAAAAATAGTAAAATAATTAGCTACATTAATTGTTATCTTTAAGATTTTGTATACGGCTTGTATCGATCGCATACGTTAGACCCCTCACGCGGTTTATTATGTTGCGTTCAATGTGTTAATAAAGTGTTAAATTACTAGGATCTACATATAATCTCCAAATAAATGACCTATTCTCTAAAATATAAATTTTTGACATATATCTTTTAATACATTTTTAAATACCTAGTGTCAAGACACTCCGTTCTCCGCTTTCCGCCGAATTCATTCATTCATTGCGTGTTTTATATTAAAAACTTAACTAATATATTTTATTTTATATTAAAAAACTAAATTTCAGATATCAAATAAGTGAAGATGGCATGTACAGACTGACCACAACTAGATTTGAATTCGAAGATGTTTCTAAGAAAATTGTAGATGGCTACAGTTGGCCCAAGGAGTCCCTGACTAATCAATTTGAATTCGACTTGAAAGAAATAGCTGAAGCCACTGAAACCACACCGAAAAGATTTGAAATTACTCTAAAGAGTAATGAAGTTGAAAAGGAAACTGAAGTCAACAATGAAGTTGAAATTCTGATGTGCGATGTCGATGAAGATGGAAATATTATTAGTACTGAAACTATTACTGATGTTATTTATAGTTAGATTTGGTTCTCAGTTGGTTAAAAATTGAAAACAAATTTTGCTAAAATTCCTATTATTTTAAAGTGGTTACTTTTTTAAATTTAACGTGGCAACAATATGGGGTGAAATATGGAATTTCTATATGTAAATTTTGAATAGATTTGAACCTGTTTCCTGAATTTTTTAACTAAGTTTTAATGTTTTAACTAATTTCAATATATGTATATAAAAATTGTGGCACCATTTTAATCAAGAATTTTTAATAGATAGGTATTTTAATAGATATTTTGTTAAACAAATTATTTTTTTTTAAATTGATTTCAAATAATTGTTTTCAGAAGTTAATGTTATATGTGATAATATGAAATAGATGTCCCGTTGACGCATTAACAACGCGTTACCATAGCAACCCGTTTGTCACTATACAAACATGTATGTCAAATACATGGTAGTGTGTGTTACATTTATTTCAATAATTTAAAATATTTTTATGCATTTCCTTTTACTAAATATTATCATTATGCACTCCCCTATATAAACTATAACTGTGCCAAATTTCATACTCCTCAATTCGCGTTATTTTCGTAAAAAGGGATACAAAGATTTTGCTTTACGTATATTATTAATATATAGATTATTGTTTGTGGCCGGTCGTGGCGCAGTGAGACAGCGTCTGAATGTAAACGCGATCGATTGTGGGTTCAATCCCCACTCGGGGAAGTGATTATAATTAAATTATTTTCACTTCCTCGCTCTGGTAAAGACAAAGTGCGGCGTTGAGTTCCATCAATCAACACGCAATGTCTCCAATTCGTTGGAAAGCGAAATACGGAGTGGCTTGACACTAAGTACTTTCTGTCTACCATGCTACGCGGGATAAAAGCATGAAGCTAAAAAATTGTTTTAGACAACATGTGATGTAATAATAAAATATAGTTATTTTATAAAATTTTTGTTTTAATTAACTTTTTTAAACATTATTTAATTTTAAACATTGGGTGCTGAGTGGTGAACTAAACGCTACGGTTTGTGTTACTAGAGCGGAGGAATTACAATAGTTTGATATAATCGTTCCCCTAAATAGGAATCGAACCTACAATCAATACTTGTTACTTTTATTATATATATATATATATATATATATATATATAAATATATATATATATATATATATATATATATATATATATATATATATATATATATATATATATATATATATAAATATGTAATAAAAAACTATTTTTTTAATAAAGTATTTATTAAGATAACAACAGTAAATATTATGGAATAATTCTTTTTATATAAAAGTGAAGAATTATACAAAACATATTTGTATGAAAATTATAATTTAATTATTTCCCCTTTTTGAAATGCTCAATAAGTCTATCAGCTTCTCTAAAACCGGATTCCACAGCGCCATGTACTGCCGAGTGTCTGTGGTGGGAAGTCCCCTCTCCCGCGAAACACACTACGGGGAAATCCCCGTGATACAGTGGCTCTGATAATATGATCGCACTGCCGCCATTTTGTTCAGTGGCAACACTGCGATAGGAATATGAACCTCGAGCTAACGGGTTTGATGCCCATTGAGATCTGAAATGTATAAATATAGTTGAGACCGGTGGTGGCGCAGTGTGACAGCGTCTGGTGAAAACGCGACCGATCAATCCCGCGTGGGTTCAATCCCCACTCAGGGGAGTTATATTTAAAATTATTTCCTCGCTCTGGTAAGACAAAGTGCGGCGTAGAGGTCCACCGCTCAAAGCGCAAAGCTTCGAGTGGAAAGCGAAGTTCAGAGTGTCTTGACACTGGGTATTTTCTGTCTACCCTGCTATGCAGGATAAAAGCGTGAAGCTAAAAAAAATATATATAGATTGGATCCAAGCGCGTAAAGTTTAGTCATATTTACGTAACATACAATTATTAAAACTTATTTAAAGTAGTGGTTTCACGCTTTGTGGGGAATAAATAACAGGGTAGTCAAAAACAACCTAGTGTCAAGTCACTCATTCACAAGTCAGTCACTCTGTTGACTTATTTCTTACTACTATACTTATAATGGTGAACTCAACGCCGTGCTTTGTCTTTCCAGAGCGAAGAAATGAAATAAATTTGTTTGTCTTAGTAACATGTTCTTTGCAGTATTATATCTAAATCGAACCTTGGACGTGCTTCTTATCAACCAAACCATTATTCAACTCACAGAACTAATAATTCATATTAACTTAATAATATTAACCAATAAGTATTTATTTAATGTAGATAAGTGTGTATTTAGAGTTGCTAGAATAAAAAATGTCTCACCTTAAAATAGACTTTATAGGCGAAACACTAAACTGTTTGAACACAATATCCAATAACTTCCTAACACCAGCCAGAACTTGTTCATCACTTCTCTTCTCCATCATTTCAGCAGCTTCACCATAAACCCAAGTTAATAGAACATTTGGATGGTAATCAACCGTATAAAAACCATATAATTCAGTCAGCCATTGTTCTTGGTTTGAAAATTTAATCTTATCGTCCTTTTTCCACACAAGTGATATGTTAGCTGGTGTTTTAGGCCACCACGCCTCAGTGAATTCTATATATATTTTGTTAAGAACGCAAAGTTGGAGAGTGTTTATGGAATTAATTTTTTCGGGTGGCAACATTGGGCTGAACAGCTGGGTGTATCTGTAATATATTGATATTTAAAATTTAATATATTTTCCATGCTTATGCGAACAATTATATATATTTGAAAATATACCTTAAATTAAGGAATAGGTTTTTGTTAAATAAAAAGAATAATGTAAAAAATAAATATTGAATTAAATTAAATCTAATAATAAATAAATCTAAATCGAATTCTATTCGCGTTGGGAAAAGGAACTCAACGCCGCACTTTATACAAATGAGAATCGAACCCACAGCCTGTCCAGAGGCACGATAGCCTCAATCTATTAGTTAAAAGAATTATTAATTAATATCAAAAATTCACCTTTCTTTCAAAACTCCAATAGACACAGTGACAATAACGCTCTTAGCCGCATAAAGACTGCCGTCCTTACAAGTTATATGTACCAGGGGATTCCCCGCCTCCTGCTTAGTGGACCGCCATTTTATATTTTCCACTTCTTTATTTAAGTGAATTGCTATTGGCAATTGCTTTGACGGATCGGGGTATTTATTCTGTGGGATTAATGGTTCTTTTTAGTTTTTTAAATAAGTTGTACAAAATAGTAGGTACTTCTTTTAAAGTAACGCTTTCCAAGGCGACTTTGCGAGCGTTTTAATTCCGCTACGTTAAAATTTCTATATATTTATTTACTTCACGCTGTATCCCTAACAGTGTAATCGGAGAGAAGAGAGCGCGAAACGTTACAGCCGCTGCATACTTCTTTGGCGTCGTTCTGCTATGTACCTCTTCTCACACCCATTTCGGAGGGTCTTCATGCTGTTTACGTGACTTTCCTTTCAGTATCATTGGTACTGTTTTTTTGAAGATCAACCGAGGTCATTTACCTTTGCTTTTTTATATCTTTTTAATTTCGATATGTTTTGTAAATATATGCTTCTCGTATCCTAAGTGTGTAAAAAGCTTTTAAAATATAAATTTAATAAAAACACACATACCAATAAAACATCTAATATCGTTTTAAAGCCTCTTCCTTTCCAGTTTAACATGAACTCGCCTTCACATCCCCAATTTTCTTCAAGTCCCTTTAATGATTTCCCTTTTAAGGGATCGCTTTGACCACCAACATGGCTGTTCCTTTCGAACCATTCTATGAACGATTGGACGAGGTTTGGATCTTTTTTTAAATTTTGATCGATTTTTGGTCTGAAAATTATATAACATTTTGGTAAATACCTTAAAAAGTTTTTTGTACTCTATTAATGTTTACTCTATTAATTATCTAATTAGTTGATATAAAAATCTTCCCTTACAAATTTATTGATTTCAATTTTTTAATTGCCAGTACATTGGGATGCCAGTTGTAAGTCAATCAAAAATAATTATAATAGATATAAAAAGATCTAAAAGCTTTGAAGTCTCAAGTCCACCACACCAGAGATCAAGATACAGTCAGTTTATTCTGCAAGAATCCAGGATAGTATGAGAGGCTATAAGAAACAGATGGCGGTAGTTTGATATATTTAATTTTTGTATTAACTGATAGATTAATACCACCTCAATCTGTCAGTGACCACGGACTACTGTAAAGTGTTCGAAACATCGGATTTTCAACGATTATTTGCGAATACCAAAATCGCGAAAATCTAAAAGAATATTTTTTTATAATTGAGCAATATTTTAACAAACAGAAAAACCGTATTTATACCGAAAACACAAAAGCAGTTTCCCAATCAGTGAACAGAGTACAACGTTGGCGTACGACATGATTTAAGGTACACGGACAGTAATGATTTAAGGAGTGATTGAGCCATAGTTTTGTGAAAAAACACATTAAATTGGCATAAATGTATCTAGATAGCATTTTTGAGAATAACCAAGAATGTTCCTTTCAGCAAGATTTGGCGCCGGTTTATAAGAATTAATCCACCCAAAGTTAGTCAGAAACGAATGTTCCGGACGTCGCAAAATTAAGCTGACTGTGATTTAATGCTGATTTTAATTCTCAGGATTATGATAAATGGTCAGTTTTAGGGAGTAAGACTTATTCTAAAAACCTCTGGCAGTGTAGGTGTAGAGTTTTCCCATAGAAAGAGTACGTACTGATATTGGTAACTAGCCTGAACTTTAAAAGACTGTAATACCAGTAATAAAGACCACTTTGAATAAGCTTTATATATAACTGACACAATATAATAGTAATAAATGTTACGTACAATTAACAATGTCGTTTTTCTTTGTAAAAATGGATGGCAACACTCACAGATTTCATGAAGTGCATAACTAAATTATATAGAAAGAAGATAGATAAAAAAGGTACAGATGCAAACACATCTATAAAAAAGATAGATAATAATTAATATCAAAATACTCACGCCTCTCGTACACATTCTGAAATAGATTTCTTTGTATTTTTATCAGCTTTGGCCACAGCATCGTTTAAGGATTGAAGGATATTTTCGCTAGTCTCATTTGGTATTAGTTCCCCATTGGACAGAACGTAGTATTTATTATCGGGTTTAGGTCTACCAAGTAGGTCTAGGGGATTGGCTAGCTCAAATACAATGTTATCGTTTTCACCGTGACACCTAAAATTATGAGTTTTTATTAAGCATTTAGAAAAGTATGGATTTTTCCTATGCCGCTTAGCAGGGTAGTCAGAGACAAGATATTCCGTTGACACACGTTGTTCACAAAATCAATATATTGGATTGGAAATTTTAAATATAATTTCACTGCACGGCTATCGAACCCACAACAGTCGAATGCTGTTCCACAGCGACACGACCATCTCTATATTATGTATTTTATCCTGCATAGCAATCAGAGAACTGACTAAATTTGACACATTATGTGTTGAGTGGCGTAATTTAACGCGGCACCAAAAGAGACATAACTTGTCAAAAGACTCACAGATCAAAGTTATAATCAATAACCACCGCGTCTATAACCTGACTCATAGAAATTATGTCATGAAGGTTTCTTTGGTATATATGTATGTAATTATATGGTATTCTATCTATTTTTTTTGTTGACTTGTTATTGTTTATTTTTCATTAAATATATAATTATAATTAGCTACTTAGAATTAAACATCTATATTTAATTTTACACATCTATAAATTTAAGCGAACTTTTGACACATAAATTTTTCATATTGAACATTTTCTTCTTCTCCCTGGAATTTATCCCAGCTTAGCCAGGGTCTGCCTTCCCACTTAACCTACTCCACTTTGCACGGTCTTAGGCATCCTCGGTGGTAAGTCCATTGGCTCTCCATCCAGCCAACGCTTCTTGGGCGTCCGGGGGGTCTAACTCCAGGGACAGGCATATCAACGCATATACGTCCAACATAGTTCTAAGGCTGGCGCGCAACGTGTCCATATTGTAAATGAGCTTCTGCCCCTCCGCAGTTTCAAGTTTATCAAGTAGTGGTGTCAACTTTTCACTGCGGGCTGTGGCTGTGGCACAGCCCTTTTACTTGCACGTTTGGCTGCTTATATAGTAGCCACTCTGTCTCCAGGAGAGCCGGTAGTCTATCATTCCTTAAAGGTAGCCACGAATCTCCCCTACTCGTCCTCCCCTAGTAAGACCAAGATCTCGTTTACCCGCTGCAATAATTTCTGACTGGGTTCGATCCTAAGCTTCCTGGGCAGTTTCAGTTTTAGTCGATGGATTTGGACTCTCAACCTCAGTCAGGAAGTCGGTCTGCATCGGTCCATTCAGAAACCACCACTTGATTCTAGGTTGACGTTTCTCAGGTACTTTCTTTTTCGGGGTAAAGACATAGTCCATGACAAGAAGACGATGTTGGGCCATCAGGCTTTCACCCGGAATGACTTTATAGTTCGTCACTCTGCTTATATGACACCGCCTGGTCAGCAGATAATCTATTTGAGTTAAGTAGGATCCGCTCTTATACATGATAAGGTGCTGAGGATTCTTTTGAAAACGTGTTCACGACAGCCATGTCAGACTCAACACAGGTTCTTAAAATATTTTCTCCCTCTATATTGCGACCACCATAATCATAACCACCGTGATACGTGTCCGCAGCCTTACCTACGGGACCGTTCAAATCCCTCCAACTATGATTACTTCGGCAGCCGGTATAGCACCAAACCTCTTCAAAGTGGCTTATCGGCCATGCTACAGTCCGCCTGGGGGGCATAGGTACTGATTAAGTTTGTAATTACACCCTCAATCTGTATCTTCACCCGCATTAGGCGGTCACAGCGATGGTCAAATGCAATGTACCAGCGCGTCGTTAAACGGCGACGCCCTAGCCATACCCAGCTTTCCTTTTTTACGGTGCATTTGGGTGACGTAGATTGGTTTTAATAGAGCGATTGCCATTTGACCTCCAAACATAGTGGGTAAAACCAGGGAAGGAAAAGGGGAGAGCGGTTTGGAAAAGGGGGAGGAGGTGGTAGAAACATGATAGTGATGGTTCCAGGATCCAGGGTCGCATACCCGTATGCCCAAGATCAAATATCGGACAGATATTTCGTAGGACACCCTCTGGATGTACAAATATTGAACATATAAAACTAAATATATTTTAAATTAAGAAGCTGAAGATATTAAATTTATACTATCTTTGATATATTTATTACTACTATTAAAAATTTCACTCTATTTAAGGTTACGTTAAATGTTTAACATACATATTCATATTGTCATTACGGCGTCGTATGACATGTACCTCATGTACAGTCTGGTCATGTTTATAATGGCCGGAAATTCGATTTGTAAACATTTCTCTTTGAATATTTTTAGTTATTGTAACTTTATATTAAATATTCTGATTACAGTAACATTTTTAGGTTTTAGTTAATTTATGTATTTACAATATGTCTCTTATAATATAATGCTTAATAAATTCTTGATTTCAGTGATTTATAAATTTTTCAATTTCAATGATATTCCTATAGTATAAATATTAAGTGTTGAGGTTGGTCGTGTAATGTGGGTTCGATTCCTACTGGAAAGATAAAGCGCGGCGGTGAGTTTCACCTCAACACGCAATGTTTCGAATTCTGTGGAAAGCTGAGTACGGAGTATCTTGACACTAGGTACTTCCCGTCTACCCTGCTATGCGGAATAAAAGTGTGAAGCGAAAAGAAAAGGATAAGTATACGAAATTAATAATTAACATTGATAACGGGTGAAATACATAGCTAACATAATTAAAGTTATCACTAACATAATTTAGGCGTATTTTTGTTTTATTAACACACTAATATTCTATGCAGGTCAATTGAAATAAATTATGTTTATTTTTTAGTTTATAAATCCTTTGTCGACATCGTCCGCGTGGAAAATAACATCTCTGGATCTTTATTTTATAATTTTAAAAAAAAGTACCCTAAGTTTCTCCCTATTATATCATCTATCGTCTATCGCCACTGAACTCAAATCGGTCCAAGAATACTAGAGATAAGCCTGATCAAATTGACACACAAACAAAAATTGTAAAAAATATTATTTTCGTCTATACATCGTACATATATACATACATTTTTTTAGCTTCAGGGTAGACAGAAAGTACCTAGTGTTAAGACATTCCGTACTTCGCTTTCCACCGAATTCAAGACATTGCGTGTTGAATGGTGATCGTTCGATCACCATTCAACCGATCGCGTTTACAGTCACACGCTGTCCCACTGCGCCACAACCGGCCTCAATGTAGATAAATAGTCGTATGAATTTAGTAAAAGTAGTTTTAATATTGTTATATCCAATTTTATTTATTTGTATATAAAAATATTTAAAAATTTTATTTAAAAATAATTTTATTTATTTAACAATAAGAGTCTACTTAAATACATTTTATCAATTTAATATAATATAGATATAATTTAGATATATAATATAGATAATCTTAATATAATATAGATAATCTATACATAAAATATAAATATGACTGACCACTGTCTGTACATCCAAGATGAATTCATATGAAGAAAAAATATTATTGGGGGCATTTAGCAATTTAGAACTCAAAACAATAAGTTTTTATTTTTTTTATCTTTATTATTACTATATACTATACTTTATTTATATTTATTATTTGTATGCGCCTTTATACTCGCTAATCTCAAAAACAGCTAAAACGATTTAAATGTTTCTTCACTATAATATTTTAACAACCTTCCTTTAACGTTTAGAGTTATTCTATTTCAAGATACGAGCATTAACTAATTTTAATAATGATATAACTATTCATAACAATCGAGGCCAGTCGTGGCACAGTGTGACAGCGTCTGATTGTAACGCAACAGGTTGTGGGTTCGATCCCCACTAGGGGGAGTGATTATATTTCAATTATTTTCTCTTCCTCGCTCTGGTGAGGCAAAGTGCGGCGTTGAGGTCCACTACTTAACATGCAATGTCTCCGCGTTAGTGGAAAGCGAAGTACGGAGTGTCTTGACACTAGGTACTTTCTGTCTACCCTGCTATGCGGGATAAAAGCGTGAAGCTAAAAAAAATAACAATTCTTACCATGCGGCCCCCACATCAATATAACTATTTCCAAATTCCACGGTCTTTATTCTTCCACCGATCCTATCAGCTGCTTCTAAACCCAGGACGTTCAGACCAGCCTTATGCAGCTGTCTCAACGCCGCTATGCCGGCCGCTCCACACCCTATCACTATTACATCCATTACGCGTCTGTAAAAAAACATTGTTTTATAAATTAATTTTTGTGAAAAGATATACAGAAATATTGACGACAATGAGAATAAATTTTGGGCGTGTTCCTTTTTTAATATTTAATTAATAAATATAAATTGTTATTTAAAACCATATTGAAATACCAACCCTATTGAAAATCGTTCAAGCGCTCTAACCACTAAGCAATGCGTTCTTTTCCAGCTACGTCGAAATTTTATACGATTAAATATTTTTTAAGTTATGGACACTGACAAGTTAGTGTACATATACTAATATTGTATTCCAAAACTACCGCTACTGTCAAGCCAAGACTGACTATGAGTTATGTCCAAGAATTATTTTGAAAATATATGAACATATATTTATTATATAATTTATTTATTACAAAAAGGTATTAAGATCAAAAATTTATTTATATACATATAAAACGATCGCTGTTCCATTTTCGTATGCTAAAACCTCCAGAATACCAAAGCTAATAAATAGTATATGTACTTAGATTAAATATCTAATAAATTCACTCAACACGCAATGTCTCAAATTACTACACTAGGTTCTTTATGTCTACTTGGCTATGCGGGATAAAAGCGTGAAGCTAAAACAATATCTGAAAACTAACACTAATATGAATAGTTTAATTAAAAGTTATTAAATTTGTATAGAGTATCTATACTTATAATTAACATGTCTTCACTGACTGGCTATTTCATATTTTAAACGTAAATAATTGAAGTCATAACAATGAACTTTGGCCAGAAAATTTGTTTTACCTTTGACAATTTCCACAAATATTCTTTAGCTTCACGTTTTTCTATCGCATAGCAGGGTAGACAGAAAGTATCTAGTGGCAAGACACTCCGTAATTCGCGTTTGCCGAATTCGAGGTACATTGCGTGAAAGTGCTGGACAAAGTGCAACGTTGAGTACGCTGCACTTTGTCTTACCAGAGCAAAGAAGTCTAAATAATTTAAGTATAATCACTCCCCATAGTGAAAATCGAACCAGTTTTGCTTTTTTCGTGTCAAGCTTTTAATTCCGCATAGCAGGGACAGAGAGTATCTAGTGTCAAGACACTCCGTACTTCGCTTTCCGCGGAATTCGAAACATTACGTGTTAAGTGCCGGAATTTAACCCCACACTTTGTCTTAGAGCAAGGACGTGAAATAATTTAAATGTAAACACTCCCCTGAATGAGAATCGAACCAGTCAGACGCTGTAACAGTGCGCTACGACCGGCACATATGTTCATATATCTATTTATCATATATCGATTTCCAAATATCAAAATTCTAACTTTAAATGGCGGAACAACGTTCAAAATACATTTGACTGTACTGAATACAGTATTATTAATATAAGTCACATTAATTTCAGAAGTGTCGGACTTTCATATAAACAGGTTTTCATATACATTTTATTTTCATACGGTGAAAAAGTAATTTACTCATATCATCGTCGCCGGCGGTGGCCTTAACCACACAAAAATAAACTTGTAACACCTTATTTTACTCCTTACTGGTTAAAACTATACAATTACTAAAATAGATATTTACTGTTTTTTCACCATAAAGCCTATAACAAAGTTTCATGTGTCTATCAATAACAATAACGGATTTTCATACAAATTTTGAACTGACCATTGCGGGTTGAATTCGAAAAAACGCTGGAATAGGTATTTACTTATTAAAAATCAACAACTCATTTTTTATGTTTGTAACTTGGAACTTCAAAACAGACGAATTATAAATTCTTACTTACCGTCTACTTAATAAGGTTATTGCCAAATATATATATATATATATATATATATATATATATATATATATATATATATTTGCTTATAGTAACACTAAAAATGCTTGTTACTATTACGAAATTATACCTTCGTATTTCTCAATATGATTACAACATATTCACTAACACGTAATTATTTAAATACTTAAAAGCCGTACTTAAAAAAATTTACCTAATTAAAAAATATATCGAATTTCCATATACGACTTTCGGCGGAGGTGAAAGTATTATATAGCTAGATAGGTGCGACCGTTAAAAAATATCAAGTCCAACGAAGTCACAGGTTCGAATATTCCTACGAATGAACATATCGGTATACTTTTGCGAAGAGATTAACTGTCTCCAAAATGGGTTCCTAAGAATGACAATATTATCAATAGACCGAGGACATAAACAAACGTAAAAAATTAACACATTGTACTATTGGATATGAGAAAAAGTCTACATAGACTTGATATTATTTAAAACCCTATATACAGATTTAAGAAATGAAAATACTTTAATTATAAAAAAACAAGCGTAAAAGTGATATCGATTTTTTGGATTTTTGCATTTCTATTCAAACCGTAGAATATTTTTTATGCTATTTGTTAAGAAATATTTTCTGAACATTTATTCCACTCCATATACTCTTGAAAATAGTAAAATAAAAATATTGTTTAAAACTAATTATTTAAGTTATTTCACAATACAAAAGTATGAAAAAGAACTTAATTGTCTGTTGAATTTATTACAATTTTTTTATAATTTAAGTCATCAATGCCTGTTTACATTATGCCCAATAACTTCAAACTAATCTTTTAAATAAAAACTTTTTTACGAATGTCATTTGAAATCACACCAATAGTGACTTTTGTAGCCAGAACGTAATATATTATGTGTTTTGGGCGACCTTAATACATTCTCTACTATCTAAAAAATAAGTATAATTAGTTTTGACAGCTTTATTTTCTAATGAATTGTTTATATTATAAAGCAATAAAAATAACATTTATTAAAAGAAAAAAGAACATATTATGTAGGTGACAATGACAGATTGTATTAAATAAGCTAAATAATAATCTTTATATAGTTTTGGCTTAAGATAAAAAAGTTAGGTTACTTTCACATTTATTTAATAGTAATATATTATTAAATTAAAACTTAATATCATAAAACTATTGCAATAAATAAATACATAGATAACAAAGGTTTTTTTTTATTTAAATAAATTTAAATTAAAGTACTTACGTTGACATTTGTCAAAATATTAACAAATTATAAAACCGAGGAAATCTGAAGCTTATCTGCAACTGACCTCATCTTAAACAGAAACTTTATTGCGCAATTGATAGCGTAATTATCTCTCATATAGAACCCGTTTTGTTATATATTGTTTACGTAATCAATTGTAACAAGTTCGATAAAATTTAAGTAATTATTTTTTTATAGGTTATGTTTTTTTATATTATTCATAAATATGTATATATTTAAATATTTATCAAAAATGTATTTAAAGTTATTTAAAAGTATTAAAAGTTGACTAAATAATAAAAAAATAACAAAAACAATACAAAATTTTTCGCCGTAATGGCGCCAAAAATACAAGTAAATGTCAAAAATTACAACCAAAATTGTACTTTATGTGAGGTATTATTTTAATAGATTATATACGTAACCTTAATGTAATTTATAATACGTAATATCTCAAATTATTTCCGCCATAAAAGTATACGCCATATTTAATTAGTTAAAATTCCTAATTTATATATATAATTTTATAATAGATAACATATATTTTCATATAACATTATATATATTTCTTTTGTTCTTAAAAATGTAAATTAAAAATATATTTATAGGGTGTAGTAAGAAAATAATGAAAAACAACCAGATTAAATAGAATCGACGTCTTTAGTTCTCTACATATATTAATGTTGCCAGTATTTTTATTATTTTTAGTTTATTTTCTTCTTGTCTAGAGATCTTTAATTTATTTATCACTTAAAAATACAAATTATTATTAGATATTAGTTGTAAGGCATCATTAATAAATGTTACAAAAAACATCGAAAACTAATGCTATTCAAATTAGCTCAAATTCAAATGATTTGAGAGGAAGTCAAACTGGAAAACGTGAATACCGTTAGTTTCGTACAAAAAAAACTATTTACATATACAAAGTACAGGTGTTAATGACAAAAATATGAATATTATTTAAGAACAGGCATTGAATAGAAATTGTTTTAGCATTATTAAATAAAGTTTTTTCGTTTTTCATAATAAGAATATTAGAAAATTGAGTATAGAAGTAAATCCATGTGTAGATCGGTAAGCGAAAACTAGACGAGCTGCATTCTTTGTCGACTTGTTCTGTCACATCGACTAACACACACTACTCAGTCTTCATAAGAATAGTTCTTAGCTCATTGATATAGGTTTGCTACAGGTTCTCAGTTCATATTCTAGTGAGAACATAAAATAATTAAATATTCAATTACTACAGTAAATAAATAAGTAGTGAATTAAATATAAAAAATATGAGATTTTAAATAAATCTGGCCTTCGATTTTGGTTAAATAGCGAATAAAAGTTTCTTTAAGGAAATATCCGTTGCTTATGAGAACAATATGAGACATTAAAAACACATTACAGACTTCACACATGCCGACATAATTTAGGGCATGCGGCCCTACCAACGTTACTAACAGTATTGTTTTTTTTAGCTTCATGTTTTCCAGCATAGCAGGATAAACAAAAAGTATTTAGTGTCAAGACACTCTGTACTTAGCTTTCCACCGAATACGAGACATTATGTGTTGAGTGGCAGAACTGAACGCTGCATTCTGTCTTACCAGAGTGAGGAAGTGGAAAAAAAAATCAATAATATCACTCCCCCGCGTGGGGATCGAACCCACAACCGGTCGAGTTTACAGTCGGACGCCGTCACAATGCGCCACGACGGCCTCAAATTCCTCACATTACTTTTAATATTCAAAAATTTAAATTTTGATTTGTCAAAATGTGTTTTGAAAATATGTTCTAAAATGATAAATATTTATGACAAAAACTTGGATTTTACGGTAAATCAGGCAATATTATGTATGTATCTTCTATTTTGATCAAAGTAGACAAGCTGCATTTTTGACGACCGTCCGGTGACACCTTATCTTTCAATTGAATCATAGCCCGAAGGTATTTTAATATACATTTAAATCAAAAATTATGTAACTGGCGTACATACATAAAGGTATATCGTATCAAAAAAAATATTAGATATTTCAAGGAATTAATTATAATACAAAGTATATAATTATAGGAACAACGCTCGTCGTTACAATTTATATCGTAAATATAGGCCAATTTTCTTACTATAATTTAACAAATAAAAAAATGATTATCTATTGAATACATGCTTAAATAAGTAACGTTTATACAAGTCAAGCCTTCATATAGATATATATTCATTAATATATTTTTATTTAGATAAAATCAAAGTAGATAGAAAAATCTTTGTATCTAAACGTTTCATTTGTAGCAAGATATTTTTTGTGGCCGGTCGTGGCGCAGTGAAACAACGTCTGACTGTAAACACGATCGGTTGTAGGTTCGATTCCCACAGGGGAAATGATGATTATATTTAAAATTATTTTGTACTTTATCGCTCTGGTAGGACAAGGTGAGTTGATTTCCATCACTCAACACGCAATGTCTCAAATTCTGTGGAAAGAGGAGTACGTAGTGTTTTGACACCAGGTACTTTCTGTGAACCCTGCTATGCGGGATAAAAGCGTTATGCTAATTAAAAAATAACGTCTGTCGTGCTGTTTTAGATATGATTTGGTTTAAGATCTGTAAATCTACTAAGAGGAACGATTCACCAAAAAAAACATTAAACAAACTCAAGCTTCTGATATTTTTCTCTGGGATACCTATATCATATGTTATCAAAACATCTGTTGAGCAGGTGTCATCCACGTGCCCTTCCGGATGTACGTATGACTGGGCTGTATAATATTTCATTTCAGTCGTCTGCATAAAATTAATTTTGCACCCATTTTACATACGATTAAATTGGGTTTTAATTATTTTCTGTTTAAATATGAAGCTTAATTTGGAGGAATATATTTCTAAATATATTTCCTCTATTAAACAAGATGCAGAAAGAAAAGGAAAGCCAAATACTATTTTTATCTAAATATATATTTTTTATATATTTGGATTTACAATTATTTGTATATTCTATGCAACTTATTAGAGAAATCTAAATGAAAATAAATTTTCCATAAATGCTTTGTACAAATTCTGAAAAAGCTACGTCATTAAATGTCAAAATGTCATATTTTGACCAATACCTTAAATCGTCATTATTATAAGGTTATACTAATAAACTAGGTAGTTTTGAACTAGAAAAAGTGTACGTAAGTTTATGAAATTTGAATTATAAAAATATGTAGATAAAATATGACAGCAGTTGACCCAATATCCTGCTTATCTGTTAATTAATTTATATAAAACCTTTATTTGAACATTTTTAGATAGGATATAATTAAGAACTGAAATAACGTGTAAGACGGATTTTGTTATTTTTTTTAAATATAAAGCATATGACTGTGTTGAGATCAGTGTCGGACAGTGGGATTGTATCAAACTATAAACGCCGAAGTCGAGTGTTGGGGAAATGGATACAGTTAAAATATTTTAGAAAAAGTATAACGTTTAAGTACTGGGAGCGGAAAGTGAGGAACAGTGTCTTGACACCATGCCTTAGACTACACTGATCATCTGGTATACCGGAAAATGCGTGGAGGCTATATTATTATCATATTAATTTAAATTAAAGTATTAATATGTATGTACGTATATTTTGAATTAAATAGTTATTGTTATATCTAATTGCCTAATAAAATTCACACGCGAACAGTTTAATAGCTCTGCTAATAGAGTCTTGGGTTTTAAGTTATTTCGGAATTCTCCAATGAAAAGCACACCTTGACCCTGTTTAAAGAAAACAGGTTCCAACGTATTCAACTCATGAGAGTTTAGTTAGTTTAAACAATGAAGTCATAATTACATAAAGCTACGACCTACTAATTAAACAAAGATTATATTAGTTAGTTGCCATTTAATTATATACAGTTTTAGTAAAATAATTTGTTTAGAAACAGGTCGAGATTAATTGTCCCACAAGGTAGAGAATAGGCGGGTTTACAAACAACTCGTCTAAAGCAATATAAACAAATTATTACTATCTTATTCATTTCTATATGCACAATAGACTCAAGTATTTAGTTTACATTAATACAATAGTACTAGTATAAGGGTAGGTCTGTGACAAAGCCGATAGTTGTAGAGTTCTGGTGTGATTGACAATCGCGAAGCAGGTATAGGGGGGCTCAGTGTTCAGTCACACCGCGCCCGCCGCACGATATGCTCGTGTCAGCCCGGATGCGAAACTCGACGCGATGGCGGCTAACGGCGTGAGTGTTGAAATATGTTGAAGCATGCGACGCGGCCGCCGGCGGCGAGCGATGACCACCGGTACCAGAACATGCCGCGGCGGCCGCACCACCACCTGCCACTGAACGTGTCTACGCTGGATTCCTCGAAGCACTCAGTTGGAGGGACGTCAGCCAGTGTCAGTCCTGGGGCCCAACCGGCGACCACTGTGCCTGTGATCACTCCAGTCCCCGTCGCGTCACCACCTAAACTTGCAAATGGAACCGCTTCAGGAGCTCCACCCACCAGACCGGCTACGACCAGGGTACGGAGTACGAGGGCGGCGACAGAGGAGGCTCTGACGTCTCTCGCTCTACTGTGTCTTATCAGTTTGCTCCTAGCACTCCTCGCGTTACTATTCCTCCTCAAGATATCAGCTCCAGCGACGAGTGCCCCCGAGGAATTCGCAGTGGTTTACGAAGTGACGTTAGCTCTGTGTGCGTTGACATTATCATTGAACCTATGTTGTCTGTTAGTTTGTGCGATCCAGTTCTTGTTTGCGGTGAAGCTAGTGCACTCCCCCTCGGCACCTAACGGCCGGTGAGTATTTGCAATCAATCCATGCCCGAGTCGGCGAGTGTTATCCGTTAAAAATACCTTAAAACCGGTTCCGCTGATTACGTTCCAGTACGTTTGGATACAAAATGACACTCAGAATTGGTATAAATCGTTTAAGCATTCGAGCTCGTTGGGCTTTATCTTATGTTATATGACGAAAGTCGAGCTCAAATTAGGTTATCACAAAACGCGAGCGAGCTAACAGTAATTTATACTGAAATCTTTGGTTTCGGAATTATTTTTTTAGCTAATAACCCAACATAACTGTTTACAATGTATCGCCGTACTGTGTCATCCATCATTTAGATGTGAAATTCAAATTCGTTACCGGTTTCTCTAAATCCACATTTTTTTATCGATTCTATATGTGTTTGTTTGCAGCAGGTGGTAACGGTCCCTAGCGGCGGTTACATGTTTCGATAAAAAATACAATTGACGGTTGATAAATCCTAGCACGCATTCGATCTAATTATTATACTAATTAGTATCTATCAAACCTTCTATACTAAATTGTAATTGAATGCGCTCTATAAAGATAAACAATACCATTCAATGACTCTCCGAAATGCCACCAAAGTTGTATATATCTTTTTCGTGTCGCGCTTTTTATCCCGCATAGTAGGGTAGACAGGAAGTGCCTAGTGTCAAGACACTCCGTACTCCGCTTAACGCCGAATAGGAGACATTGCGTGTTGGTTGGCGGAACTCAACGTCGGGCTTTCTTACTAGACCGAGCAAATGAAATTAGTAATAAAACATTGTTATACACTCATAATTCCAATTTAATCTTGTTAGGAACACCTGCAAAGTCATTTTTTTAGACTTGCGACACACTAGATTTATAATAATTAAGTTTATGTTATACACAATAGAGCCTCTCTATTAATTTAAAATAATTTAACCTTATATTCTCATCATTACTAAGTGTTTGTAAAAACTACATCAAAGGGTAATCGAACTGCCTTGTTCCGCCATTGATTTCAGAAACTTAGTATCTATGTATAAAGATGTAACGTTTTTTATCTGATTATATCTATGGATAAGAGTACCGGTGCCCGTTTCCGCGCTTATACATGTGATCGTCTTGCGGCCGCATAGCGCAGAGGTAGGCGTAACCTACTGGTAGAATATCAGAGGGCTTCAAACCCTGTGGTAACTTGCTTACATATATATATATATATATATATATATATATATATATATATATATACATATATATTTCTATATACATATATATTTACACAAACATAAACATTTTTTTTATTATTTTAGACCAAGTACAAGTTGAGCTTAGGCACTCCATTTACAATACGTTTGTCTAAGTGGATTATGTAGGATAAAAAATAAAATATTTTTTATTATAACATTTACCCATAAGTTGTTGACTATGATTACTGAATGGGCTAAGCAATTTTCAACGATAAATATGCCAGGTGGCAAGCAAAGTAAAATACCAGTAATTCACATTGTCACCTAAATTATGTTTAAGGCTTACATTTAAAACGATTGCCTATTACGGAACAAAATATGAACAATTATTAAAGCAATGAAAATGCGGAACGTCATCGTGTTGCATTTAATACGTACATACTGATACATCTGACTGTACTCATTGATTGTAGAATTTAATACTATAATATTTATTATTTCGTTATTTCTTGGGATATACAATCGTGAAGTCACTGGTTATGCATCCATTAAGGCATTTTTTGTTTTTGTCAGCTCTTTTTATTTCACATAACAGAGTAGTTAAAGAGAATCTAGTGTCAAGACACTCCACTGCCTATTGATGGCGGTACGCAAATTGTCTTAGGCTTCCTAAAGTGGATAATTAAAAATAATTCAAATTTAATTATTACCCCGAGTGGTAATCGAAATCACAACCAATCTCCATTATAGTCAGACGCTGTTCCACTGAGTCACGATGGCTTAAATTACAAATTTTATGAATAGAAGAAAAGGTTTTGTCGAATTATTGCTTATCTCTGGAAACGCGAAAGATAAACAGATTAAAAATCATGAATCAAATATTATAGAATATATTTAGTTAAGAAAATTTTAAAGTTACGAGAACTCTAGAATTAATTATTTGATACATTTGAAACGAAATATCCTGATGTTAATAAAATAAAAAAAGGAAACGTATCTAAGTATAAGTCATATATATTTACACATACGTCAAGTTAAGTATTACAAAAAATAATATAGGAAATTGGCAATGCCTTTTGGTTATGGAGGCGTTTAAAAATATTATGTAGCCCAATAAAACATGTATTTGGATTTTAAAGTTATGGGAATAAGAATCGAACCCACAATCAATCGCGTTTCTAGACACACGCTGTGCCACTGGGCCACAATGGCCTCATATTTCGATTAAAAATATAATTATATTTGCTAATAATAATAACTATAATAATATAAATAATAATAGCATATATACTAGTTGTGCTATAATACAAAAATATCATCATGTTAATTTTAAGTGAAAAAATTTTAGGTGGTATTTGAAAATAGCAATGCATATTCGCCTACTTTTAACCACTCACGAAGTACTGTAAGCATGTTTTATAACGGGCTACTGTAAAGTGTTCTAAACGTCAAGTTTTTTAAATTTTATTTTGAAATAATTGAATGAAAACAGATGAGATTATTGATTGATCCGTTTGTTTTTACCTTTTATATGTATATAATGTACTTTAATATGTATTATAAAATAAAAATTTTATCTGTGTATTCAATTTACTTTTAATACTTACTTTTTCAGAACGTACGCGACACGTTGAGATATTTAGGATATTGATTATTTTGTTTTTAATTAGTTTTATATCTTTAGAACAAGAGTACTATAACTATATATAGTAGAAGATGATCGTAGTTTCAAGGTATACTAGTTTCCATAAAATCTTTTTTAGCTGGTTACCAAACCGCTTGGTTGATTTTATTAGTTTTACACATCAAGCAAACATCAAGGTAACTTGCAACAATTGAATCTAACACTAGTCGATATTATAATAAAATATATTTTGTAATATATATATATATATATATATATATATATATATATATATATATATATATATATACATATATATATATATATATATATATATATATATATATATATGTGAAATCAAGATTTAAGTCGTGTTTCAAGGTGTTTAATTGCAAAATATTAGTAGTGACTCCGACCTTGAATTGGGATGAATGTTTATATTAAAAAAAACAACTTCACGTTTTATTCCGAGAAGTAAGGTACAAGGGTTGCATTATAAATGATGAACTCACCATTGCACTTTGTGTTACCAGGAAAGAGAAATGGGAATCGAACCCACAATCAATCGCTTTTCCAGACATATGCTGTGCCACTGAGCCACAACGGCCTCTTATTTTGATTGTATTTAAAAAAATATAATTATATTTAAAATATTTTTAAGATAAAATATCTTTAAGATTCTGATAAGATAAAGTGTATTGTTTTTTTTAAGTAACAATAAGTTGGTGAGGAGTGGAGACCGTAGTTATATATATATATATATATATATATATATATATATATATATATATATATATATATATATATATATATCCAGGCGCACAAAGTCCCGAGTAAACGCTAGTAAACGATAAATTTGTAAAGATATTCGCGTATATTAATAATATATATATATATATATTCATATCCGCTACGTCACGAATCGCGCTTACATATTGACAAATGGTTTTCGTTACCTTGTACAATGTATACGTTGGAAGTGATTGTAGGAATCCAGTTTGAACAATAATATCAGGTTTTGACCGGTCGTCTTCCGCGAGGCTTTGTGACCTTATAAACGTGTCGTGATTATACGAGTATAGGCTTGCTAACGATATGGTGTAAAATGGAAATTTGAGTAACGTATGCATAGTAATAATAAGCCCGCAGGGCAGCTTGTGGCGAGTTGTTGGGGACTGGCGACCCCACGGACCTGACACCTCCAGAAGGAAAGTTATATTCACCCCTGCCTCTGGCTTGCCTTCATTAGCTGGCAGAGTGCTATATGCTCGAAATGATGGAAGTGCTCAATCTGCGTAGACGCCTCTCTACGTTCTAGCTGACCACACCGGTGTTACGCCCAACTATTCAATTCGAAACTCTGGAAATGGCGGACTCCCGGTAGTCCTATTCAATAGCCCAGTATGCAGTGCATCTAAATTCCATTCCATAGCTCTATTTTAGTATTCCATATTTTCCATAGTTCCTACGCATTAACCAGTGAGCAATTCCCTATGGTTACTCAGAGATGGATCCCGGTGAATAAGTCAGAGTAAAAAGTGTTATTATCTGTAAGGGACCTCTTCGTGTTGGACATGTGTCCCCACGCAAGCCTTCCGTTCCTTTGATCCCGAGAATTTTATCAGAGGTACATAATAATAATAAAAACTCTATTGTACACATCAATACAAAACTATTGATGACAATGAATAAAAAGTCTGACTGTAAACGCGATTGGTTGTGGGTTCAATCTCCACTCGGGGGATCAGTTATTTTCACTTCCTCGCTCTAGTAGGATAAAGTGCGGCGTTGAGTTCCACCACTCAACACACAATGACTCGAATTCGGTGAAAAGAGAAATACGTAGTGTCTTACCACTAGGTATGTACTCTCTGTCTACCCTGCTATGTTTAGCTGGGCTATAAAAAAGTTGTACAATTGGCGACCTTTTTATCGCTAAACCAGCGACTCCTACCAGACAACGCACGTCGTAGGGAATAGGAATTTAAAAATTGGATAGGGTGTGAATAACATATAAATATAAAAACTATATATTAATCATGGAATAAACATACACAAGTAATATATGGAGATGCAATGAATAAGTAAATAAATAAATGTTTAGAAATCTACTTACATACATATATATATATATATATATATATATATATATATATATATATATATATATATATATATATATATATATATATATATATATATATATATATATATAAAAATATGTACATATAAAAAAAAATTGCAATTTTATTTAAATGACACAGACTAAAATCGTATAAAATATGTTTTTTTTTTAATTATTATAGCTTCTTGCTTATTGCTAACGGTTTAAAACTTTTTATGTCGAGAAGTCTCTTAGGAGGAAATGGAGTGTTCTTTACTTTGCGATTGATTTTAAATTTGTTCTTTTAAATCATGTGTATTAATAAAGTTATGTCTAGAACGTAGTGGCTTTAGGTGTTATAAAAATTTGTTAATATATACTTTATATCTGATGTTTATTAGAATGACAAATAGTAACGCATTTATCTTGTAGCTTAAACTGCGCTTTAATTGTTAGTCATCTTTTCCCAACTTTTAATTGATAATATTAAATTAGAATTAAAAGTAATTTTTTGAAATTTTTTATTAGGGTTGGATTTGGAGATGTAGAGGCCCTGGGACATTGAAGGACACTCTTTGATTTTCCATTGAGTTGTTCCACTATATCAATTATTGACACAAAAGAGATATTCTATGATTTTCTATAGAATATAGCAAATGTTTGAATTTCCAAGTTTTATCTGTAAAAACGATGGTTTGTAAAAATACTGTATCTTTGTGTATTTTTTTGAATTATAAAGACCTAAGGGCAGGGCCTTCCATAGACTAATAAATTTGGCCTTTTTTGTACTTAGCTTTACGCTTTTATCCCGCATAGCAGGGTACACAGAAAGTACCTAGTGTCAAGAGACTTCGTTTTCCACCGAATTCGAGACATTGCGTATCGCGTGGTCGAACTCAACGGCGCACTTTGTCTTAGTCTTATTTAGCACCATTTAATATATATTACTGTATCATATCGGCATGATATATATTTACTTATACATATATTTTTTATTTTAATTTATTATAAGCTAACTTGAAAAAATCTATTAAAAGGCAAGAAAACGAAGATAAAAATCTTTACGAATTTCATATGTGATTTGAAACTGCGTTTTAAGAGCTTTTTAACTTAATTCCCACAAGTATATTCAATTTATAAGGTATGTTTGTATCGTTTTATATCGAATTTCCGATTTTTTGAATGAAATTTTAGTGTTATAATAAACGAGGTAACAAATATTTTAATCTTTGTTGAACAAAAACTTATATAAAATAGGTAAAAAAGTTAATATGGAAAAAAAGTTTCACGCTTTGTTTTTCTGCAGATATAAAGAACTCAATATCAAGACACTACGTTCTCTACATTTCGACGACGGAGTGACTAATCACGATATGTGTTGAGTATTTGATTTGTCTACGCTTTATTTGACTAGAGAAAAGGAATCTTAATAGCCTGAATACTGAATAATATCATCATTCCCCGAATGGATATCGACCCCACAACCCGGTTAGCAACCTGGTTAGACACAAAGTCACTGCGCCACGATGGTCTTATTACCACACCAAAAATGTTTATCGCGATTAAATGTAACGAAAATTACGATAAATTTATAATAATGCAATTAAATAACCAAAATACTTGATATCAGATGTAAACAAACTTGTATTAACGAACTTGATACTTTGTGTGACTCATTGGCATGTTATGTTAATGTTTTATAATTTTATGTATAGGTACAAATTAATTTAGTTCAATTCGCGATATATAATAAATCAATAATTATTTCTTTAGATATTTTTGTAACGTACATAACGTTTTCTTTCTTCCGTACTATTTTTAAATATATACTATTTTTAAAGATTTTTTTTAGTTTCGCGCTTTTAACCAGTGTAGACAGGAAGTACCTAGTGTCAAAACACTCAATACTTCGTTTTCCGCCAAACTCTAGATACAACGTGTTCGAGATATACCAGAGCGAGGAAGATAAAATAATTTAAATATAATCGCTCCCCCGAGTGGAAATCGAACCCACAACCGATCGCGTGAACAGACTTGCGGTTTATAACATTTGAACCCTCAAATACCGTGACTCAGCATAGAACTACTGGGCATAGAAAGCATTCAGCATATATGTATGATGTACCAAGTCTGGAGAGTGTTAGGAATCCCTTATTTCCTGAAATTCCTATGCAGTTAACTAGGTTATCTCTTCCTAGTCCATTGCCAGTGTGAATGTATGTACTTTGCGTTGTACGTTTATTTTCACCAATATATATGTATGTACCTACCTTAGACTAAAATATGTATTTGAAAATGTCATCGCAACTTTAATGAGCATGAGTGTTTCTTTTTATAACCATGAGAAATCTAAGCTACTTATACTTATAGATACGAACTAAACTTGTTCTTAATTGTAGAATTCAAGTTGAACGTAGAAGTTGTTGAACAAGAAATATTAAGCCAGGTGCAATTGTAAGAGAATGTATGATGTAATTCATTACTTCTTTTATAAGGATAGTGTAAGGTGACTGCCCTTTTAACTACGTAATGGAACTTATTCAATGAGATTTATGTATTTTTTATATTATTTCAAGTTTCATTATAGGAATATTTTTGCTGGCAGTCTTATATGTTTTATGATTTTTCTAAGTATGACTATTAATATATGCCATCGTGGCACAGTGACAGCTTCTGATTGTAAGCGCGATTGGTTGTGGGTTTGATTTCCATTCAGGGACCAGAGTGGAGTAATGATTTTTTTAAATTCAATATCAAAAAAATATATTACTTCACTCTGGCAAGACTTAACGCGGCGTTATGCTCCCTACTGGGCACGTAATGTCTTAATTTTAGGGGGGAAAGCAGTCGAAAAGTTTTCTTGACAAAATGTCATATCGGGATATGTCATATCTGAGCTCTGGTGAAAGATTAATTGACTACTTATTCTAAAACAAATACTGTTATTAGGTTATTTCGCGTTTTTATATTTTTTTACTCCAAATTTTAATATTTTTTTTACTCCAAATTTTCAAAGATATATCTTTGTAAAAAAAATATTTTTGTAAGCCCAAGTCGAACGGTTTTGCCAGCCATTCAATGCTATATATTATATACTATGTGCGAGTTTAAATCACGCTACTTTCAATTTTTCATACGTTGCCTTAAAACGTAGATCTGTGTTTCTGACGATTTCATACTAAAAAAAGGAAAAAGATAGTAGAATATAAAGTAACTTATCGGACTCTTTGTAAAAAACAAGTTTGAATTATAAAATATAATAATATAGTAAAACCTTGAAATAGAGCTTTTAGTTGTTTGTTTGTTTGTTGTTCATGCACAAACCGCCTTATGTAAACGTGAAGGGAATTTTTACACTAATTTAATGTTTTATATGTTACCGACGTAGTCTGGTAACTTGGGCAATGCTTACAAATTGCATATATAAAGTAAATTAAATATTCAAAGTAGAATAAACATGACGTATTTATGAGTTCGTATGTGCAAGTGAAAGGATTTATTACTTTTTAATTCAATGAGTGTGGATTGTTTTCTGTGACGTCTATAATTCCCACAATAAACTTTTAAGTGTTGAGGATTTTATGTGAATGCTATAAAAAGATATAAACTCAAACAGATATATGTATATTTATTATAATGTAATGGACATACATACATATAAATATATACACATATGTAGACTTTATAATAATTCCAAAGGAATAAATTATCAGCAATATTTTTATTTTAAAATTTACTTAAATTCTGTTTAAGGGATGTTTTAAATAAATGTTTTTTTTACAATAGTTATATCAGTTAAAAAATATGTTAGTATGCCTTGTAAATATTTTCGTATTATCCTAGACGCATGTAAGTATAAATTTTCAAGCAAATCTTATGTCGAGGAGTGGGTCAAAATAGCGTTTCGAGATTATCTATATAAATAAATAGAATCGGATTGTTTGTTTGTAATATTAAAATAACTGTTTTTTTACTAAATATTTATATGTATACACGGTACATATATCATAATATTATTAATCACAATTTTTGTCTGTCTATTTGACACGGCTGTTCTTCGGAACGGCTGAACGTATTTTGACGGGGTTTTCACTGGCAGATAGCTGATATAATAAGTAAATTAGGCTAGTTTTATTTTAAAATTATATAATAAATATCCAGAGATGTCGAATTACACGCGGATATTTACGTCTTACATAAGTTGATAACTACGAGTGAAGGTGTTAAAAGATTTATATAAATAAAGGGAACAAAGTAGCATCTTTAAGGTTCAGTTTCGTTACAAAGAGTAAAATTATAGTTAATTTTAACTATAGGTATAATATTGCTTTCAACACGTAAGTAATAACGTTTTGTTAACACATCTCAACTTCCTTATTTCATTCCAGTTCTCGTAAACATTTCATGTACTGCGTAAACTTTCATACAAAATTAAAACTGGGTCGACCGGATTTGAGTGGGACGTCGGTTCTATATAATTATGGTTGTAAAGTATTGGAAATGCATGAATTATTTGTTTTTTTTTAGGTTACTCAAAAAAAAGGCGAAATAAATTATGCATTGATTTTTGCAAATAAATTATATATTATGTATATTATTTATAACATTATTTAAAAAAATACTGAATTTCTCTGAAAGTTTTTAAAATGATATCCTCTACGCAGATACAAGAAAATAAGTAACATGTAATGTTAACGATCAGTTAAAAATTAAAATTTTGGTAATGTTGCCACTGACTGTTCAAATATGAATTTTATCTAAAGAAAAAAAATAGTGTATTAACTTACTATGTTATTTAAAACTCATGTGTTTAGATCATTGAAGTATGCTGAAAGATTTAATTGATTTAAACGTCATAATATAGTGCTAGAGTGAGAAGTGGAAAGGATAAAGTTTACAGATAATGAAGGGAGATAAAAAAAACACGAGGTGATTCGAAATAAGTTACTTTTAGGTTTTTAGTAGTTTAAAAATAAATAAATATATAAAAATTATTAAAAAAAGATGCCATTGTGGCGCTGCGAGACTGCAATAGCATTCGGTTGTGGGTTCGATTCCAACTAAAGATGATGCTTATATTTATTTTCTCTTTGATAAGACAAAGAGACAAAGTTCTCTTTGATAAGATAATTTCTGGCGAAAAGCAGTTAACAGAGTGTCTTGACACTACGTTGACGCTGAATACCCTGTTAAGCGGTACAAAGAGTAAAGCAACTTTTGTCTTTCTTTTTTTTAAAGGGCAAAAAGTCGGTTGAAGTAGGATTGCGAGATTTTATTATTGTTAGTTCATAATAAAAATCTTAAGTAATTTATTGTGCTATTGATTAAAGGGCAGTATTTAGTATATAGATACTACCAACCTATTGAAAAGAACTTTAACACTTTATATAGTTACATTAAGGATGAATAAAAAGGTTCCATTATTATTTATAAAAGAGAAAATGATTTTTAAACGTGAACATGCTTTATACTTTACCAATACAAATCCGTCTTCGTGGAGTTGAATAATATTTTTATGATACATTCTCATGAGAAATTCAAGAAATCTTTTGTCAGTTAATAAAATCATCCCCTTATAATATGCGAGACGCTTGGGAATTTCCGTGTATAATTTTAAGTGTAAAGTGTCGATACTTTAAATGTTGATCTGTTTTTTTAACCGACCGTGCGATGCAGATGAGGAGCATGTATATATATATATATATATATATATATATATATATATATATATATATGTCTATTTCTTAAGGATAACGGAATTCATAAGGATAACGGAAGGTCCTATATTTCAACCAATCAAATATTCCCACGAAGCAACTTTAAATGATGACTATTATACCTTTTATGTCAATATTCTAAGCTGGCTTTGTGTTTTTTTTTATATTTTTTTTTGTATTTTTTTTTCACATGCACACAGATATTATATAATTTTATAATTCTTTTATATTATTTATATTAATATTCGTATTCAGCCTAAATAATAGCTTTTGTATTCTTACTTTAGTAATTTTTTTTTATTTTCAAATTTATTTTGTGCTAAGCGAGATAAAGGCGTCAAGCTAAAAATATAGTATTCAAATAAAATAACACAAATTATAAGTTGAAAACACTTTACAAGCTGCGAAAAATACTAAACGGTTTCCAACATTCTTTAAAAAAGATTTTAATTGATAGTGACCGGAAATAGCTGGAATTTTCGTTCCGACCTTGCCGAAGGTTTTAGTGCGCTCTTTGACTATAACCTGTTTGGATCATGGAATGAACGTAACGAAATACCGAAATACCTTTTTGTATTGAATGGTCATCGAACTTGTTGTTGGTTGGTGCAAGTTCGACTTCTGTTTGTGGTAAATATTTTACATACTTTACGTTGTATATAGTATCTATATAAAAATATATGAATAGTTTAGTATGAGAATGACAATTAAATGACAGAAATGAGATGTTAATTGATTAGTTTGTGTAATGCAAACTAATAATATATTTTTGTTTGCTCTGTAGGGTGGTCAGAGATTTATACCTAGTGTACAGGCACTCCGTTTGTAATTATTAGGTGTTGAGTTACGGATTTAAACGCCGTGTTTTGTATCGGCTAGAGATGAAATTAAAATAATTTTAATATCTCTCAACAGACACGCCAACAGTCGGTGTTGCACTGTACCGAGAAGGCTTATACATATACTTTACTTTAAATAATAAATTTTTTTCTTTGCCTTCTTGAGTGATGAAATGATAAAAAAATATTCTCCCGAATGGGAATCGAACCCACAACCGATCGGGTCTACAGTCGGATGTTATATAATTACCTATCATATTAAAAAATGTTTAGCATATACTAACAACGCCTACAATAAGTGTGAGTGTAATTCTCAGTTACAAAACATATATTGATTTTCGATTTAAATAAAATCGATATTTGATTCGAAATATTAATAAAAAGAATAATTAAATTTGTCATGTCTAAAAACAAAACACGTGTTGAGTTCATCGACAGTTATGTTATTCCATCATTAAAGAACCATTCATTAAAGAGTGTACTACTTAAAACATAAACCATGACTAAAAATAGCATCTTTACCTTTATCTTTGGAAGATTTTTTTTTATTTTAAAAGCACAAAGACATAGAAAGAGGAGTATGGAGTGTCTTGACACTAGGTACTTTCTGTCTACTCTGCTATCTAGGAAATCAAAGCGTGAAGCTAAAAAAAAGACAGGAATTTGTAAGGTTTTAATTTTGAAAGTTTCAGTCAATTTTATTGGTTAAGAAAAATCATAAACATTTTGATACAAAAAATTGAAATCTCGATTTAAAATAGCTTATGGAATTAAAGTATTATATTATTTCTCCTTAACATAACCAGCTCGAATATTTCATACAAAATTTAAATTGTTTTTTTAAATTAAAAAACACATATGTTTTTTGAAAAAACCACTAATTTTTTTTCCACCGTCTCGTTCCCGGCAACGACATTATGTGCGTGGTATCAAGTTAGTGTTTCATCGAATGGGATCGACAACAATTGAGTTAAAATAGTTACGCTTTTTGACTTTAGCAAATAAATGTAAAAATACCACAGTTTGTCTTAATTCAAATTTAATTGGCTTATATTTAATTTAATTAGATTAATTTCTAGACGATTTATCAATGTGAGATATTAAAATTTTAAATTAAATATCGTGTATATAATTTTGAAGTAGGCTTATGAGATACAAATAAAGATTGAAACACAACTTAGTAAATATATAGAAAAGATATATAAGTAAAAAATATTCTAGCTTCTAACTTTTTAACCTAATGCCATTTCTATTATTTCATATTCTGTCTTCAAATAGTGATAACGACGTTGTAGTCATTTAATTTTTTTTTAAGTAAATTGGATAAGTGTTTTTAAATGTGACAGTTGCTTTTTAACTAAACCCTAATAAACTTAAACCACTTCTGCTAGATTAGAAGTGTTCATTAAAAGTGTTTACAGGTATAAATTATATTAAGCGTATTTTGGTAGAAACATGTTTTTAATTTAATGAGCAATCATACTTTCAAATTACTGTTAGAAGATAGAAAAGTTGTTAATTAATCAGAAATATTATAAATTACGTATATTTTTAGTTAAAAATAGAAAATCGTACTTTTAATATAAAGCCTTTCTAAGAAGTAAAAATAATAACAAATTAGATGTAGTCATAAATAAGTATTTGATATTTGCCATTTTTACACATTTTAAGTTAAACGGATTTGTTGTGTATATTTTAATAATAATAATAATATGTTTATTTCACCACAAACAGTTATATTAAAAAAAAACATTATTTAAAATTCGAAATTTGAACGCTTTACAGTAGTCCATGGTCACAAGTAGTCTACCTGTATTTTTGAATACTATAATATACGCAATTATATCGTTGAAACTACTAAATGTACTGTATTATTTAAATGAAGTCATTGCTCAGAGTGGGAATCAAATCCACAACCAATCACGTTTACAGAAAGACGCTGTCCCACTGTGCCGCCATGTAAAATACGTACCAGCTTTATTCTTTTAAAGAAAAATAATCTATAATTGGATACTTAAACAAAATTTACCGCTTGAAGTCTCCATAATTACTAAGCAAATGTATACACATTCGACTCTATTATTCTATTAACAATGGTAATAAAACAACGACATTTTATACAATCAGAGCGGAACAATCTTGCACAATGTACGACACATCTCGTGGAGATTGGGTTACTTACGGTCTAGACTAGAACAATAGTTGAACTGGTATTGAGACTTAAAATTAGGTCTTGTAGGAAAAAAGTCTAAAATGTTAGGATTTTCTTGTTAACTTCTAATGTAGACTTTTGTCATTTTAACAGATTATGTACTATTAATACTTTTTTGTATTGCACCTACTAGATGTCCCGTTGCCGCGTACAAAACGCGTTGCCTTAGCAACTTGTATTTCATTATATAAACGAATCGTGTTTGACGTACACGTTTATATAAAGTGATATACAAAAGTTGCTATTATTTAATTCATATCTTCAATGTATTTTTGAATATATACTTCATCTGCTCCGCTTTCCGCCGAATTATCAACGTTGTATGTCGAGTGGAAGTGAATTTAATAATTAAAAATAATCTATTAAAAAAAATTACATACTTAGTGATTTTTTTTCCGAAACATCCAACCGAACTGTGTTTTCTAAATGTGCTTGAACACATTATTTGCCGACGTTGTTATTTAAACAATATGCGTCGTACGTAAAGTAACAAGACACTTAGAAATTCCATTCGAAGCCTTAAAACGTCATTAGACAACCGATGACCGCGCATTTCCGCGGCTTTGGGAAGTCACTGATACCTTCCGCCGTGATTTAATACGCGATATTTAATAATAAAATGCCCTAATAATATAAATGGGAAGGATTATAAGGGTAGTTAGATTTTTGTAACTACTTCACGAACAAACTAAACCTAACTAAATACATTCAATGATTTTAATGATTTTTTACATATTATAATTAAATAAGAGATGCATTGAAGGAACAAGTTGCAATTTATATTTATTTTTTAAATTTCAACAATGAATTTCTAGTATTGTTATAAGATTTGTACGAAACGCCATTTCGAAGCAGTGAAATAGTATGTGCTGATTGGAGATTTGAGATCATTTTTTTCAAATGAATAATTATTTATTGGAAGAATAATTTTAAGTAAGCCTAAATTACTCTTTATTACATGAACTATCTGCCAATGTAAGTCCCATCAAAATCGGTCCAGCCGTTCCAAAGATAAGTCGCAACAAACAGACAAAATTATTTATTAAGTATTCATACATATATATGATTATTATTTTATTTATTATCTTATTTTATTTATTTGTATATATTTAGGTACCTATGATTCTGATAATTTTATTACCTTTTAATACTATACAAAGAATTTTGAATGGAGGATAAAACGATATAAAATAACTCACAAATGCAATATGCATACACGTATTCAAACTTTGAACTGTAAGTCGGTTGCTGTGGGTGGGTCATAATGCCATGGGTCGCGCATAGTTTTAGGTAGGAAGGTATTTTGCAAATACCAATGTTCCATTCATGTTTAATAATATCTATCGGTAACGTAAATCGGAAATTTAGTCCATAGTGGCATAGTGGGACATGCGTCTGAATGAAAACGCGATTGGTTGTGAATTCAATCACCATTTGAGGGAATAATTTAATTATTTTATTTTCCATCTCCAGTAAAACAAAGTATGAGGTTAAGTTACGCCACATAGCACGCAATGGCCCGATTTCTTGAGAAAAAGAAGTCTTTATTACAAGAATGCGCTTTACGTACCAAATTGATGGTCTAATGGCATATCATATCGATTTCTACTTCGCGTTCCTTTCGTACTTCCTGTTGCCGGAACATTTAGTCTGCATTTGAAATGTAAACATTTGCCCTTTTGAGATTTGAATTCTTTGTAATAAGAACTAATTATAGACGTCTCTTCTTTTAGTTAAAAGTTAGTTTCATAATACTTTGTGATTAAATTATTAAATTAGATTACATGAGGAACGAGAGGATGCTTTGAGGCGTGAAATACTCGATGCCTTAGACACGTATATATACTTAGAATATCAATTTATTCATACTTGCATTACAGTGTTTCAAACACGTAGTATCGTGGGTAATATTTATATGATAAATAATTGTTTGTAGGATTAAAATGGATGATGACAACATTTATAACAATTTATGTATGTATGTCTGTCTATCTGTTTGTTCCGGCTAATCTCAGGAGTGGCTGGACCGATTTTAACGGGATTTTCACTGGCAGACAGCTGATATCATCAAGAGTAACTTATTTTTGTTATGGAATTATAAAATAAATGTTTTTGCATTCCTCCTTCATATAAATTTACAGTAACTGTCTATATTCTGTAGGGCTTCTTTTCAAACGATTAACCCACTTTGAAAATGGCTATGCGCTATAGATTTATTTTGCTTAAGGCTCTGGCTATGCATTTACATCGTATATATATATATATATATATATATATATATATATATATATATATATATATATATATGTATAATTAAGAAAAAAAATTAGTCAAACAGTGGAATGACACTGTAATTGTCACGTTGCGGGCTCGATTCCCTATAGTTTGATTTTATCAATGGCTGACTATTTACCGGATTAATCGCGTATATGTTTGTACAGGTCACACAGTCTATATGTAACCACGGACTACTGTAAAGTGTTCGAAACATCAGTGTACCAAAATGTATTTTCGAATACCAAAATATACGCAATTAATCTGGTTAAAATAGTTTCATTTAAAATGTATAAAAATCGTTACAATCAACGATCTTATTATTATCAATTAAGTTCCTTGACATTTTATAGATTATAAACCTATTATCTAATAAACTATATTTATTTCCAATGAAAGGAAATTGGAGGAAATAAAAAACGTATTTAATTTACTAATTCAAAAGATGAAGTAATTAAAATTTGTTTAATTCGCGGTAATAATGAGTTCAAATTCTGTACATACGAGTATATAACAGGGATGGTATGAGGACAAAATGCTATATCATTAGTTCTAAATAAAAGAAATACACATTAATACGTGAAAGGGAAGTTTTATATCAATAAACTAAAGTGAATCAAACGGAGAAGTATGAAATTTGGTACAGTTGTTTAGTTCAATTTATCTGTAGAAAAAAATGCAGCGAATATTTTTATTACACGCAGTACTTATTATGTATTTGACTTTACCTTTACATGTATTTTCCATGTCTAGTACGTACTAATTGATTCCCTTTTAAAATAAATTCCCAATTTTATAGATATTTACTATTTTTAAAGTGTTATTCCACACTTAAGATTAAAAAATATTTTTGAAAAAACGTATATATTTTTTTTTGTATAAAAATTTTTCGAATCCCGCTGCGTTCAAATTTTTATATGGTTTTTCAAAAATTTTATAGATAACCTAATTTGTGCCTAACGTAGGAATTTCGTATAAAAATTTCTTAAAGCTGTATCTAATTTTAAAAACGCATTTAAACATAAGAACTTCGACTTATTTTCGAAACAACAATAACATTCCTAACTTTTTGTATACGCCGGTTCAACGGCTATTTTATAATGTTCCGAGGTTCGACCTTCAGACGGTCAACTACTAATTTCTATTCGGCACGATTATTTTCTAGAAAAGTTATTATGGGCGTAAAGGATAATAATTATCATATATGTTTTCGTATCATCTTCACGCTGTATCCCGCATAGCAGGGTGATCAAAGAGAACCTAGTGTCAAGACAATCCGATCTCTGCTTTCCATCTGAATATAATATTAACGATGTATTTATATAATTAATATTATTAAAAATATTTTAGATAGATAGATTTCGTCCCAAAATTAGAATACAGGGAAATTATACATATATGAATATATAATTTAATGCCGAAATCTCACACCATCTCCACTCAGAACAATAATAATAGTATATTAACATTATTTACATTTCTCGCTTTGGTTATACAAAGCGCGGTGTTGATTTCCTCCACTTGACACGCAATGTCTCAAATTCGTCAGAAAGCGCTGAGTACGGAGTGTCTTGACACTAGGTACATCTTGACATGCGGGATAAAAGCGGATTTACTTACAACTTTCATATATAAGCCAAAGGATTGCATACCGTATGGAACATAAAAATATTAAACTAATCTATTCGTATAGTAAACAGTTATAACTATTATTTCATTCTTGAAAACCAAAATAAAGTTATGTTAAAACGTACATATAATATTATTATAACCTTGCCTATATGTTCATTGTGAACTCTTTTAAATGGCAACATCACTGACTGTAGGACGTAAGGTTAGGCGATTTTAATACATATAACTATAGTGAGTAATATTAAATTATTAAATAACAATAAAAATAATTATTTTGTAGTGAGGTTATTTATTGTTTTAATGAAATATTTTAATTAAGTTAACTTTGAAGCCATTATCTTTTTCAAAGAACGTATAGATTCCTTGATAAAAGTATGTCACGTGAGCGCTTGTAAGGCTTTGCACAGATCATTATTGTTTACGGTAAATGATTTTTAATGTAATTATAAATATATGTTTCCTTATATTTTATTGAATAATTAAAAAAAAAATAGATTTATTTATTGTAGATAAAATATAATTTGAATATTGTTAGATTATTTTTTTATCTGTGTCATTATACTTCAAAACAAAACTTTAAAATTTAAAAGTAGATTTTTCTAGCCTTTTCTTAAAGTGGTTAATACAATATAAATTGGTATGTAAATCGAGTACATATGCTTGCGTAGTTCAGTGTACTTTTCTAGAATGATTCAACCTATGAAATTAAGATTCTTTGACAATTATATTATGTTAAAAAACACTAGCAAAATAAACATTTTTGAAAATTAGCAGTTTATATGAAATAATTAGTGTTTTATAAGAACTGCAACTAATTAATATCTAATGTTTTTTTTATCGAAACCTGACATAATATAATTATCCTTAGTTAATCGTACATTTAGTAGATTTACAAATGTCACTCAATTTTAATATTTAATACAATTCAATACAAATAAAGAAACATAGATAAGTAATAAAAAAAAAAAAGAAGTTATAACTTTTTTCATCTAGTCTAGTCAAGAGCAAGTATTTTTCATTATGCAGCGTACTTAAATACGTCCTTGATAAAACTCGTCTTGCACTGCTTGAGTAAACAACACACCTTTATTTAGGTCTCCCTTAACTGCTTTTTAATGTAAAAGCTCGTTACAATAGCTCTATGGAAATAGTTTTAAGAGTCATTTGTCGATATTAAAACGAGTAAAAGTTTATACAATTACAACATCGAGCAGCCTTGTAGGCAACGCAGGTAGAATTCTTTTGAAATTACTATGAGAATCCGCCAAATTGTTGAATGTTCGATTTTGTTTTTTAATACACAGGTATTAAAGTCGCCATTAGATTGAAAATGTAAGGTATTTTGCTTTATCTTCACGCTCTACACTTCCGTGCGAGACAGCCTGGGAAGATTTTTAAATGTTATGAATTATTTAATTAAAAAGGTACTTAAATACTTTTTGTTTAAGTTACGCTAAAAGATTTTTTTAATACTAAATATATATTAGCTATTAATATTAATATATTTAGTTTGGATGTTTCTATGTAATAAAAATATTTGAAATATTCACAGATAATGCAATTATGTATTTTGGTTATGTTGTATTGTTATTAAACGTCAAATTAAACTACTAAGTTTTTAGGCGGGAAATTATTCACTTTCTGATTTTACATATAATTTTTTTCTTAAACCTCTAAAATAACACTATAAAGGCACTAAAAACTTTCATTTACTTTATATAAATATGTAGTAAACACAAAAGAACAGAATAAAAATATTATCCCATGACTAAAATTTACAGTTAGGGTTATGTTAGTTTTGATGAACTTCGCAGTTACTGGATGCCATAAAAACGTGTTAGATTCATAGTATTGTATGATATTTGTTTTATGTTTCGACTTAGCTTCCGGTGTTATTTATGTTCTTGTGAAAATATTTTAGAATTAAATATTTTTTAAATGACTTAAAAACCGATATTATCAGTTTGTATGTTTGTCCATATATTTCTCTAAAACTTAAAGTCATATCGAGAACATTCTTTTTAATTTAAGCTATGTATACATGAACTTAAAATTTAAAGTTTCATTAAAAACGATCCAGTAAGTTTAGAGATGTAGGTAAATTACTGGTAAAACATTTGTAGGTAGTTGTATAGTCATTATGTAGTCGGTTTATTTTTTTATAAATGTGCTATTTATTTGTTAAGCTTAATAAAATAATGTCGTATTCTTACAAATTAAAAGAAACACATTGTTTTTTTTTTCGAAATTAGATTCAGGTATTCTAATATAGTAACGGATAGGATACGTCGGTTGATTTTCTATTAAACCGTACTACAAGAAATTATTCAAAATACCATTGCAAATTTTTATACATACAATAAAATAATATTGAAAGCACATAATATAATAAAATAATTGTAATTTTATGGTTATTATAGAGTTATTTTAAATTATGAATTAACTATACTCCTATTTACTTCACATTTACTGCCTTATGCTATTTTATATACTTTAGTATATACCAAGCAGTTATTATTGCTTATCGTGCTAATTACAAATTCATAGCCTTAACGTCTAGATGAATATTCTAGTTCCCAGTACTGCGATGAATAATATTAATACTATAAAGAAACCAAAACTAGATGAAGTTTTTACTTTACAATAAATAAAATATATTTTTAGTTACTATTACAAATATAACAAACGTACTTACGAGGTCTTATAATACATTTTACCAATTATCACAAACCAAACTGTAAATATATAATATATGGAAATTTTATGATGATAAAATATTTCATGGCGTTCTGAATTAACATTCTCACGGTAAAATACTTACTTGAAAAATCGAAACAAATCCAATTACGAAACACAGAGTTACTTTCACAAAAACAACACAATAACCTTATAGTATAATGTAAACATTTAATGAAATAGTGAATAGAATGGACATATAAATGTATACATATATTAGAATTAATTGCATAAAGTGACTAAGCAGTTTAGTATACGATTTAAATGTAAAATTTAAATTTAAAAATAGTCACTTAATTATAAAAGTTAAAGTGACGTTTGTTAAAAAAAATATTATGTAAAATGGTTACTTTTGTATTTCAAGTATTCGATTATACAGCCTAATAATTAAAAAAAATACTAAATTTATAAATAAAGTATAGGTACGTTTAATTAAAAACAAAAAGCTTAGTTATCGTAAAATAAATGTATACAATTGCATATAATAATAAAAATTCATTTCCCAAATTGCACTGTTAAGCGTTGCTATGGCGCCAAAACCCTTCCCGCCATTTTGACCAGCCATAACAAAACCGAAAATAAAACCCTACAAACGTAACGAGGAATGTTCACGATTACTTTGTGTAATACGTACCTGTTATTTGGTATTTGTAGATAGATATGGAACCGGTCGCTCAGCTGACACAACTGAATTATAAATTGAATGCCGCCATATTTATAATTCAGTATATTTACTATCAAACAAACTCTGATAAGGTAGGTATCTTATCATTGGAGTATCATAATCTGCATTACTTATTATATTATTGTTATGCTATTAATCTATTGTGATGTGATGAAGATATTTATTATTTTTTTTACATATAATTTTTTTTAAAGTAGAAAAAATAAATTCCCAAATAAATAGTTTTTAATAACTTCCAACGTAACGTTTTACATTTCAGTCACGAAAATAGTGTCACGATTATTGAATAGTTTTTGATGTACATATGAATATATGTTTAAAATATACCTTTACACAATAAATATTTAAAAATACTTACATAATAATTTAATATTATCAATAATTTTATTCGTTTGTTAATTTTATAGATACGTTTTATTCGGTTATTATAAAATTAATATCGTAGTAGCTTTTCCTACCGGTTGTGAGTTAGGCACTCATTGAATAAATGTTAATCCGGTTTGGATAAAGACAAAATATGACATTAGTATGTGTAATTACACAATAAAATAAACATCTTTTGATGTGTAACTTATACCAATTACTACCTATATGAATTGCATTCTTTTAATATAATAAAAAAACGCTCTATTCGCATAGCATCAGAGACAGCGTGTCAAGACACTTCGTTGATTGCTTTCCGCCCTAAATTAAGACCGTGTTGATTGGCGATCTCAACGCCGCGCTGTGTCGTACCAAAGAGCAAGAATGAAAATATTTTTTAAATATAATGGTTACCCTGAATGAGAATTCAATCCACAACCAATCGGGTTTGTAGTCGGACACTATCCCTCTACGTCATGACAGCCTCAACATAACAGATAATTAAATATTATATAATTGAATATTAAATATTAATAATTATTAACTTAATAAGGTAAAGGTTTATAAATCTTTATTTATATATAGATCTGAACGACTTAGTACAGTTTAATTGTTGCATATTTATTGTGATAATCTTCTAAGATGATATCCCAGTACAATTGTTTGACAAATATCTTTAATCTTGTTTTGTTATAGACAACATGGATGTGTATAATGTTTTTGATAATAATACTGCGTACTTATTGGTTGAACAAAGTTGATTAACGCTGTCATATTCAATAGTTTAGTAGCTTTTTTAACTCTTTTTTATTATTTAAATGAAACTATTCTAAATGGATTAATCGTGTGTATATTAGTATTCAAAATTACATGTTTGTAAACTCGACCTCTTTACAGATTGAGTTTTCCTGTGACAACTGTCAAGTGTTTGACACGTCGGGTTATAAAAAATGTACTTTAGAATACCAAAATATACGCAATTAGTCCGTTTAAAATAATTTCAAATAAAAATAAAAATAAATAGCGAAAATCAAAGGTTATTACCTTTTTATTGCTCTCACCAGTAAGAAAATCTTGCATTTGCATTCTATTTTTAAACAGTTCCCGCTGGATGATTTTATAGAGGTATTTTATTTATTTATTCAGTGTACAGGGAACAAACAGTGAAATAATTACAATAAAAAAAATATATATATAAAACAATTCTTACACCAAAACAGTTTCCATTTATAAATTAATCATCATTAATTACAAAACAAGACATTTTTTATATTTGATAGGTGCATGAAATAATATAATTAATATGAATAATTAAATTGAATTTAAATTAAATTTTTAAATCAAGAAAACATGATTTAATAATAAATAATCAAAATATAATTGAGATTAATATTTTTTTCTCTTGAACTACTCAACAGTTTTGAATAAAATATTTTTTAAGTAACGCGCAAGTTTTAGCATATGAATTATGTATTACATATTTATTTATTCAAATATGTATCAAACATCAGATTGAGCCCACGCTAAGAAACACATTTTAATATATGATAATCGTTTTTTTTAATCTACAACCTATAATAGGAGTAAGGCAAGAGTTAACAAAGATATCATTATTAAAATCGTAATATATATTTATTATATGTTTTCTGTTTCTTTGCATACTTTTTGGAAAAGAATGAAAGCAGTTGCAGTAGTAGGTCATTCAGAGGGAACCCCGTGTGAAGGGAATCGATCCCTTTCCGCTACAATTCGAGACTTTCCATTAAGTAGGCAATCTCAGCACCTCGCCGGGTCTTACCAGAGACTTCAAGGTCTTCCTTATGTCACTTTCGCTCTATAGGTCTTACTGGGCGAAAACATGAAAATTTTATATTATGTTTTTTTAGATTACTTATAGACGTTATCGAATTTGAATTATGCTTCAATTAGATTAAATAAGTGCGAAGCTGCTTTAAAAAAATTAATAATCTTCATACTTTTCACATCTAGTGTCCAGACACTCCTTTCTCCGCTAAGTAACTCATTACATTTTTTTTAAATATTATATATACGTATATAAATAAAACACTTGGGTAATGTAGCCGTTACGAAACGTCAGTTATTCGCCATATGCGTTTGTCAACGGCAACGAACATGCAGTTAACGCTTCGATGCGTTCAATTATGAAGTAAACTCTTGTAGTAAGGTTTTGTAATTGAGCAATTAAATTAATAGAAAAAATGTTCTGCCATTTAGTTCTAGATACAGATTGTGTACCAATATGTTTTAATTTCAGTAGTTCTTACAAAAAAAGGATATTTTTATATTGCTTTTATTTAACACTTCCACGCCGATCCAATTTTGGGGAATATTTAGCTGAGGTAGAATCAAGTCCAACCTGAACTCTTTTGTATAACGCTTGAGGGCCTTTGCAGCCTCATCATATATTATCTATTTTTGACAAATTGCGTATGACGTTTTGTTTTAACTAACCCACTGCCCTTAAAGTATTAGTGAGGTTATTACCTAAAACGCAACGCACCAGATTTGGGCTGGACTAGTGACAATAATTGATTTATTAGCTAAAATATGAAGCAAAAATAATTTCATCAGGCTTATCAATATTATACAAAACTCTACCGTAACTAATCGAGTAATTGTCAGATAACGCAATTTCAACTACATTAACAGTACTTGTAAAAGTAAAAATTAGATGTCCAGGTCTCTATGAGTTCAGGAAATTCCTAAGTACCCAACTTGGGGCAGAGGGCATCTGGTGACTCTCTAATGTGATCGATTTAGAGCGTTGCATTTAATTTCGTCCCATGTCAAGAGTATACCTCTTTGCCTAATCCGAAACTGAACGTTGCCATTTTTGTTTTAACCGGCCACATTTACGCTTCCTTGAGGGTTCTAATCCATTGGAACCCTCAAGGAAAGCCTTGCCTGCTTTGGTATATGGTCAGGGTCCCCACGAAGCGTATAGTCAATCCAGTTCCACTTCGTCTGATCTGCTGGTCGATCGGTGTTTCTCGGTAAAGTTCTTGATGTTGCTGGTTGCATATTTTTTTTTGTCAGTGAATACCAAGAATGCGAAGAAGTCATCGGTTGATGAAAACCTGAAACTGGTGCGAAATGGCCATAGTTACCTTACAAGTAATTATAGTCTACACAAAAATATAACCATTTTTATAGTTTTATTTTAGAGCAAAAAATAATAATAATAAATTAATTAAAAATATTAAATTTTACCTTTACTGTCGAATTCGTACATTAAAATTGGTATTTGAGTTAATTATACTTAATTCCATATGCATTTAGAACCATCAAAAAGAAATTAAATTAAAAATGGTGTAATTAAAAGACAATTGTCATATTTTAGTTAAGTAAAAATGACAGTTACGACCTAACTTGCAGATTACGATTTTAAACTCGTTCTACAAAATATTGACGTCATTTTGACAGTTAAAAGTCATACCCCTAATGAGTGTATTTGATACTTAAAATATTATTATTTTAAAATATGTTATGGTAAATGTTTCATATTTGAAATATTATTATTTTTTTAGCTTTACACTTTTGTTCCGTATAGCAGGGGAGAAGTACTGTATTTTTTTTTAGTTTAACGCTTTTATCCTGTATAGCAGGATAGGCAGAACTTTCTGTTTAACCTGTTATATGGGTGCTTACCAAGTGTCAAGACACTACACACTTCGTTGCGTGCAGAGTGGCAGAGCTGAATGCCGCAGCGAGGAAGTGATTATAATTTAATTATAATCATTCTTCCGAGTGAGAATCGAACCCACGAGTGATCGTGTTTACAGTCAGACGCTTTCCCACTGCGCCACGACCGGCCTTAAAATAATATTCTCGCTTATTTAATCTGCTTATTCGTATAAAATGCGACGATAGGTGCCGCCACTCAAAATAAATGTCTAAAAAAGAGTAGAAATAGAGAACGGAGTGTCTTAACATTAAGTTCACTAAGTACTATGTAATATTATTAAATATTATTCATTTTGATTGAAAGCAACTATTCTTACTGGTAGCTTCTGGCCTTTCATAGAAATTATTTGCCTATAGGTTTTAGAATTGAATAAATAATTAGAAAAAGCCTACTAAAAAACTACGTGTTTGTAGATATTAGAAACAAAAACTATCGAAAAGGAAGAAACAGTAAGTTCTGCTTACCCAAAATACTGTACATAAATATATTAAATCATTGTTATTCGATAAATTATTCAGGTTAAACCTGCGAATACTCGACGAACAGGTGCAGACCCGTTAAGAACGCAAACGAGTTGGTATATGACCCGGCTTATTATAATATCATCGATTATTCCATATGATCGTTCATTTCACGAGGTCTTTTTGAAGTAAAAAAAAACGTATTTTCTATATACCTGTACTTTTTGATCGTGGGAAAGCCGTTTTGTGAATGCAGGAAGCAAATTAAGTTCTATATAGGTTTTTACTGGCCTATCTGGTATCTATATCATTTTGTGATAAATCAGTTACTTTGATTTTAGTTAGTGCCATTAGAGAGGCATCAGAGGAAAGTTACCTTCAACTAGAAAAGAAAAACGTATACATATAATATAAAATGTAATTGAGCGCTGTCTATATATGTAAGATTTATGAGAATAACCTTTATGGGCGTTTTCCTTTACTAGTTCTACATATTTCAAAAGGACTTATCGCGTATATTTGAGTCTACCACGTGTGACCACGGACTACTGTAAAGTATTCAAAAATATATTTTTGAATACTAAAATATATGCTATTAATCCGCTTAACATAGTTTCATTAAACCATCTGACTTGAGTATTTAGTTATTTTTGTGTGAATACTCTTCGCATTTGGATCTCGCATATATATACAAAAACATATTTAAATAAAGCGGTTTGTGTATAGTTAGATATACGATAATAGTTAGATATAATTAAATATATAGATAATAATAATGTATGTCTTTTTTAGCTTTACACACTATCCCGCATAGCACGGTAGGTAGAGATAACATAATGTCAAGACACCCCGTTCTCCACTTTTCGCCTAAATTAGAGATGTTGAGTGTTGAATTGCGGAGCTTAATGCCGTGCTTCGTTTTACTAGAGCAAGAGAAATATTTTTAAATATAATCATTCCCCCGAGTGGAAACTGAATCTGCAACCACAGCGCTTACACTCAGATGCTATCCCACTGCGCCTTGATGACCTCATTGCTATGGCCAATCGATTATGCATATCAGTTTATTATTATAATCGTCTAAACTATCAATGCTTCAATTTGTTCAATGTTTTTAAGATAATAACTAACAAAAAAACAAGCAGGAGACCCGTTTTTTTTACCTATAGGAATTATTTTTATGAACCAAACAAGAAAATATATACCAATAATTTATTTTCTCAAATTCCAGGTCAAATAAATACTTGCAAAAATCAGCTATAACAAGGGTATGCGCCGTTGGAGGCTTTTTTATATCAATTCCGGTATTTTTAACGGGTGAGTAGTATTATAATATAAATATTTATTTATATTTTATTTTTTAGCTGTGTATTTTAAAAAAAACGATTTTTTACCATAATATATAACGATAATATCATAGCTTCACGCTTTATTCCGCAAAACAGGATAGTAAGAGAAAACTCCATAGTGTCAAGACACTATGTGTCTGCTATCCGCCCAAGGATATACGAACTCAACGCTTCGCTTTGTCTTACTAGAGTGGAGACATAAAAATAATTCTATACGAAACTATTTTAAACGGATTATTCGCGTATACTTTGGTATTTGAAAATACATTTTTGAACAACTGACGTTTCGAATACTTTACAGTAGTCCGTGCGCACAAGTAGACTGAGGTGGCATTCGTCTGTCAGTTGGTTGGTTGGTTGTGGTATCAACTCTTCCGAGTGAGGATCGAACCCACAACCGATTGCGTTTACATTCAGACGCTACCCCACTGTGCTACGACCGGCCTCAATTTTTGTTTATTATTTATGTATTATTCATTTGAACAAAGCATTTAATATAAAATGAATAATTATCTGATGTCATAATTGCTTCCTAGTCAATATTTTATGTGAATACATCAATTAAAGTTTAATTACAATTAACTTAAATAGATATTTAACGCATAACAAACTATTTTGAATTGCTAATAACTTGTCATATTTATATGATTTAAGTGATTTATTACTGTCGTATTGAAAATCAAGGTTGACAGTTATTAATATTTGAAATAACAAAGAAGGTTTAAAAAGATCTCCTAGGAAGTACTGTTCTATATCGGATGCGGACACACGTGACAACAAGCGAATCAATCAACTAGAAATAGATTTTAAAAATAATTAAAAAATAATAATGTACTTTTCTTATTATCTAATATATTTATTAAAATATGTAGTTCCAAAATATTAATTTTGACCTCTTTAAATTGTTATATTGTGTTTTTATTAAGTAAATAATTATAAGAAACTCATGCTATGTTTATCTGGAAAGTATATTTAGTAAAGATGGAAGATATGAAATGGATGTGGAAAGGCATATTGCTGCCGGTAACAGGGTTAACGGTGTTCTGTCTGCATTGATGCGACTGTGGAAATGCGTTCTCTTCGCCGGACATGAGGAATCAGTTTAGTTGGTCGTATAAGCAGCGAAGAGATTTGCAGAATGGGAGGTGTGAGAGTGAATGGTATAGTGACAATGAAGAAAAACGTGCTCAGGTGGTTTGGGCACGTCGAGAGGATGAGTGATGAAAGAATGGTAAGAAAGATTTATGGAACAAAGGTGTGTGTTATGAGAGGTCAGGGGAATCCTCGGTTGACCTTCAAAAAAACAGTATCAATGAAGCTAGAGGAAAGTCATGTAAAATGAATTAGGATGCCCCGAAAGACATGTATGAAGAGGTTAATGACTGTGGACGAGGCGAAAGAGATACGCAGGGACTGTAGCGTGACTACCCCGCAAAGGATTAAGCGTGAAGCTAAAAAAATTAGTGCTATTTAGTGTTTTTAGATCGATAATATCAGTATAATGCGGATAATCTCGCCGGAGCGACTAGAATAACATTGAAAAATATTTATTGGGTTTATTTCATATTAAAAATATCATTTTCCGAACTGAATTTGAACCCATAGCGGGTTCATTATTGTGTTGAGTAAAATATTTTGCAACTATGAACTACTTTACGATGACGTCATGAGTCATTTACTTTAGCAGGATTCAACGTGTTCCAACGAGCATTGGTTGTGCTAGTTTATTGATAAAGAGACAGTATTATATTATTCTAAGAATATTTTTACTTATATTAACGGCGATTAATGTGACGCCGGTTGTCACCACCCCACACGCGGAAGTGACTTACTCTGGTAAAGACAAAGTGCGGCGTTGAGTTCCACCACTCAACACGCATGTCTCGAATTCGGTGGAAAGCGAAGTACAAAGTGTCTTGACGCTAGGTACTTTCTGTATACCCTGCTATGCAGGATAAAATGCGTGAAGCTAAAAAAAAATTTAAGAGAGGACAATTGTAGCACAGTAAAAGGCACAATATCTGACTGTAAACCCAGTCGGTTGTCAATTCAATCTTAACTCGGAGGAACGATTATATTTAAATTATTTTCATTAGTAGTTAAAACCCTTACGTTGGTTAGTAATGTAATAATCCAAATTTCATAAATTTTAAAATAATCTAAGCGTCAAAATCACATCAGTACCTAATATATTGAGCAGGCATTAATTCTCTAATCTTGCTATTTTTAAAGTTCATTCCACATATAAGATTAAAAAAAAAACGTTTAAAATTTGAACCCAGCGGTATTCTAAGCTGCGCCTCTTGGAAACCGTCCAAGTGCTCTGACCGCTAAGCCATGCGTTCTTCATGCTTGCGTCGAAATTTTTATACGTTTTATTACAACTTATTTACTTTGTTAACATCTCTGTGGAGAGATGTTCATAAATATCTTCTATCCAAAGATCCATAAACAAATAATCGTTTGGCAAGAGAGTATACTATAATAAAAATTAATATTTGCAAGTAAATCTATATATTTTTTTCTATATTCCAGGTATAATACTCTACACATTCATCCAATTCCACTCAACACCTGCCATCGTGACGTCTGTCTTCATCGGAGTAGGCATTGTATTTTGCGGCTGCGCAATGGTCCACAACGTTTTCGTGTGGCAGAAAGAGAAAACTAACTTGGTGAAAGCGTTTCGCACCCAGGACATGAACGCCAGTACCATGAATACTTCGAATGGCGTTATAATGAACGGCCATTTGAATAATACAGCGGGAAATTTAAGTTTTCATAGCATGACGGCTGGACAGTACACGCATCCGATAACGCTCTTGCAACAGGGCGGCCCTTATATTATAAGGTGAGTGTCTATTTATATGAATGTACTGTATAATTTTTTTTGAGATTTACGGTTTATCCCGCATAGCGGGTTAGGTAAAGAGTGTCGATTCTCTTCTTTATCCGCTTTGTGTCCGAATTAGAGACATATTAAGTAATTAATAAATAAATATTATTATAATTATTAATTGTAAAATTTTTTTTCGTATCAATAAATATTTTCAATGAGTAAGTATTTAAGATAGGGATGGATGGTGCTTTATGAGGGAGGCCTACGTTTAGTAGTAGAACGGCTGAAAAAAGAAATTAATATTGTAACTGGGTTCAAATAATAAATAAATATAATAACAGGATAGGCTTTAATTTGTTTGTCCTTTATTAGACCAATAAGTAAACGTTGACGGCGTTGCTTAACGTTTAAAAAAACATAAAAATTTGAACGCAGCGGGATATTTACCCGCTCCAGGATGCACAACTACGTTTTTACAGGCGTTTATTTATTCAACTTGACATGCTAGTTAGTTACTGTATGTGAAATCTTGCAAGCTTAATTTAACGCATTTCCCAGTGTCCGATTAATATGCCGGTTTAGGATTCCCATACAACATGTTTGAGTCTCCAAGCGAGTGGGAAACCGTAAAAGGGTTTTCTTGCGACAAAAATAGTGATACAATAATGTAATAGAAGGCTGTATACATTATTAGTTCTAGTGAATTATATGTAATGCAATAATATATAATCAGTATTGTTGTGTATTCAAAATGGCCATCACAACAAAATGTCGGATTACATTTTTTTTAAACAATCCATTCAATATTAACAGCAAAGGAATGAATTAAAAAATAAATTAAAGTTGGCTCCAAAACTTTGTATTTTTAAAAATATATATATTTCATTTGTTTAAAAACGTTAAGTGCGGAATAAGGCTTTTAAAATTCCCAAACTCTCTGTAACTAATGATTTGAGGAAAGCGGAGAGCAGAGTAATACATCATTACGTTTTCTCTGTCTATCTTTCACTACCATGATCAAAGATTACAATATGTTTGTATATATATAATGGTTTTCTAGTAGCTTCAAATGATTTCCTGTATAACAGGGTAGTTAGATAGAACTCAGTGTCAAGATATTCATTAACAATAATTCATTAGTTAAGAAACATTCGATATTCTACAAATCTTTTTTATTATAAGATCAAATGTCTATATACATATTTACTTAGTAAATTGACAACCAGTAACCAGTTTATGATGGAAACCGCATAACTTTTTGCATGCCATTTTTATACTACAAGGAATATAATAAGTTATAAGTGTGAGTTTTTATACATATTATTTTGCAACGGAGTTGACAGATAGAATCTAGTGTCAAGGCATTCCATTCTCCGGTTTTCGTTTGAATTCGGAATAATTCGAGTTTAGTGGGCGGAATTTAAAGCCGCAATCATCCCCCCAAATCATAACGTAAATCATCCCCCCAAATGGTCAGACGACGCAGAGGAACTGCGTCATGATAAGCCCATATGTAAAATATATATACTTAATAATATAATTATTATTTCAGGCCACCGACAAGCACTCCGCCGGGTGGTACGGCGGAGACGGCGGGGGTGCCGCCCGCCACCGTCGACCTCAGCCATGACGCTCATGAGCTTAGCACGCTTGTGTGATTGTTTCTAATTATATTATAAATAAATAAGTGTTGCCATCTGCAACTTTCAGGATTTTAATATAGAAACACTGGGACATTATAGTTTAATGCCAGGACTATATTTATTACAACAACAAAATAAATAAATATTTATACATGTCTTTATATGACTATTATAAATTAAAAAATAATGTCTAAATTGCAGTGAAATAAATCTAATCTTATATATGTAAAAAATTTGGATAAAATTTGTTTTATAAAAAATTATAACTACCAATTTAATTATTAACTTAATTCATTTATAATCAAGTTTTGTAAATATTTTATAAACAAATGTTCATTTAAAGTTATAAACATACATTTCAACATAAAAATTATATTTGAATACTGAAAAACTCACTACGTTTGCCTTAATATGGGTCCTACATAAAAAAGTAAGACACAATTGTTAACGTCGTAAGTTTTTGACGTATAGATAATAAATTTTAAAACAAGAATTTAAAAATGACACGTGAAGGTTTTTTTATAATATTTAGCAATTATAATATTATTCAAATTTCGAACAAATGGTATGAGTCAGTGATTTTTTTTTAATTCCATATCAGCTCGTTTGCTAAATTATTTCAACATTCATTATATATAAAAATTGAGTTTGATTGTAATATTCACAAATCATATTAAGTTTTAGTAACATTAAAATTTGATATCGATTTGTACTACTTGAAAAATTCGTATTATTTCTTAGTATACCCAGAGTAAGCCGCGATGATAATAAATTTAAGTTAAACAATTAACTTTTTAATTTATTAATATTGTTTTGTCAATTTACTTTGCATAATAATATATAGACAAGCGCTTATATAAAAATAATTTTTTAATCTGTATATTCTAGTATTTATTGTAAATACTCTTTAATTTTTTATATATTACGTAAGACTTATTTTGTCATTTTTTTTATTTAATTTAAGTTTTATATATATTATTTTTTATTGAGTTTCTGATTCTTAACAGCAATATACTAATATTGATGAGTTGCCAATTTAAAATACGTATAATATTATTCCATAATACTGTTTTCATAATAAAAAGATTAACTTATCAGAAGTATTAAAAATATTTTGAAATGGCAACTTCTATTTCTGTTTTTTTTGTACAAATTATAATTTGTTTAAGATTACTTTAAAATCCTGAAACAAAATTTTGATCTTCTCAATTACTACATGGCTGCCTGAAAATTGATAATCTTAAATAATAAAAAAAATTGTCATTGCAAAATAGACTGTAATAAAATTTTATATTCACATTATAAATTATAGCTAGTCATTTTAAAAAGTATTTTTATTTTTGTTTTCAAGATAAGGCAGTCTATGACAAACCCATCGAAGAAAAAACATAGACAATAATAAAATAGAATAAAATTATATCTTCCATAATTTTTGTTAAAAACTAATTTTCTATTAAAATATTTGTATTTCATACAATTCTTAAATATTTGGAAAAACTGATCTAGTATATTATTGTCTATTAAAAATAAGCTTATTATATGAATAATTTTTACAGAGATGCTCTAAGGAATAAGAGATTAGGGTAATACATAGCTCAGAATATAAATATAAATGTGTGTGTATGTATGTTTATTGATATACACATACACACACTCTTCTGTATGACATTTTTCGAGAAAAGCCCCACTATTCACAACTTTACGGGAATTGGTTAAAAAACTAAATTAAATCATGAAATGTTTAAGTAAAAAACAATATGGCGCCTAACGAAAACATATATCTTAAAAATAAAAATGGCGTGGTAACAGAAAAACGTTAAAACTTTTTTGCAATTGTCCATCAGTCAATAAAGAAGTTTTAACTTTGAAAAAAAAAACAGGAAACCTCTATTGATAATCATATAAAAATAAATAAAATCAAATTACGGGACCTTATCAATAAAAATAATAAAACTAACATTTTTGGCTCTATCACTTTGTTATATGTTAGAAAAGAAAAAGTTAAGGCCATTCCTATTTTACATTTTACATTTTTTTTACGTTGCTAATAAATTTTAATTAAATAAGGTATCAATAAACAATTAAATTCTGAAATAACATCATATAGTAAGTATGTATGTATGTCAGTTTCTTTGGTCCTTTGTAACGATTTTGACAAATAATATGTCATTAAATTCATTCAAAGGGCGCGAATATTATTGAATATATAAAACAACTGAACAAAACAAAATGGTCGATTAATTGGTAAAAGCCATAGCACATATGAATTGAATATAAACTGCAGTCGGGTTATTTTTTTAATAATTAGCTTAGTATAAAACCTCATTATATTTCAATAAACCAGAAACATCAGCCTTATTACTTAGAGCATTCTCAAAAAAAAAAAAAACAATAACCCACCAATCAGAAAATAAAACAACAGAATCATATCAAAATGTATATTTTGTACATATAATAGTTTAACGACAGACATCGGAGGCATAACTTAATTTATTTTTAAATGATAACAGCATTTTCTATTTTTATTTTAGTTTATGTTATGTGACATTTAAAATAAACTATTTGAAAAACATAATGCCTTTTCTTCAATTGTGTGCGTGACCTTCTTTTGCCCTGTAAAGAAAAAAAAATTATATATTAAAATTATTTTAATGAATTATTGTACTAACAGTGTCCATGATTTCAATTACCCTTATTTATTAACCACATGTCAGTAAAAGTCAAGTTAAATGCGTCATTACTTCAGGCTTTCCAGATTAGAAAAAACAAACAGAAAGACGGACAAAAATAGTAAAAAATGTTGTTTTGGTATATATAGCAGGTATACATATGTTATTAAGAGTTATTAAGAGGCGGTTACATTAATATAACAAACAGACACTCCAATTTTTTTATTTGTATAGGATTAGTATGTGAAAGAAACAATCCTTATCCAGTTATTATCTAGAGGAAATAAATATGAAATTCGACAGCTGTTAAAATATATATTGAGTGATTGTAAATCACATCAATTTTTTTATTTTTTTAGCTTTACACTTTTATTCCGCATTGCAGGGCAGAAAAGAAGTACCTAGTGACAAGACACTCCGTGTTAAAAGGCTGAACTAAACACGGCCAGTGTTTAGTTTATTTTACCACAGCAAGAAGACGAAATTAATTTAAAAACAATCATTCCCTCGAGTGGGTATCGAACCCACAACCGATCCCTTTTACAGTTAGCCGCTTTAAACGCAGAAATTTTAAATGAAGCTATTTTAAACGGATCAATCACGTATAATTTGGTATTCGAAAATATATTTATGAAAACATGACGTTCCGAACACTTTATGGTAGTCCGTGGTCACAGGTCGATAAAAAACATTATAAGGTTCAAAGTAAAAATTGGAAACATAAAAATATTAATAAATACATTAAAAAAATAGCAAACGTTGGTTTGTATGCGAGATGATTATAAAATAACTAACCGTTTCATTCCTTGATACAACCCAGTGTAATAGCCACTCATGTACCAGCTGAGTAGCATAGAGGACACGGCTTGCTCTTCATTGTCTACCCCACTCCGGAGACCCAATGGAGGTGGTGGGATTGGCATATCTACCGCACCTAACTGGATATAGGAATAACATATATACATATTTAAAAAAAAAAACTTTATATATTAAAAAAAAGCAGCTTCACGCTTTTCCCTATTAGTAGGGTAGTCAGAAAATACCTAGTGTCTTAGTACTCCGGTCACCGCTTTCCTTTCGAAACCCAGAGATTGTACGTTAGGTGGCGCAACTAAACGCCGCACGTTACGTCTTATGAGTGCCAGGTAATGAAACTAGTTAGATGATCATTCTCTAGGATGGGAATCAAACGCGTTGACTTCCCCCTTAGTGATGGCTGTTTAAATATTTCATATATTTTTTAAAATTTTAACACATACAACATAATTATGTTTTTATAATATTAATATTGAGATCATAATAAAATAGGGAGACAATCTCTCAAGGTGGTCGCAATTAGTTCAATTCGGAAGAATAATTGTATTTAAAATTTTCATCATCCAGCTCACGTAACACTACTACTAGCCGCGGCGTTGACTTCCGCCATACAAAATACTATTGAACGATTTCGAATAGATACTGGAGAACGGTATATCTTAATACTAGGTACTCTCTGACAATCTGTTATGTAGAAAAAGTAATCTAACTGTACCTATATTTATTTTAGACCAATTTTACATTTAAAATAAATAAATGAAAAAAAAACAAACAAGCAAAGAGTGTATAAAATTTTTTAGGTTCAATAAATAAAAAAAAAGTGTAACTTGGACTTATAGCGTTAGTAGTTAAAAATTATCCAAATTATTGTGAAAAAGACAAAACTAACCAATGAAATTCTAATAAAAAAACAATTTGACGATATATATCAATAATTTCAAGAAGTCTATATTGCAAAATTATAGTATTTTTTATATACTCAAACATTTTTCAGAACATAGATATTTTTATGTGAAATATCTACAGGCGAGTGTAAACCTTATAGTTGGAGCGGCGATAAACGCCGTTGTTACGATTTCATTTTTTTTAAGATTTGAATATAATAAAAATGTATTTTGTATTTAATAAAAACAATAATAAACAGTCATCATTTTATGCAATAAATATGTAATGCTTTATCTTTTCATTATGTCATATACGATTCCTGTATTTGTATTCCTGTGTTTTTATCATGATAGAAGTCGCGAGCCAGTCGGAGGATTTCCCTCTTACCATCAAATTACTGGGATACCCGCCTCTTACAGGATGATACCCAGTAGGGGAGGGGAATTGTATTCTACCTCATCCCTCACATACAATCTAATCTTTTATTCATATAAGTTATACAAAACAATTTCGATATTTCACATCTCCCAAACGTCCCGTGAAGGTACATTCTTTTATAATGTTGCTATAATTTTTTTTTACCTTCACGCTTCACGCTTTTTCCTTAGCGGAGTAGTCGAAAAAGACGGAGTGCTAAACGCTACAGTCTCTGTATACCTCTTCCGCCTCGTCCACAGTCATTACCCTCTTCATATTCACCCTACGGAGGGTCCTCATGCTTTTCAACTCATGTTTTCAAAGGTCAATCGAGGTGGGGGGACTTCTCAATTTACTAAAAATTAATAAATAGGTCTAAAACAAGACTTACATTTCTTAATTGAGATAGGTCAGGCATTGGCATTTCTGGAAAATTAAATCCATTCATGGGTTTCTGCTTGTTTTTCTTTTTTCCAGATTTCTTTTTCCTTTGGAATGAGACTGTAATAAAGTATATTATATTATTTTATTTATTTATTTTAAATATTATAAATATGGATAATATATGTTTATATTAATAAATTCTTTATTAAATTTAATTCCAGGAGCTGGATAAAAAATTATTATTTGTATTATACTATCTATACAAATACTACCATAAACTATAATTAATTTGAAAAACTAATTAATATATACATCAATAAAGAGCCTCACGCTTTAGACTGTAGAAGGTTAGTCAGAGACAGCCTAATGTCAAAACACTCCGTTGACTGGTTACCACTCGAAATCGAGACATTGTGTGTTGAGCGTTGCGAACTCAACGCTGCGCTTTGTCTTACTAGAGCGAAGAAATGAAAATAATGAAATATAATCCTTCAATCAACCGGTAATAGAACCCACAATCAGTCGCTTTTATACTCAGAACCACTGCGCCACGGTGGCCATAAACAAAAATGTAATTATTAACCATTTCCTGACAGTTCCAATGCGGCTACAATAAGCATTATCTGTTTTTATTTATGTGAAATGTTTCTATAAAAATATACTACAGTCAAAGTTTCATTTGCGCTTCCTTAATTCGCGAATTAAAAAATTGCGACTAATATTTTTTTTATTCGCGGGTCTAATCGGTAAATCAGTGTATGCCTATTTAAAAAAAAAGAATTTTTTTTTTGTAAACGCATCATCAGACGCTAGTAGAAAAGTAAAATAGGCCCCCTTATCATTACGCCTAAAATATGATCCTAAGTTACAGCAATTGTAATTGTAAGTAAAAAAAAAAAATTAATGTGTATTTTTTGTTTTATCAACTAGAAATGTCCCCTATAATGTCATATGAATTATCATTCTATATTAACTTTTTAAATATTCTTGGTATTTTTATAGAATTTATTTAGCTTCACGTTTTTCCATCCTCCATAGCATGGTAGACAGAAAGTATCTAGTGTCAAGACACTCCGTACTTCGCTTTCCATCGAATTCGAGACATTGCGTGTTGAGTGGTGGAACTCAACGCCGCACTTTGTCTAATACAAAGCGACAGAGTGAAAATAATTTAAATATAATCACTCCCTTGAGTGGGGATCGAACCCACAACTAATAATGTTTACAGTCAGATGCTGGCCCTCTGCGCCACAACCGGCTTCAGAGAATTTATCCTGTGTGAATAAAGAGCTTTTACTGTAGTGTTAAAAAAAAACCAGCAGAGTAGCATTACCTGTGCTCCCAGGACTTAGTGGTCTATCACTGCACTCCATGTTGTCAACGTTGGACAAATTATTTTTATTATAATCATCAATTTTATCAGCTAAAGCATCTTCAATTTGGTGTGTTCTCTCAGTTTTACCCAAAGACGGTTTCAGAGAGGCTATTGGCACTATTTCAGAATTTTCATATCCTGAAAATTAATAAATAAAAAAATAAAAAAAAAATATATTATTATACTCATATTTATAAACTTAGACTTCTTAAATATATTTAGATAATAATAAATTTAATTTATTCTTGTCAAAATATATATATAAAAGTTATTTCTTTATTATTTAATTTCATTTATTAATAGTATAAACAATAAGGATGAATTAAATTTTTAAGAAACAATGTCAGTATAATAAAAATATATACCAAATATAGAATGTACAAACTAAATTAACATAAAAGAAATAAATATCAATAACCAAATATGAAAATCTCACCTAAAAACCTAACAATACACTCTTTGCTATTAATAACTCGTAGCAAAAGTGCTTCATATTCAATACCATCCCCCTCGTACACTGCACGACAATGCATGCCGGCTTTCCATTGTACCTTATCTTTCTTCTGTGATTTTACATTTTGAGGTTTTGATTTGGCATCTGCAATATTTCAAATATATTGCTTTAAAGGTTGAATTTAAAAAAAAAACATATTTATTATATTTCAGATTGTTATTAATAATACTACTATAATAATTAAATTTATAAGTACATGTAAGTATATTTAATTTGTGACGATTTTAAATATAATTTAATGTTTTCTTTTTATTTATTTTATTAATTTTATTATTATCATAATTTTAATTTATTGCACTGATAATTATTAATGTATATTTGATTTATAATATTTTAACAAACTAATTTGAACTTACTTTTGCCTTTACATAAAGTTATAAAGTTTGACATAAAAAAATTGTTCTATATATTTGTGTTAATTTAATTTACTTGATTATGGTTAACACATAAAAAATATAGCATAAATCAACAAGAAAAAGGACGGAAGGAGGAAACATATGTTTCTTTATCCAATTTAATTTAAGAAAATGTTTTTGAACACTTATAATTGTATTTTCAGTATATATAATTTTGATAAAGATTTAATTAATATTTAATAGTTTTCCAAAACAAATATAGTATTCTATATTGAAAAAAAATCATACCATTTTCGTTTTTTGCAACTGTATTAGTTGACATGGCCACTCTCTTAGCAACTTCAGCATTAGCTATTCTTAAAGCTTTGTCATAAGCATCATTCAGCTTACTGTCATCCCATATGTCTTCGTCTTCCTCATCTCGTTCAGATTCTGACTAAAAATAGATTAATCTTTTTTTGTAATATAGGTAATTGACAAAAGAATAAATGGAAAGGATATTGTATTACGTCCTTCGCACGTCGTTCGGTGACCATTAAAAAAGCATAAATAAATTGAATTAAACATATTTAGCATATTTTAAAATTATTTGTGTTATATACACATAAACAAACAGCTATAACTACTAACTTAACAAATTTTGCTTACAAGATTCATTCCTTTCACGTACAAAATATTATCATTTTTTGACATTATTTGATGAATTCGTTAAAATGTTACACGTTTGAATTTTCTTTACTTTCAGTTTTTTTTTGGTTTAACTAAAAATTTATACAAAAAAACAAATGGATTATAAAATGTTGAAACACATGAGAATCAACAAAATTTGAACAGCAGCTGTCAACTTGTTATAATTGACACTGAAAAAATGTTGCCATCGTAGAGAAAAATAAAACACGAATTAAAAAAATTAAAAGCAAAACTTTAATACACAACAATGTGGACATAAATTGAATAACATTACTAAAATTTATAATAAAGAAATTAAACTTATTTAAATATGTTAACTAAGTAAAAATACCAAAAGTGTAACATAATTATTTTCATTTTTTTTAAATATATAATCTATTCTAACCAATATAAGTAATTTTTCTATATAATATAGAAAATTTACCTAATTAATTATGTGAAAAAATTTAAGAATTTTTGTAATTCATATTTTTAACATGAGTGATTCCAGGAAGTACTCATTAAGAAGAGAGGAAAGCAATAACTCAGCTGATCTTCGAGAGGAGTTTCGAGAGGAGTTTCGTAAATGCAACGCAATGAAGTGATAAAAAAATGAAGGGGCCGTAGCCGCTTCTTTTTCTGCCTTCCTAGGTAAGGCAAAACGTGAACATTAATAAAATAAATTAACACTTGTACATGAACAATAACGAAGTCGAGTTTGGAGCTTTAATTTATTATTTAAAATTTCAGGATTATCTACAGGATATTACTACCCATTAATTTGTAAGCACACTATAAATACGCACATCCGTAATGTTGAAATTGGCTACCATTTTCACATTTATATTTTGGATATTGTTACATATTAAGTAGTATTTTTTTTATTATTAAGTAATATTTTTTTAATAAGTAATAAATTCATATATATTTAAGATTCACTAATTACAAAGAATATCAATATACAATTTTTAGACACATGTAACAAATGATCTTGAGGCACGCAGGCTAGACGCAAAACGGATAACATCCAGTTCTGCGACAGGAGGTAGTTGTAGAAAAAACGTATAAAAATTTGAACGCAGCGGGATTCGAACCCGCGCCTCTTGGATACCGTCCAAGCGCTCTGACCGCTAAGCCATGCGTTCTACTACCAGCTGCGTCGAAATTCTTATACGTTTTGTTACAACTTATTTATGTTGTTAGCATCTCTGTAGAGAGATTTTACAAATTTCTACTACTTAAAGATTATTAAGAAATAATCGTTTAACAAGAGAGATTGCTATTTTAATTTAATATTTACTATTTTTAAAGTGTTATTCCACACTTGGGATTAGAAAACATTTTAGAAAAAACGTATAAAAATTTGAACGCAGCGGGATTCGAACCCGCGCCTCTTGGATACCGTCCAAGCGCTCTGACCGCTAAGCCATGCGTTCTACTACCAGCTGCGTAGAGATGCTAACAACTAGCATCTCTGTAGAGAGATTTTTACAAATTTAATACGTTTTTTCTAAAATGTTTTCTAATCCTAAGTGTGGAATAACACTTTAAAAATAGTAAATATTAGGAGGTAGCTCCTTCAAATCAAACGATTCCTTAAAGCATCCCTCATTGCATGTGCGGTAGAATACTTACTGACAGTAAACCTGATTGCTATTTGTTCCTCCTGTATTGTAAATTATTTAGGACTTGTAAATAGCGTTATGGAAATAATGGAATAAAATAAAATAATACGGCTATTCTAGAATTTACTTTAACTCCTACTTAAATACATTATAAGTTGAATAGTAACGGAACCGAATGTCGAATTGTATTTAGCCTAAGTATATGATGTAAAATATTCAATATACTATAAAAAAATGCAAATAAATAATTTCACAGGTAAAACCCGAACCAACTATTACCGCTATTTCAAATAATAAGTATGAAAAAACAAATAATTAATCAAAATTATAAAATTGATTAAAATGATTATATAACGAAAATAAAGTCTTATAAGATATTTTTATATTAAATTTGACCTACTAAATATTCGAATAGATAACACAGAGTACAATATTAAGCCTCACCTCAAGTAATGGTACATCTGGAATCTTCACAAAAAGCTGTTACCCGAAAAAAAAGAATGATTGTTTCCTTACAAAGTTATTCGTCGAAATATTCAGATGGGGTCGCCTTATCGTAACGACGGCGCTCCCTCATTAGGTTACCTACAATTTTTTGCCGGGATCTGCTTCCGACAGGTACAAATAGCCAACAGATCGGTTATTTTCGTTAAATACTGTTATATTTTCATGCCGTAAGCTCTTTTTGGGTGAATATTATAATAATGTTTTAAGTGATTAATTTTAATCGCAATAATGGCGTGGTTCAATAGTGTCTGACATTAAAATTAATGATTAAAAGTTTGTTTACCACTTGCGGCCATATATAATATTTATTTTAATTTCCTACTTAATTTTTCTACATATTTTTAAAAATGATTGTAATTGCTAATGTAACACACAAATAGGAATCGAATCTGTTATAGTATATAATATAATTGTGTAATATAATAATTGTATAGTATAATATAATCGTGTGACAGAACTCAATAATGCATTTTTCCTTGCCAGAGCTAGGAAATGAAATTAAAGTTCTCACTTTACACTTTAAAGTTCGATTCATATTGTTATGGTACATTAGCAATTACAATCATTTTTAAAAAATGTATAAATATTTTAAACACATCGGGATGCAAACCCGCGCCTGTCGGGAACCTTCCAAGCGCTCTGACCACTAAGCCATACATTCTACTACTAGCTGCGTCGAAATTTATATTTGTTAACATCACTGTAGAAAGATTTTTACAAGTTTCTGCTACCCAAAGATTATTAGAAATAATCATTTGGCAAGAGGGATTTCTATTTATTATAACCGGTTGTGGCATCGTCTATAGTGTAGGTACTGCATTTGCTACGTACCTTGTACAATAGATATATGATGATAACAATAACATTATGTAATACCTATGAGTACTATATTTAATTATATAAGTACATTATTAATATGTTTCAGCGTTGAGTTCCACCATTTAATGTGCAGAGTCTTGATTACTAGGTGCATGCGGAGAACCGAATGTCCTGGCAGTAGATTCTCTATGACTACCTTACCTGATATATCTGCTAGTTGTGGCTTGTTGAATTCAGATATTTCAAGTTCCCGTGGGAATATCGTCAAATACTTGTGTGCTTGGTGTCCCCTTATACTCTCCTAACTATATTCGTGCCAAATTTTAAATTACACAATATAATATTTTGGCTTAGCGTTTTATGTCATTGACACAGTAACGTAAAAGTTTTATGTAATTATATAGATTAAAAAAATCTTTGAAATTATTCTGCCTAAAAAAAAATAAAAACAATAACGTTAAAGTTTTCCCTCCAAATTGAAATACAATTAAGTAAACAGGACGCGAGCGTCGTGTTACTTAAAATTAAACAAAATAGATATAAAGTTAATAATATCAACACATACACATAAAATTTTATATTTAATTATCTTTTTCTATTGTATAGTTATTTTCTAAGTATACTTTAAAATTGTAACAGAATACTAGCTTTAAAATCAATCAATTCAGCTTCAATAGATTATAAGTAGATACATTATTCGAATTTAAATTCAGCAAATTCCATTTTCAAAAATTATACTTTTTTTAAACAAAAATTATTAAATTGATATAGGAATAATGTTTACAATGTATTGATTGTTTGGAAATTGTTTTATTAAAAAAAAAAGAAACATATTAATTTATACCAGAGGCCTTGTTGACACATATTTTCACAATGATATAGAATAAGCATATCAAATGCATAGCACTGCTTATTATTAGTAGTTTTTTTTAATAGCTTCACGCGTTTATGCCGTTTTTATTATTTTTTTATTTTATCAATATAATTCCTTCTAAATACGTTAATAAAAGAAATTTTCAGTATTTCATCCCCACATAAATCGCAACTGTGCTAAATTTCATACTCCTCCATCCACCCAATTTTCGTAAAAAAAGAGTTTCAAATTTATCCTTCACATTTTAAAATGCAAACGTATCCAAAAACTTTTATATCTTATTTTATAAACATTCGGTTCGGTTACGTTAAGGGATAAAATTAGTTCTAGTGATTCATTTAAGTGGCAAGTCCAGGTTGTGGTAATATGCAAATACGATCTAGATCCTCTGAATACGACATGTTTGATCTTAGATCCGTCTCTTGTCTATATACTGTATACAGTGAGCTATAGAGATTGAATATTATTGTACATTCAGTGCATTCAGTTGTTAGAGTTTACACATAATTGAATAAGCAGTGAATGGATCATATTGATATGCTTGTCTTGTATTATAAATGAATTATATAGTTCTTTACAGATATTATATTAAATGTACAATTATTTATTATTTAGAAAAATTTGCATTTAGTCCATTTATTACACAGATATAGCAAAAGATAAGAAATTGATGTTTTTATATTATAAAAAAGTATACCGAGGCGCAGTTGGACACCGTTTGACTGAAAATGCGATTGGTTATGGGTTCGATTAGCGTTCATGGAAATTTATTTTCATTGTTCCGCTATGGTAAGACAAAGCGTGGCGTTGAGTTTACCGCTTTAAACGCAATGTCTCGGTTTCGGGCGAAAAGTAGTCAACAGGGTGCCTTGACTCTATGTTGTCTCTGATTTCTGATATTGGTTGACCCGTTATGTGGCATAAATTTTTAAAAATATGATAAATTTTGCGTGAACGTAATGGGATTCAAATCTGCGGCTTTTGAAATTATAGAATTGGACGGTCATTGTTTTAAATGTTTTTCTTATTATAAATGTGCAGCGCTTGAAAAGAGTCCAAATATTAAGTATAAATTACATTTTTGAAAAAACGTATAAATATTTGAACGTAGTGGAATTGGAACCCGCGCCTCTTGGATACTGTCTAAATGCTTTGACCACTAAGCCATGCGTTCAGAGCGCTTGGACGGTATCCAAAAGGTGCGAGATCGAATACCACTGTGTTCAAATATTTATATATTTTTCAAAAAAGTTTTCTAATCCTAAGTGTGGAATAACGCTTTAAAATAGTAAATATTAAGTACAAATTAGTAGCTTGATAGTTAGATAGTATTGTTATTTTTATTTGAAAAAGTTAATGAATTTATAGATATAAAATTTTTTCAGACATGATTTAATTTTAAAACAATGAAAAAAAAAGTTATAATATAGAAAGAGAAATTTAGAAAGTTAAATAAGGAATATTCGTAAATTTCTTGAAATGAATTATTAATTAAACATTACTTTATTTATGGTTCTAATATATATATATATATATATATATATATATATATATATATATATATATATATATATATATATATATATATATTATAGCAATGAATTATTAATTAAACATTCCTTTATTTATAGTTCTAAATAATTTAAATAAAACTTATTACTATAATAGTGGTAATTTAATTTGACGTAAAATAAATATCATTCATAACTTTTTTAATCTTATTGAAATATTTCTTCATTCTTCCTTTAAAGTTTCATTGCCCCGTTCGTTTGGAAATAGAGGATTGCAGGTGCACTAATACAATATTTTATATTCCTCCGAGTTAAATATATTCATTATTATCATGTATTTGCTAGTAATTGAATAATTTCTTTTTAATTTGTTTTATAACTTTAGCACGTTTTAATCATATAAACATAGTATTAAAGGCTTAATAGAAGATTTTTGAACGTAATACAGAAATATGACAGACTGTTGACATTTACAAATTTTCAGAATTGACATTTCACCGTATTAATTTTTCATGGATGTATTTGAAGTGTAAAATTAATAATTACAGTTTCATTAGCGTAAAGAGATCCACTATTAAATACCTACTTACCCCTTAATAATTTCCTTGTTATATTAAATCTTTATTTACTAGTTAATGTAAATTAAGTTTTGTTTACCACTAGGTACATTAAAATGTAATTTAACTTTACCGGATATTTTGGTCCCAGTCTTTTTAAGGTGTCTTCAACATTATACTTTACTATTTCTAAAATGGATCCCAATGACAACAATAACATTTGTGAATCAGTGCAATTAGAGTTAATAACAGTAAAAGCCGAATTGAAGGAGGAACCAATAGAAACTGCGGATATTACCGACCACGAAGTTCATATAACTCAAAATCAAAATGTAACTATTGACAATTCAAGCGAAAGTACAGTGAGTGGTCAAAAACGAAAACATTTTGAAGACAATTCTTTAAATGTACAGGAAGATGGAAGAGAAAGTGATACATCAAATGGTTCAAAATCTATCGTGAAGAGAAGAAGATATTCTGATTTCCAAAATAATGATACCATGACAAATTCAGCTCCAGCTTTGCCTGAACCAGCTCCTCAAGATAGTGAAGAAAGACCAGTATATACCCTGTTGGTGACAAACTCACCTGGTGAATGGGACTCTCAAAAAGTTATTGATTTTATTAAAGAACAGGTTTGTTGCTTGCTTGTCCTTTATTTGTATATTTACCCTTCATACTATATAAATGTGAAGCAATGGATAAAACTGTGGGTATTCATACATTGTTTGTAAAAATAAAATAAATATGACTATATCTGCTAATACTTACGATTTAAACACTTAATTCAAATCATTTTGCAGTATTTAATTTATAGAAATGATATATTAAATATAGGCTTTTTACTTTAGTGTGGAATTCACATATCCAAAATTAATGACAGTCGAGAGGCAAACTCTGATGCAGATTTCCAAATAAAGCTAAAATTTACAAACAAAAACCAATTAAATAGGGTTTTATTGAAATTAAAAGGAAAGGAGGTAGAAGGAAAACTTATAGCCCAAATTGATGGTAAGAGAAAAATGTTTTTTGTTCTGAAAATAGCTATATAATTTTTTAACATGTACATGTTATTCCCATGTGAGTTTATAAATAATTATTGTATAAATTAGTTTTGTATATAATAAAAATGTGCATTTTATACTAAATAAGTTTTTATTAAAGTACACATTACATATTACTTTGATAAATGACAATGAGTTTTAATGTGTTTTGCTTCTTGACAGTTCTTTGTTTACACACAAAATTTTGTTAGTTTTTGTGAGAGTTTGAAATTTATTGTTTGTGTTGTTGATTTTTAATTTTTATTTTACTTTAAAATATTTTGTTACTGGAAAGAAGGAATGTTTATTTTACTTTTTAGATCCCCATGATGGATTACAGAGTGATGTTGAATCTGAAACTATGGCGCAAATACATGAAAGGTAATCATTTAATTATTTGTTTAATATTTTTGAACTTATTTAGGCATAATTGATTATATTTATATAAAAGAACAATATTATATAGAAAATAAAATGTTTACTTATATATTTTATAACATATAGCAGTAAGTAATAATTCTGTATGTAAAAATTAATGGAATATATTTACAATTATTAATTACATGTGCCATTTGTTTTAAAACCTTTTGTTAATTTCACTTGTACCTTTTATTCTTTACATCAATGAATGTTAAGAAAATTGTAAAACACTATTTTGACTCATCTTTTACTATTTTATTTTTTTAAGAATTTGCAAATATGCTTTTATCATATGTTAGTACAATGTTTTAATAGCAAGAACCCACCTTTCTCATTTTCAACATTCTTACAAGGCTGGTTAGTGAGAAAATTTACATATTTAAAAAAACTAGGTATTTATTGTAAAAAAAAACTAACAAAAAAACATTTCTTAATAGGGAAACACTACAAGAACCATCTTCAGTATTGAATCAAATGTCAGAATTTGATGAAAACCCGTATCACTTGAAGGAAGAGTATTTGGAATCACTCGGCATCAAATTGCCTTTAACCAATTGGGTGACAGTTACTAATGTAAGTTTTTCTTTTGAAATAAATATAATTATTATTTTTAATTTATTAGTTTTAATTTATCATTATTTATGCTTTCAAAATATTTACAAAACATGCAGCTTCTTTTATTTTTTTGCTTACTATTAAAAGGTATAGTTTAATTTTGAATAATTTTAAAATAGAAAATATTTTTTGTAATTTTTTTTTCGATTTGTATTGTAAATTTTTTAATGATTAATTCCAGTGCTTTTGACGGTTATATGTGATCAATATGGTTTGATATTAACACAGAGAATGATTATATTTAAAATTAATTTAGTTTCTCTGCATTGATAAGATAAAGCGTGGTGTTGTGATACACCTTAACAGGTTAATTTGTATGACTTATTTTATTATTTTCTTACTCCAATGATATTAATTTTTTCCCTTTCTTTCCCTACATATTAGTTCCGATGTGATAAAGTAGAACTGAAGGAGGTATTAGAGTTCTGCGGCAAAGTTTTAGTATGCTCAGTGGTTATGGTGAGCACTAAGTATGCAAATGTAATGTTTAGTCATCCACTGGAGGCAGTTCAGGTGAGATTTTTTTTAGTTCTATATTCAAATAGTTGTTTTTTTTTTCTATGTCATTTTTATGGGAATTTTTCCAACTTAATTTTTTTATTGTGCATATTATAATTTTTTCCTTTTTATATTTTTAAAATTATTGCTAATATGTTTAATTAATTTAAGTGTATACATTTAAATTTTATTTGCTTAGTTAAGTAAATAGCTTTGAGTTATATTTTTCTTAGGAATTTCCCATTAATAGGGACAATCTTTACAGGCCATATCAATGCTCAATGGTCAAAAACTGTATGGGAAGCCGTTAAAAATAATAATGAACAATGCTGTTGATATTAAAACATTCTTGCCTAAAGGTCTTCAGGACATGGGCCCAGGGCTGGGTAAATTTGGGAAACCATTGCCGGATGTAGCAGATCAATATAAAAATTTTGTAGAAGGTAAAATGTCGTCCATAGACGCCCATTTGTTTCAAGCAGATTGGCTTAATAAGCTTGGGGTTGCTTTAGAAGACAGTTCTTACGTTCGTCCAGGGAATATTAGTCCAATAATTGATGATAATATATCTGAACAAAGTCGGGAGTCCTCGTCTAGTGTCCGAAGTGTCCAAACAAATCAGTTCGGTCCTATAGGACAGCGTCCACCCCGACCACGAAGTACACCAGCTAACAGGCCACAAGTCCATAATAACCCAATTACGAATTTCAATAATCAACCTATTACAAGAACGAACAGTCAAATCGTGCCAATGGTTAGCAATGTGGTTCATGGACAAATGCAAGGGCCTAGAGCTCCCAATCCTATGGCTATCCAAAATTGCCCTCCGATTCCCGGTGTGGAAGCAAACGATCCAAGGAATTTTCACAATGGTGCGGTCAGGCCTGGACCCATGTCAGGTCCTTTAGGGCCAATGGGACATAACAGCTCAATGGGTCCAAGACCGATTGGCCCAATGATGGTTCCAAGTCCTAGACTTCAAATAACAAATAATAATCGCTTTGCAGGGCCAATGAGCCCTATGTTAGGTCCCAGACCGGTTGGCCCTAGTCAGATGGGATCTCATGGTCAAGTTGGCTCTGTTAACCAAGTAGGACATGTTGGCCAAGGAGGACCTCTTGGTCAAGTCGGCTCTGTTGGCCAAGTAGGACATGTTGGCCAAGGAGGATCTATTGGTCAAGTTGGTTCTGTTGGCCATGTAGGACATGTTGGCCAAGTTGGATCTGTTAGTCAAGTTGGTTCTGTAGGTCATGTTGGTCATGTTGGTCAAGGTCAAGTTTGTTCTGTTAGCCAAATAAGACATGTGGGCCAAGGGGGATCTATTAGTCAAGTAGGCCAAATTGGACATGTTGGTCAAGTAGGACATATTGGCCAAGGGGGACATGTTGTCCAAGGAGGATCTGTAGGCCAATTAGGACCAGTTGGTCAAGGAGGACATGTTGGCCAAGGAGTACATATTGGCCAAATAGGTCAAGTTGGGCCAGTCGGCCAAGTAGGTGTTCAAATGGGGCCAAGACAAGGTCCCAATGGGCCAATGCAAAATCAAAACGTTGCTGGCCCAAATATTAGGCCAGTTATGTCATCAATGCAATATATGGCGCAGACTAGCAACAGCGGCTGTAATGTACAAATGTTCAAAAGCAATGATCCGGTCTTGCTTCAAATCAGTAATGTAAGTGCAATTTTGAATTTATTTTACTTTTTACAAGTTTTAGTACGAGATATAATTTTTAGTTTCATTTTAATTTTTTTATGATGAAACATCGTTCCACATTCTTTTTAGCTTTTAAACGCAATAAATTATTAAAAATATTGATTTTGCTTAGTAAATATATAATATGTATATTTATGCTATCTCGTTATAAGATATTATAATAATGTACCAAATCTAATAATCAATAAATAAGAGTATGTAATTATGATGACGGTAAGATTTGTATTCGTTTTTCTTTATATGGATATATATATATATATATATATATATATATATATATATATATATATATACATATATACATACATACATACATATATATATATATATATATATATATATATATATTTCCCGCATTTAAAAAGAAAGCTCTTTTAAATTGACAATATTTTCAGCTGCCACCAACAACGAATTTCGTCAATCTTGGCCAAAAGTTGTCTGAATTGGGGCACGTTGTGTTCTTAGAGTTCACCACGCCGGGCTGCGCGGTGGTCAGGTTCGCGAGCCCCGCTGACGCTGAACGATGTTTTCGTATCCTTTTGTTAAATAAAATTATAATTAAGAAAAACAGCGTAACAGCGTGTGAGTGTAATCACGATCGGTTGTGGGTTCGGTTTCCATTCTGGGTAATGATTATTATATTTAAATTATTTGCATTTCCTCGCTCTCGTAAGATAATAGGCGGCGTTGAGTTCCGACACTCTACAGTCAATGTCTTGAACTTGGTGAAAAGTGGAGTATAGTGTGTCATGAATTATACTAAAATAGCAATTTAATTTAGTGTTTTTGAATACGTATACACATTTTATGTTTTCCAAAAATCTTAAGTTTTTCTTTCCTAAGTACCGAATGATATTTTGAAAATATGAAAGAATTTACTTAATCTGTATTAAGTGTTGCAGTTTTTAGCCGTTTAATCGTGATTAGTTTTATAGTTGGTTCGCTCAACTTTGTCTATATCCGTCACAAAGAAAAAATAATTTAAAAGTTAAAAACATTAATTCTGTAATGAGTAAAAAGATTTTTTCATGTACATACATCGCCCAGTTTCGGATAAGAACGGGTTTAAAGAAACAAACAAACAAACTTTTCCGTTTTATAATATTAGTGTAGATACGTACATGACGAAACGGTGGTTCTAGATTCGAATCTTATTTGAGGGAACGCTTAATACTTAATATATAAAAGGAGAGGAGGGGAAATCGGTAATTACGGCTTTGCGTTATCTCTCAGCCACTTAAGTAACGAAAGAGTTTAGTTAGCTATTACTAGTAGAGTTAGCTATCGTCCGCAATTTCGTCTGCACAATAGTGAAGATATAAAATATTATGGCATTCATAGATATGTTATATCTCTCTATAAATAGAAAATTTTAAGTTATAGATATGTCAACTTGAGAATTTAAGAAAGTTATTGTTTTTGTAAAGATTCTCTATATACCAAATTGTAACTTTTATTCTATGGCGCCAGTACAATTAGGCGAAATTATATACATTACCTATCTTAAAGTCTACCCACAAAAACTCAGCGTTAACCATCTCCACCAATATGAGACGTCGCAGGATAGCTTGCGTACGTTACTACGACACCTCGGTGGGCGGGCCGCCTGTAACGGACCACTGACGCATTCAGAGTGCTCTGGGGTTAAACCTTGCAACCCCAAATACAACCCCTTAAAAATTAAATTTTGCTATGTCCCGTCTTATGATATAATAGCTGATAACCTCAGTCTTAAAAAGAATAATAAAATATAATAATCAATACCTCGTGTGAGTTTTGAACCCATACCCAGTTGCGCTCGCCGTCAGATGCGATGATTTATTTAAACTAAAAATATGAGCATTTTTGGCAATAAGCAATATTACATTACTTAAGACTATTTTACTCCATATGACAGATAATGACATGTGTATATTACGCATTACGTTGATAGCAAATATCGTTGACGTAGTCTATATTTCATTCATTTGGGTATTGTTATCCATCAATCCTAATAAGGCTTGGCAAATAAGCTTTGACATTGAAGGCTAAGTGAAGAAGTTATTTAATTGTTTTAGCATTAATGCTTTGACAGTCAATTGTTTGTTATTTTCTTACATTGCTTTTGGAAAACAATAAGTTGAATTTTGGTTATAATTATAATTGACTGTCTTGATACCCTTATCTTTTTCTACCCTGTTATAAAGGAAAAAGCATGAAATTGCTAGTAATCAAAAAGCATAAATTTTTTGAAATAATAAATATATAGATATAAAACAAGCAACGGAGTGTCTTGACACCAGGTTGTCTCAGACTATCTTGTTACGCCTGAAAAACTGGGAAGCTACTATACTAAATATTATATATAATATTTGGTAATTCGATCTAAAAATATAATTTCAAACGAAAAATATTGTTTATTTTTTATTATGTCAAAATTTTTAGAGCCCTTAAGCTAATAGGTTAGCCTCTGCTCATAAGCAAGATGGGTGTGATTATAAAATATTTAGATTTTTTCCCTACCTCGCTTGTTCAATATCATGACAAGACAGCGCGGCGTTGACTTTGGCCGTCCACTTCAGAACGTAGGACTTCAGAACCTAGGAGAAAGGATTTGAACTTGCTCCCGTGCGTCTCTATATTGCTTCTGAGCCTGATATTTTTACAGCAAAATATTGTATAATTATGTTAAAGCCAATATTGTTATTATGATATATTTCTTGAACTTTGCACAGAGAATTACAGGAAAGTACTGGGATGAAATTCACTCACGTCCGTTGGATTTGTCGTAAGCGAGTTAATGCTTTTCACGTTTAAGCTGTTCATTACGGTTTTATTTGTTTTATTTATGCATTTAATATTATATTACATTATTTAATATTTCATTGTTAGTCATTGTCAAAGGGAAATTAGTTTAACATTGACATTGACGTATGCGTCAATATCGTTTTTTTTTTCACAATACTTCCTGTGTAATGATCGCGTTGAGAAAGGACGCGCGATTTGTAGAAAGGAGAGAGAAGAGAGACAGTTTTATGATTAAATTAATTGTTTTTTTAATTGGAATTCTTGACAATATGTGGATATTTTTTATTGTTTTTTTTATAAATCTTTCTTTTTATATATGAGAGAATTTTATTTAAAAACAATATTACATACCTCTTGTATGCAACTACTTTCTAATTATAATAGTTTAAAATATTTTACTAAAAGTAACACTTAGAACTGTCAAACTGACATTTATGTTATGACTTACGATAGTGATGTTCATCCACATACAGTATATGTAATCGATTGAAAAAAAAACAACATCATACACTGTAGATTATTAAATTTATTTTTTAATCAATACTTATTAAAAATGATCTCATTTTGTGATATTTATATTGGAATTAATATAAGTTATATCTACAGTGTAGACATTACTTACTTAATGCGAGGATGTCTAGTTTTTTAAAATGTGTAATATATTTATTTAATAATTGATAGGAGATTATTTATATTTAAATAGGTATATCGTATTAACACGATTTTTGTTTCAGTCAATCATATTATTTCGTATATATTTTAATTTTTTTCAATCTCTTGTCAACTATTCGTATATTTAGAATAAGTAAGTGTTATATAAAATATCCTTTAAAATCAATATTTGGTTGTCTCAGAGGCTCCTATATATTTAAGTTTTAATTCTTAAAATTATTCACGTTATTAATTTTTTTAATAACAGTAAGAATGTATTAGATGTTAAGGTTGTCTTCGAATATGGACTCTACTGACTGAATGTTTCTATTAGCGTGTTAGTATTATTTTATTGTATCATTTCTATGAACAGTTAGAGAAGTTATTCTATGAGGGACATTTTTGTTTTTTTTTATTAAATAGACCAAGCCGTAATCTAAATTTTACAATAAAATTATATATTTACTTGTAAAAAGGTCTAGGCTTAATCATTTAAATATGATAATTAATTATTAACATTTCAAAAACGTGTGGATCATTCAAAGTAAGTACTATATTAAGTGAGGCAAAATACGTTCTGTTTTGAATATTTCAACCCAAACTATTCTCCAGAGGCGTATAACGTTTGAAAAACAGTGAAATAAATTAATACATATTTTATAGGGGCGAGACCCGAAATTACTGACCCGTGTATCGGCCAGATGGGTTCATTTACATAACACGTACAAGAAATGTACAAATAACTCTTGCACGTTGGCTTTTATCATAATAAATAATATTTTATATATTTTGACGTTGTGGAAGTTATCTGTGTTATCTATAAATTTGTTTTTTTTATATATGAATGTGTGGGATTTTCTGTGAAAGATGATTTTCTTATAAATTCATAATAAACAATTAATATCGTCATTGTTAAAAAGTTTAACATTGATATTGATGCATGCGTTGATATCGTTTTTTTTTTATTTTAAAAAAATAATAAATAAATTTAAAAATAGCTATTGCACTTCGGCTTTTATCACAATAAATGTTATTTATGTATTCAATTTATATATATATATATATATATATATATATATATATATATATGCATACATGTAAGAAACTAACTTCTCTAACGGTCATATACTAATGATACATTCTTATATAGTTAACGTTGACATTTAAAATGTAACTCGTAAAATGTAGTGATAATTTTAAATAATCTCCATGTCTACAATAAACGCATTTATATAGTATAGTATTAATAGTTAATAAGAATCCTTGACCACTTAAAAGTACGTCGTCTCTAAGATTTTTGATTCATCCTATGCCCATTTTTTATATATTTAAAGCAAAAAACGTTTGTAATTTCCTACTAATTAAGCTGTCAATGTCAAATATTACAATTAATTGATCAAACTCTAGTATGCACGGTACTGGCAGAATATTTTTAACCTGAAGTAGTAAATTCAGGCAATAAAAAAATAACTGCTAATTATTAGGTAGCTATATATGCTAAGTATTGCTTTTTTTAAATAGGTTTGTTGGCATTTGTGGATGAATAATTTTTAGTCGTTTATTTTGCTTTTTTTTTAAATTATTTAGATATATATTTATTAACGGGTAGAAGGGTAATTTTAAAATTATATATAATGTTTACTTATTAATAGAATTAAGTTTGTGTCGTTGTTTTATCTATACATACGTTCGCGTAGTATAAAAAAAGTTGGTAAAAGGCTTTTTGAAATATATTTTCAGCGTATTAATTAACTATTAAAAAAAAGTAAAACATAAATATATTTATTTTAATTGTATAAAATGATATATTCCTAATTTATCTCAAGATTAATTATATTTTATTCTGTATACTTAAATAGATTATTAAAAAAAATCCGTCAATGTCAGTTAGAGTAATTGTGTAGTTGTTTCGAATATCTTAGGCTTTACTATCGTTTGCTAATTGATTTAAATTAATTTTATTTTCCAAGATGGTGGGAAGCAATTTTAATATTTCTAATTAATTAAATAAAAAAATAATAAAATTATAATAATTTTTATTTTGTGGGAATTGAATTTCAAATTATTATTATCATATAGTATACTATGTATCGTACTTATTGTATAGCGAATGTTGTGTTTATTGTCAGTATATTTTTTATAGCCATTTCGTGTATAATTTTACAACTTGATTTTTACTAAGGTAAGACTAAGGAGTTATTATATGTGTCAACTGTAGTTTTAAGTGTCGATGTACATAGCGACTGTACGCTTTTTAACTATTTCTATTAGATAGAAATAAGATTTTCGCCCGAATTTTTAATTTATTTGAAAATATATAGATAATATATTCATATTGTACGTAGATTAAAAATAAATATTAGAAACGCTTGACTGATAATTATGCTATATTGTATGAAAAGTTCCTTTTTTAGAATTTTTGTTTCCTTTTTTTTTTAATTTAGCTGTACTGAAGTAATAGCAAATGTATTTAGTTAATACTAATATTATTTGAATAGTAATCAAACGTCATGTTTCATTAATGTACATGAGATATTAATAAAATAAAATCCGTGTCGTAATTTGTTTCATTTTTCTTATTGTGGGGTGATTTTACTTGAATTTTTTTAAACTTTTTTTTAAGTAAACTCACATGGCAAGAAATTTGTTTTTGCACATTGCAATAAAGCAGCATAACTGACATTATAAAAAGAGGTTCGACTATTTTAAATAAATTAGCATAATAATCGTGAAGAGCAATATTTTTTAATTCTTGCCTTTAAGTCTAAAAGTAAGCGTTTTGACTAGAAGAAATTGATGTTGTCGGCCTTTTCGTTGATTTCTTAGGTATTACACGACTTCATTATCGTGGAATTTAAAATGTCTACATATTTATTTTATAATTCTAAAATAAAATAGTCTAAGTTATTATTAATAACATACGCTACCTGTCAATGAAAGTCCCATCAGAATTGGTCCAGCTATTCCAATGATTAGCCAGAACATACCAACGGACACACAAAAATTGTAAAAAAACGACATTTTGGGTATATGTACCTACAATACATACATATGCATGTAGAAAAAAAGCTCGGTTATTTTAATATTACAGACAGACAATCCATTTCCATTTATTTGTTCGGATTTTGTGTGATGTGAATAAATATAAAAGTGAGATTGAATTTATCATATAATTAACTAAAGCATAATAATTTAATACTTTGCGTAACGATCGATGTATACTTATTCTTTTAAAATTTCGCTGCATTTTATAGGTATTAACGATCACGATATCGTGAGCAAATAAAATTATGACTAGATAAATAGAACAATAATGTTAAAATCATCTTCATTCTAATGCGAGAACTTCATATATAATATAATGATCGACAAGGTAGCAGTGGTAACAGGTTCAAATAAGGGCATCGGATTTGGTATAGTTAGGGAGCTCTGTAGGAGGGGAGTTAGATCAGTTTATCTCACTGCAAGAGATGAAGACAGGGGAAGGAAAGCAGTAAGTGTTTTAAACGCGGAAGGCTTGCAACCAAAATTCCATCTCCTTGACGTCACCAATGTAAACAGCATAAAGAAGTGTGCAGCCCATATGAAGAAAGCCCACGGTGGTGTAGACATACTGATCAACAATGTTGGTATGAGTCAACGGCTTTTCGCCAATTTCGATTACGAATATAACAAGGAAATCCTTGATATAAATTATAGAAGCGTAATTCGAGTTCAAAACGAGTTCTTTCCGATTCTAAAGCAAAACGCTAGAGTGATAAACATATCGAGTGGTTGGGGGCATATATATTATTTGAGAAATCAATACTGGATCAAGAATTTGTGTAAGGAGGACATAACAACAGACGACGTGAATGCTTTTGTTGAATGGTTCTTGGAATCTGTTAAGAACAAATCGTTAACTGAGAAAGATTTTACTAATGAAACATGCAATGCTTATAAGGCGTCCAAGATAGCTATGTGCGCTGTGACGAGAGCCCATCAACGGTTGATTAATGGAGACAAAAGGAATATATCCATAAATTCCTTACATCCTGGTTCGGTGAGGACTGACTCCAGTACAGATATTGGGGAGTACTCGATAGATGAAGGTGCCATAGCGCCGGTGTATCTGGCTCTTGATGTAGACCAGTCTTTAAAAGGCCAATTTGTTTGGTGCGACAAAGAAGTAATTGAGTGGTCGAAACCAGCTGATTTTATTTACAAAAACGGTGGTCAGGTGATATACATGGCAAAGGGCTTGGCTAAAATAAACAAAATTGGGTAATTAGTTGTTAAATAGTGTATATATAATTTATGTAAGCGATAATAATCAAATATTTCTCAATAAAATTTATCATATCTCATGTTTTTTTATTTGAACACATCCTTGCCATAACTGCATATATTACATACATGAAGAATTTCTATACTAGTAATAATAATAATAATAATAATTATAATAATAACAAAGCCTCCATCCAGATATTATACATAACTTTACAACATGTTTACAAATATATTTAGGTACCCATATGTGTCTTTCAAAATTTCATAATTGCCTTTTCCAATTTTTTCCACTTATTCCTGTCTTTGGTGGCTTTTACAAAATATTCACTTAAAAATTGTGTTACAGCTAAGTAGTAATAGGGTTCAAAGTAAATTGGACTAGTTTCGAAGCGGCCATTTCTGGGTTTTCAGGAAATAGCAAAGTTGAAAACTATGTAGAAGTAGTTAAAGAAATGTTAAAGAATTGTGATAGAATTTGAGGCCAGTCGTGGTCCAGTGTGACAGCGTTTGACTGTAAATATGATCGATTTTGGGTTCGATTCTCACTCAGGGGAGTTGTATTTAAATTTTTTCATTTCCTCGCTCTGGTAAGACAAAGTGCGGCATTGAATTCCGCCACTTAACACGCAAAGTCTCGGGGTCGTGGGAAAGCGAAGTGTTATTCTACACTTAGGATTAGAAAACATTATAAAACACGTATAAAAATTTGAAAGCAGCGGGACCCAAACCCGTGCCTCTTGGAAACTGTCCAAGCGCTCTAACCACTAAACCATGTTTTCTACTACAAATTCTTACACGTTTTTCTTACAACTTACTTACGATGTTAGCATCACTATAGAGAGATTAATACAAATTTCTGCGACCCAAAAAATATTATTAAGGATTCGTTTGGCAAGAGAGAATGCTATTTATTTTGGACCGAAAACAAAAACATGTAAGTAATACGACGCAGCTAGTAGAAGGTTCGTTTTTGGTAAACGTGCGGCGTTGAGTTCCGCCTCACAGTAAACCATTTGTCGATTTTGGGGGAAAGTGGAGTGTCTTGACACTAGGTACTTTCTTTTTACCCTTCCATATGGGATAAAAGCGTGAAGCTGAATAAAATCAATTGGTAAAATATTTATGCTTCAAAATTGAGTTGTTAGGCCACCCGAACAAAGTTGTATATGAGCACATATTTGCGAAATAAACTTGTCCATATTAACTTAAATTACATTAAATTTAACACTACTTTCCATACAATTCGACTTCTAAAGAGGTCAGTCGTGGCACAGTAGGATTGTGTATGACTGTAATCGCTATGGGTTGTGTTAGATTCTCATTCGGGGACATGATTATTTTAATTATTTTCAATTCTTCGCTCTATTAAGACAAAGCGCGGCGTTGAGTTGCGCAACGCAACATGATTGCGGCAGAAACGGGAGTAAAGAGTGTCTTAATACAAGGTACTTCCCGTCCACCCTGCTACGGGGGATATAGCGTGATAATGTAGACATTCTAATTTTTATCTACAGTACAGGTGACAATGTAGACAGGGATGATTAATGAAGGAACAAAACGACGCGTCACGTCGCTATTACAAAGCTTTCGTCACGGATCTGTCCCTAGGTGTTAGAAGTAACGATTTGTTTTCTAGAGCCATACACATTAATTCTAGCCAAGGAGAACAGGTTAGAAGTCCGCTTGAGACAATTATTTATTTTAGTTAATATTGTCAGTAAGCGAAATGATGAATTACGATAAGCTCATGTTGTGATTTTTATAAAGTCACATACGAACAAGTGACTATAGTTTAAAAACACAGTATTGTTAATGGACACATTCTAAAATAGAACGTGGCGCAATAAGGCAGCGTCTGTAAACGCGATTTGTGGGTTCGATTCTTACTCGTGGTAACGTTTATAATTAAATTATTTTCATTTCCTGGCTCTGGTAAGACAAAACAGCGGGCTTGAGTTCGCCATTTAACATCGGTGGAAAGCGCGGTATGGAGTGTCTTGACACTAGGTAGGTAGGTTTAACCTGCTAAAAGAAAGATTTAAAGATGAAAAAAAATAAAAATTTAATTTTATAACACGCTTTTATTGTAAAGTTATCCTCACAGAATTTCAAATTTCTAATCTTAACGACTTAGGCTGGATATTGATGAGTCAATTTTGAGGGACGCTGCCTTTTCTATAAGTAATAGAGACTCGCTCTGGTTTTGCCATATATAAATACAGTGTGCCTGTTAGCTGATGTGTACCGATTTTTAACTATTAACAAGATAGTGTATATACTGAGAGACAAATTTATTTGAAAATATTTCGGAAAATATTAAAAATACTTGGATTATATAATTTTTGTACATCTTTAATATTTTTACAATATTTATTAAGCTTAGATAAACACATGAGGTTATTGTGGCGTAGTGTGACAGGGTCTGATTGTAAACGCAATTAGTTGTGGATTCGATTTTGTCTCTGGGGAATAGTTATATTTAAAATTTATCTCCATTTATATGATGTGGTATGAAAAAGCTCGGCATTGAATTTACAACTCAACACGCAATGTCTCGATTTTGGGTGAAAACAGTCAATGGAGTATTTTGAAACTAGGTTGTCCCTGGTATGCGGGATAAAGTTATAGAAGCTCTAATAAAACATATAATACATCGAAAGGTAAATGGTGGTGTTTAACGTCGCGCAACCAGTCGCGTTTACGGTCAGACCAATACAAACGGCCATGAAGCAAACTAAAATGAAATGTAAATAGAATTATACTACAAATAGACATTACAATATATATATATATATATATATATATATATATATATATATATATATAATAAAGGTATCGACAATTGTTAGTTTATTCAGTCAAGTACGATTAGATACCTAAATATTTGCAAACAAATCCAGTATTGGAAACCTTAAGCTGCTCTTTGGTACTGTAAAATGGAATCCTCAGTTTAGTATTGCCCAGCGTCGCTCCGACGTAATCCCATATCAAATACACCAACAAATGAAATGTATATGTTAGGAATCTAGTGTATCTAATGGAACATTTATCTCTATGGTAAAATGTATTATCTTTTGTTTTATAAGTAATAAATAAATACTAAATGTTTTTTTTTCTATTTATTAGTATCCAGTAAAAATAGTTTGATGTTTTTGTTATCTGTGTACGAATATTTTTAAAAATATTGTTTTTTTAGCTTCACGCTTTTATCCCGCATAGAGCAGAGTAGACAGAAAGTACCTAGTGTCAAGATACTCCGTACTTCGTTTTCCACCGAATTCGAGACATTTCGTGTTGAGTGGTGGTACCAGAGCGAGGAAGTGAAAATAATTTAAATATAATATCAGTCTCCCGAGAGGGAATCGAATCCACAACTAATCGCGTTTACAGTCGGACGCTGTTCCACTGCGCCACGAGCGACCACAAAAAATATTGTTATCTGTTTTAATTTTAAAAATAAATTTTTTCCAATACGGTAGTCGATTAAAACATTATCTCAATCTTAAAATATATAAAAAAAAAATTTGGAGTCGAAACATTCACAAAATTCGGAATGTCGAGTATTTTGTTAAATTCTAATAATGTTAACAGACAAATCGCAGTCGTCATATTTTCTTTAACAAAACATCACTATAACCTAATGTCATCTGGAGTTCGGTGAGGCCGGTACACACTATCAGTAAAATCTCAGTTTCTGTACAGTATTGAGAAATTTTTTTTTTCAATATATGAAACATATTCCTATCAGAAAATAATAATTTAGTTGTAGCAGGTAAAGCGGCGAGCAGGCCACCAGTAATATTATAAAATATAGATTTTTATAACTTTCCTTCATATTTTTTATGGTTTTTGACGTGCATCCTTTCGGTCTTATATTGCCAGCATAAGACATTAATAGAGAAAAACAAGATGAAGCTATTTTAAATGGATTAATCGCATATATTTTGGTATTCGAAAATACATTTTTGGAAACCAGACGTTTCAAACACTTTACAGTAGTCCGTGGTCACAGGTAGACTGAGGTGGCATTCGTCTATCAGTCTTATCGTCTATCAAAATTAATTATATCAATGTACCGCCATCTGTTTTTAATTGCCTCGCGTACTGTCCTGGATTCTTGCAGAATGAGCTGACTGTATCTTTGTCTCTGGTGAAGTGGATTTTTTTTATAAGGGAGTTTTTTATAAGTGGTTAAGTGGGTGGGTAGAGAGTTTCCAACCAATTTACTTAAAATAGTTTAATTTAAAAAGAAAACAAGATATTAAAAGAAAAAAAATATGCTAATCCTTGCAATTACAAACAGGATATCGATATCGATGTATCGATTACGGGCGGAAATCAATCAACGGAGTGTCTTGACACTAGATTTTCTCTGACTACCCTCTTATTTGGGATAAAGCGTGAAGCTCCCTTTTTATCGGTGATATACTCACAGTACAAAATTATTAAGTAAATAATACTACAAGTAGGTCTAATAACACAATAGATAATATTGCTCTATCTTAATTGGTGGAAACATACAGGTGAAGCTTATCAAAGCCTGTTAGTACGCTTAGGTATTCCACAATCAGCCTAAATCAAATCTGGCGTACCTACTTCTGTAAGTACTGTCTATCTTGTGATATTTCTGATTTGTTATTGATAGCGAACGGGATTATTTAGCATTATATTCTTTTTTATTTATGTATTTACTTATTAGTCTAATATATAATTACAGTTAATTGAATAAAATTAAAGTATTAAAAATGCATTAGTTAAAACGAAAACTGATCATATGTTTGTTACTATGGACACCGCATATAATATTGTAATAGAAACTTACAAAACAATTAATTGTAGAAAACTAGATTACAGTAAAAATTATAAAAAAGTCATAATTATATTTTAGAGAGCAAAAACAATTAAAAAAATATGGAAATAATAATATTTTACAACATATTTGTATAATATTTTTGAAAAAACGTATAAAAATTTGAACGCAGCGGGATTTGAACCCGCGCCTTTTGGATACCGTCCAAGTTTTCTAATCCTAAGTGTGGAATATCACTTCAAAAATAGTAAATATTATATTTTCACGTCTACATTAGCTTATGCTTGTTATTCCTAAAAATAACAATTCTATTGGAATTTTTATTTTTTCCTTTACGTAAATATAATAAAGAAATTGAAAAGTGTATCTACTTACAAAATGTATGTAGTAAGACGTCGAACGTTATGGCGTCGAACAGCGCGAGACAGAGTCTTTGTCTAAACGCTATTGATTGTATTGAACCTCACTTTCCGCACTGATAAGATAAAGAGCGGTGTTAAATTACGCCACTACTGACGCTACATACAATAAATAGATTTCGGGCGGAACATTAATATTAAGTTCCCTCTGGCTAATCTGCTATGCAGGGAAAAGTGTGGAACTGCAAAAAAGTAAAATAAACACAGAACACTCTACCTGTGACCACGAACTACTGTAAAGTGTTCGCAACGTCAGGTGTCCACAATGTATTTTCGAATACCAAAATATACGCGATTAATCCGTTAAAAATAGTTTCATTCATCTTATAAAGTAATATATTCATGAAGTCAAAATGAGCTGATACGGTCCATTAACCAAAGCGTAAATAACTTTGTGGTAATCAATCAATACCGCCCGACGTATGCCGCTACAGCATTGTTGACAACGTGACATGAGATATCTTGAAACATTATATTCGCTGTTACAGAAATGTTGGTGTTCAAGTTCAAAACGAAAAGGACTGGGTTCAAAACCTGAGGTCTTGAAGATTCCCTCAACCATACGAGGGTTTATTAGTTAGTTTAGTATTTTGTTCATTCTTTTTAGCTTCGCGCTTTTATCCTGCATAGAAGTTTTGACGGGAAGTACCTAGTGTCAAGACATTCCGTACTCCGTTTTCCGCCGAATTTGAAACATTGCGTGTTGAGTGTTGTTTATCATATATTTTTATATTAAGTTACAAATGTGGTCTTGAGTGTGTAAGTACCTACAATAAAATTTCAGTTTTAAATAATTTCTTTACATAGATTTATTGTTTATTAAAAGAATGTCTGTATGTATATGTGTGGCATTTATTTCAATTTATCAATGTACGGTGCGCAAATTCAAAGAAAAAAATTGTTTGTAATTCAAATTCAAATATATTCGATATTTTTATTTCTTTAGTTTCGTAAAACACAGCGTTATGTTTATTTAATAATCTAAAAATTGAACTGAGCGAGTATTTAGTGAACGAATTGCCCTAAGGCTGTAATGGTGAATGCCTAAACAAAATAAAGCTACTTACTATATTTAATAAAGATCAGAAACTAAATTTCACTATTATAATATAGAGGCCGGTCGTGGTGCAGTATGACAGCGTCTGACTTTAAACGCGATCGGTTGTGAGTTCGATCCCCACTCGAGGGAGTGACAAAGAGCGGCGTTGAGTTCCTCCACCCAACACGGAATGTCTCGAATTCGGTGGAAAGCGAAGTACGGAGTGTTTTGACACTAGGTACTTTCTGCCTACTCTGCTATGCGGGTTTTATTCCAGTGAAGCTAAAAAAAATATAGCTATTGCTATAAAATTATTTTTTTTATTATATATACATACAATTGAATGGCCTTTTTAATTGAAACCCCGTATGGAATGTTTGAATAAGATTGTTAGATTAATGTTAGAATTAGAAGTTGTAAGGGAATAGATAAACATTCTTACATACATACATACATATATATATACGGGAATAAATCATAACCCTCCTTTTCCCTGCCGTAATCGGGTAAATAAAGAAAGAAAGAAAATAAATCTAAATAATCTAACATAAGAAAAAAGACCTCAATCTATGAAATTAATTGCTCAATTCAAAAAGTCCATACATCGTTAGGGCGAAGTTGAATAATTGTTCCTTAGTAATTATTACGTTTTCTGAATGGGATTGTCGCGTCGCTCCGCCGCACATTGTGTACATTAATTGTTCTTCAATTTGACATTAAAAAATATATAATAACGTAATAAAAGCTTTTCATGGAGAAATTCTCAGATTTTCTCGATAGCTTTTTTCTATATAGGGCAGTAGACACTCGTTTCCGAACTTTAAAGTATGTATTTCCTTTAGTTTCACGCTTTTATTTCGTATTGCAGGGTACATTATGACAAAACACTCTGTACTCCGTTCTCCACTGAATTGAGTATGAGTTGAGTTAAGTGTCAAGTGGCGGAACTGAACCCCGCACTACTCCCTACTAAGTACATATTCGTATTTTTAAAACTTAATACGCTCGCTTACTTTGCCTATTACAAAATAAAAACCTACATTGAAATTTTTGATTATCGAACTTCTAGTTCTATTTTGATGAATAAGAAGAATATTATACGTCATATAAACGTCGATAATATATTTTGACGCATTTAACGCGTATTTCAAGATAGCCAGAGAAAAAACCTAATGGTAGACACTCCCTTATAAATTCTTGCCAAGGTAAGGTGGTCTTCCAAAGTGCAAATTTTAATTCATATAGCCTTTAGTGAAAATTGAACTCTCGGTAAGTCGGACATACAGTCCGCAGCAACACATTTATCCCGCATAGCAGGGCAATCAGAGACAGCTTAGTGTCAAGACACTAAATTGTCATTAATTGCCTTACATCCTAAATCGAGACCGCGTTTTGTCTGCCACATTGGAGAAATGAAAATAAATTTCAAATATAAATATTCTCCCAAGTGGAAATCGAACCCACAACCAATCGCATTTACAGTTAAATAGATATGGTCCTTAAGTATTTTTTATTTTACAAAAATACAAAAAGATTTATTATTTAAGTAAATGTATATAATTTATTCGACTTACAACCGTACTCAGAGTCATTGAAATAACCTGTATTCTGTAAATCAGAACTGGTATCCAGACATACATATATTAACCCAGGATATTTATTGATAAGCTTGTAAATTAGATTGTCGCCCTTCGGATTATATTTTAAAGATTTATAATGTTAATATTTACTATTTTTAAAGTGTTATTCCACACTTAGGATTAGAAAACATTTTTGAAAAAACGTATAAAAATTTGAAGCCTCTTGGACGGTATCTAAGAGGCGCGGGTTCGAATCCCGTTGCGTTCAAATTTTTATACGTTTTATTCTAAAATATTTAAAATGTTGTCGTTTTGGATTTTGAAATTAGTATCTCTGTGTAATATATATATATATATATATATATATATATATATATATATATATATATATATATATATATATATAATGATGGGACTTTCACTGGTTTTTAGTTTAGAATTATAAAATAAAGATCTATTCCACGCGAACGGAGGAAATACGCGTTAAATATAATAACCAAAGGAGTAAAGTTTATGTATTTGTTTATAAAGAATATTTGATAGTCACAATGAGAAAAATGCTAATAAATTAAGCCATATACGTAATTATAAGAATTATTTAGAGTAGTTTTAGAAGCATAAATATCGTGTATGCTGTGCGATGTTTAATTTGCAACTGCAAGCTTTAACAATATGCGGCGTTGAACTCCGCGACCTAACACGCAATGTTGTAATTTTTTTATATAAAAATAAAACAAAAATTATAAACCTACAATATCTCCCATTATAGAATTTAATGCCCTTCTGTTTCCACAGCAATTTCATTTAAATAGTAAAGGACAGTCAATTAAATTCGAAAGTTCTTTATCTCTTTGGTAACAGTTGACAGATAATCGAGTTATCGCGAACTAAATTATCATTTCATTTCGTTTCACTGAATAATTCGTTAAAGACGCTACGCTATTATGAGAAATTGTTGAACGAAACTAAACTGTTAGTACACTCGACGGTTAGGGGTTCGATTCCCACTCGAAATATTTATATTTTCTGAACCTCATGATTTTTCTTAGATTGCATATGATAGATATGGAGAACTTAGTATCAAGTCATCTCTACTCTCAGATTACCGTCTAAATTCGATATATCTCGTAATTAGTTTCGGAATTTAACGCAGCACTTGGTCTTGAGGAGCGGGGAAATGAAAACAAATTAAATATAATTATAACTCCAATTCAAGATTGAATCCCCAACCATCGTGTTTACACTGTGATTCTATCCCACTACGATACGTAGATATTAATTTTATTTAAAATTATTTTCATATTCTAGTCTGGTTTGATAAAGTGCGTTGACTTTTGCTATACAGTGCGAAATATTTATAAAATTGGCTTATAGTAAAGAACGACGCTTTTTTAGCCGACTAAAGTGGGTTCCCAGTTAGACTTGTATGTATATATACATGTATGTTCTGTTTTAAAGCGGTTTTCAGAAGAGTATTTGGTTTTGGTTTATGAGAAGTTGAGTTATTGGTGGTTTTAGTATATTAACCGACTTGAAGAAAGAAGGTTCTGAGTTTTACCTATATGTTTTGTATCAAATTTTTTTACATGATACCTACGCCACTAATTTCGGGCGACATCGTCTTTGAATCGGGATTATTTGAATAAAAATAAAATTTTCTATTACAGCATTATTATGATGACAATAGTAACGAGAAGGCTGTCTAATGCCTCAGGTAAGATTTTTTGTTTAGAAATATAATAATATTTTAGTCTCAAGTCAATCAAATACTTAAATAATATAATAAAATATACATATATTGAAATTGATTGGTTATGTAGCTAGGCTGCTGATAGTAGGTGGGAATCGAATCCATGATCTATCACGTTACCGGTCAGACGTTGTGTTGCTACGCCATCATGACCTAGGCTATAATATTAATACGTGAGGCAAACACTCTGTACACTTTTTTGCTAAACAATGTAAGAACGCGAACTGCAGTGTATTAAATGAGGTACTTTTAGTTTACGATTACATAAAAGATTTAAGAAAGGTAATATGATTTTAAAATAAAGAATAAAAGTACATAAAAATAATAAGCCGTCGAGGCGCAATGGGAGGCGTCTGACTGTAAACGCGATCAGTTTTTAGGTTTGATTGTCACTCGGGGTATACATATAGGTAAAAGTAGGCGCGGCGTTGAGTTCCGCCATTCAACACGCAACGTATCAAATTCCAGTGTAGAGCATCCTGCACAGCAGGATACGCACTTCCTGTTTACCCTGCTATGCGGCATAAAAAGTGTAAAGTTAATACATATACCAATAAAAAAAATAAAGATTTTTTCTTATTTATAATGTCAACTAACTATAAACAGTATAGATACCTTAGAACACGGAGAAATAAATCACTATCTATACATTAACCAAGCCGCAAGCGTTCAGTTACTAATGATCCCAATCAAATTAGGCACGCCACAAAGGGCCAACCCACATGACGCCTAATGTCCCAACGTTCTTGCCGCTATTAGTCTTAATTGCTAGGCATTATAATGTAGGTCTACGTGTCGCAGGAATTAAAAACAATAATACGGTGAAATATATCTTTTTTTTAATTTTTACGTAATATTATTTATTATAGCTTTATCCCGCTTAAGAGGATAGTCAGAGACAACCTAGTGTCAAGACAATCCGTTGTTTTCCGCTCAGAATAGAAACATTGCATGTTGATTGTCGAGCTCAACGCCACGCTTTGTCTTGCCAGAGCGCAGAAATGAAAGTACATTTTAAATGTAATTGTTCCCCCGAGTGAGATTGAACCTATAATCAATCGCGTTTACCATCACACGCTGTCCCACTGTGACGTGACGGTCTCTTTTGTTTTTATATAATGTATATATGTTATATATCAATTACGTTTCTAAATCTCCGATGAAGAAAAAATCTGCAATGTTGAGTTCCGCAAAATGGAAAATCTGTAATAGCTATATTTATTTAAAGATTAATAAATTCGTTTCTTTGATTTGTATGAAGCTGAAGCTGAATTTCGGCAAACTGTCGTGGCGCAGTGTGACATGGTCTGACTGTAAACGCGACCGGTTGTGGGTTCGATCCCCACTCGGGGGAGTGATTATATTTAAATTATTTTCATTTCCTTGCTCTGGTAAAGACAAAGTGTGGCGTTGAGTTTCACCACTCAACGCGCAATGTCTCGACTTCGGTGGAAAGCGAAGTACGGAGTGTCTTGACACTAGGTACTTTCTGTCTACCCTGCTATGCGAGATAAAAGCGTCAAGGTAAAAAAGAAATAATGTTGAGGAAGTATGGAGATGATTATACAAAATTTAAACAGGAATAGCATTATATGTTTAATAGTTTACGCAAACGTAGTTCCAGGTTATAAAGTATAAATTATAAATAGAATAGACGATAATAAAGATCATTGTTTTTCACGATTATTACAATTTTTAAATGAAATTATTAAATTAATCGCGTATTTTGGTATTCGAAAATACATTTTTCAAGCCGCTATACTGACATCACGAACCAAAATATTAGCGATTAATTCGTTTCAAATACTCATATTTAAAATGGACACATACCAAAATAAATTAAAATTAGTATTTTCTATGCTTGCCATAACGGTAGAGACTTATACGTATGTTAGATATAATTTATGTGTAATGAGGTCGCATTCCAGGTCAGCTATCAATAATTCCAGGGTAAATTAGATTAAAATGAGCTTTCATGTTATATAGGTCAGGTTGTCAGATAGGAAGCGTTCAAATATTATCCACCGTCACTTTAGTGAAGTGAAAAAATGGCCAAAAATATGCATTATTAGTCAAGTTTTTTATCAGTTTAAATTTCGTGTAAGTATTTAAATTAAAGGAATCTGTTGAATACATATATACGTACATATATATATATATATATATATATATATATATATATATATATATATATTTAAACGGATTAACCGCGTATATTTTGGTATTCGAAACGTCAGGTGTCTAAAAAATATTTTCCAATTTTCGAATACCAAATCAAACATCTTATTAACCTGGAGATTTTGTGATGAAAATAATAATAACGTTATATAAATATATTAATATATTATATATATTCTTAATGGCTCATGAAAAATACAAAATGCATAAAAAGTTGATAATTGCCCATAGGCAAACGTAGATTTAACTGACAAATATATCTTCCAGTCAATATGTTAATGTAAATAAGTTACAAGTAGCGAGTTTAAAATCTGTGCAATAATATAATATTGTTATAAAAGTATACAGATACAGAGGCCGGTCGTGGCGTAGTGGGACAGCGTCTGACTGTAAACACGATCGGTTGTGCGTTCGATCCCCACTCGGTGGAGTGATATTTAAATTATTTTCACTTCCGCACCAGAGTGCGCACTCTGTCTTACCAGAGTAAGACAGAGTGCGGCGTTGAGATCCATCGCTCAAAAAGCTCGAATTCGGTGGAAAGCGAAGTACGGAGTGTCTTGACACTAGGTACTTTTTGTCTATGCGGGATAAACGCGTGACGCTAAAATGAGTATATTATAAATATTAATAGATATTTAAACATCACGAGACTAACTTATGACTGTTAAAATATTAAGACGATTACGTACATTTTTTTCCAATTCAAAAAATATACCTGAATAATAAAAAGATAGCTATTATCAATTTCATGCTTTATCCCGTATAGCAGGGTAGTTAGAGACCTAGTGTCAAGATACTCCGTAGATTGCTTTTCGTCTGAAATCTAGACATTGTGTGTTGAGTGAACTAAGCGCTGTGCTTTGTTTTATAGAAAAAGGAGGCAAACGAGCAGAATGGCCACTTGGTAACCAAGTGATCATCTTTGGCCATGGAAATCCACAACATTAAAATTATGGATGCGTTGCCGGCCTTGGGATGGAATTAAAAGGAGATTATGATAATAGCTGTGCCCTTACAGGGGTTGGTCTTACCAGAGCGGAGAAATTAAAGTAAACTTTAAATATAATTATTTCCCGATTGGGAATCAAACCCGCAACCAATCCCGTTCACAGTCAGACGTTGTCCCCGCGCCACGCTGGCCCCTATTCCATAACGCACTTAAATAACTAATTAAAATGAAAAATATAACGCAACTCCAGAATGATTCCATATTAATAACAGCAAAAAATATTCAATGAAACGTGCTTTATTGGATCTGAAATTCTCTTTCAAGCAATTTACGAGTTTCATGAATTCATATAGATTGTTTCATTTATTTGTATCGGGGAAATGGTAACTTATATTTTATTTACGATTAAAATTTATTTTATTTACTGAGTGTACAGCTCAGCTTGTTACGAAAAAGGCTATTTGATATTTTTCTTAAGTATTTTCATATAATTGATCGATAGGTATTTTGTATCGCTAATTTTAAAGTGACTTATATCATTTTAAGGTATCTTATTCAGATTTAGACACTTTGATCCCGAATACCAGAGTAAACAATAAATACTTAGTTTCAAGACGTTCTGTAATCTGTTTCTGTTCCGTTGAGTGGCGAAACACAACGCCACGTTTTGTCTTACTTTGGTTAGGCGAGGAAATAAAAAAAATTTAAATATAATCATTCCCCCTTGTAGGAATCAAATTCTTAACCGGTCGCACTTCCAGTAAGACGCTGTCCCACTGCAGCAACACCGGCCAGTTCTTTTCTAATGAGGGATAATTCTAATATCCATTCTACATATTTCAGTAAAGTTCTGAGTTGAATATCTAAGACAATCTAACGCCGCCATGTGTCTCGCTGGGCAAACACCGTCTTTCTCACAAGGGGCTTGTACTATAGTCCTTGGGCTCATGAGTCTCCTGAATTACTTATCATAAAGTAAATAGTCTGATTTATTTTGTTACTTACCACTTTGTGTGCAGTGTCTTGAAACTAGGTTTCCTTTACCCTGCTATGCAAATAAAACGTGAAGCTGCTATCCTAACTTAGTACAATATATTATATAAGACTAAAAAAAAATTTTGTATGTTATAAACTTTATCCACTAACGATCGTCTGAATTATTGACCGTTTTAACGATAGTCAGTATGAACGGGAACGTCCTAAGCGTGCGTAATATTTTTGTTTTTACTGATTAGTTCTCACATTTTCCAATGCACGCAAAAATAACTTAGTGATTAATCACTATAATAACATTGTTTTAACAATGTAAAAAATATTGTACACTCCTTATTCATATAAAATCTAACTATGCAAGACATTTCACACATATTAAATGAAACTTTTTTAGGTAGACTGTCTATCTGTGGATTTTCAAAAATATATTTTCGAATACCAAAATATACATGATAAATCCGTTTCAAATAATTATTTAGAACATAAAAAAAACAAAAGTTTTTCTTAATGTTGCGATTGTTCAAATCTTAATATAGCGATACGTGTGTTTCCATATCGATTATAGAACGGGGTTTTATATATCGATAACAGAATACTTCATATATTACGTTTACAGCATAAGCTTTCATAACGTAGTCGATCCAATCGCCTCGGTTTCACATAAACGCCGTTTTAAATCACATCAGAAAAGGGCGAGGAATATTAACGATGTATATCCTTTGAATTTATTTTGTAAATTGAAGGATCTTATTTCCTTTTACCCTTAAAATGGTCCAAACTGTTGAATATTTCTTATGTAAGATTTCATAGAATATTGCTGTTTATTGTGATTTTATACGCTTCATCCCTTATTTTTCGCAGGGCAGTCAGAGAGAACGGAGCGCTAAACGCTACAGACCCTGCATACTCTTCTCGCCTCTTCTATAGCCATTAAACTCCATATACATGCCTGCCTGCCTTCCCGGGGGTCGAAATCACATCTGGATACGTGAAGTCACATGTGGATAACATTACGTTCGCTAAGATCAGATTTAGTGAAAACATTGGCATACTAAATTTAGACAAGAGGTAATTTTGCATTCACTTAGAACGAATGTTGCGATAAGGGCTTTTAAAGAGGTACTTAATCAATATTTTTTTTTACAACCCGGTAATCAGCGTATATCTGATACAGTAGTGAAGTAAATTGTGGCGTTCAGTTCCTTCAATAATAGGCAAGGTTTAAATTCAATTGAAAGTAAACAACAGTACAGTATTTTGGTATTCGAAAACACGTTGTATACATATAAAATAATACTGTAGTAGTGTTTGAAACGTCAGATTTTAAAGTAGTTTCATTCAAAATGTGCTAAAAATTGCGAAAATCAAAGATCTAATTAGATTACTAGATATAAATGTCTAAAATTTGAACATAAAAGGCAGTCTTGACTAGAAATTCCAAAAGGATTTTAGTTTAACATTGAAACTGTTCAAGAAGCCATTTCTATTCCTAGAAATTGAACCTCTAAGAGAGGGCAAAGGGTTCGTGACGTTGATTGTAAAACTTTTTATTCCTTTGATGGATTGATTTGAATCTTTTGTATTACTGGTAAAAGTTAACGCCAGCGAAAAATTATTTTCTAATAAAACTTCGTGTAAATTGATTCTTATATGCACTATGGTTGTTATTTTAAAAATTCCGAGACATTCCTTTGGGTGACGTTTTTTAGCTTCACGCTTATAGCAATAGCAATTGCATTGAGTGACGGAACTCAACGCCTCCCTTTGTCTTACTAGAAAGTGGGAATTCATCATCCATAACCGGTGGCGTTTACAGTCACGCGCTGTTCCACTGCGCCATAGCCATCCTCACTGTTCTAGATATTTATGTGATTAAGATTTATTTAAATATGATTTGGGATATTGCTATACAACTATATTGTTATCATTGATTAATATGCTATATATAATTTAGTAAATAACGTATATATTTCTGATTAAATTAAACAATAGCAATACAATGTCCTGTGAGATTTTTAAGGCTGATCAAAAAAAAATTCAAGACGAGCGCGAGTTGGGCTCACCCATCAAGCTCTGTACAATAATTGGAGATCTCGAGCTTTTTCTGAAATTCAACTTCTAATACCTAATTAACGTGAAATATGGATGCTTAAAACTCGTTCATGTTAGAACTGTTAAGCTGATTTCCGTTATAAAATTTGACTCGCAATATATCTACATCCCAATCTCAAGTAATTATACAATAATTGCTCAAACTAACTTCTCCAAATTCATCTTTATAAGGACTTCAGAACGAGTCCACTACAATTTCTTCACATATCTCCAAGCGTCCCTGAGATAAGGAATTTTGACAGACAAACGGACGGTCAACAAAGTGATTTTATAATTGTTTCTTAATTCCTTATAAGGTACGCTACCTTTAAACAAAAATAAAAGAAATCAAAAAAATATTATTATAATAACAAACAGGAAACAATATTTTACATTTGGTAACGTGAAATGTGATATATTGAAAAAAATCCAAATTTCATTTTAAATGAACTTTTATATTAATGATGTTTATGGACAAAAACGACGCGTATTGTAAAAGAAAACAATACCCTTCAGTGCTTTGTGGGTATATTGTGTAGAAGATCAAAGGGCTTACATTCTCGATGGGAAATTGTTATTGACGTATTTACTTTTATACTCTGTTCAATTATACCTGTGTGTATTTTCATATTTACGTAAGTTAAGCATTTTTACCAAGGTGACTGAGATAATTTTTTCTTTGAATTTTGTATATTTTATTTTTTGCAGTTTTATTCTTTTCGAATAGTAAATTAGGTAGAAAACGTAGTCAAAACTCTCCGTTCGCCACTAATTTTAGATATTACTTGTAGATATAATCATTAATATAATCATTCATATAATCATTCATATAATCATTCATATAATCATTCATATAATCATACATATAATCATTCATATAATCATTCATATAATCATACATATAATCATTCATATAATCATTCATATAATCATTCATATAATCATTCATATAATCATTCATATAATCATTCATATAATAATTCATATAATCATTTATATAATCATTCATATAAGCGGGGACCGCTTTGGTCTTACCAGAAAGCGTAGACTATTATATTTTAATTATAGTCGCCTACTCTTTCTGGTAAGACCAAACGCAGTATCAAATTCTTGTCAAGAATATATCTACAAGTAATAACTCAAGTTTGTGGAGAACGGAGTGTCTGGACTACGTTTTTATACCTAATTTACTATTCGAAAAGCATAAAACTGCAAAAAATAAAAAAAAACCGCGTATACAGTCAAATGCTGATCAAATGTTGCACTGTTTTCCCAGAGCGGGGATATAAAAAGAATTGAAATATAATAATTCCATCGAGTGGTTATCGAACCCAGAACCATCAGCATTTACAATTAGACGCTGTCCCACTGCGACGTTATGGTCTCAATGAAAGGAAAATTCAAAATAAAAGAAATATTTAAAAAAAAAAAGAAAACAAGCCCGCGTAACAGCCTATTGTCAAGATATTCCGTTGACTGTTGTCCACCTGAAATCGAGATATTGTGCGCACAATGTTTTCTGAACTTAACGCCGCAGTTCCGCTTACCAGATCCCTCAAAAAGGGAATTTATCTCCAAAAACAATATTCGTATATAGTATATAGTATATAGTATCAAAATTTTGTGTAATTAAATGCAAGAGTTCTAATAAATCACAACTTTAATTAACTGAGTTTACAATTTACATTGATTCTTATCTGGAGTCTGAACACTCAATTAACAAACACCGATAATGTTTCGCGCTAATGACGCAGTTACTATAGCCACCGAAATTATAATTACAATAATGTATAAAGGTAGTATACCTCAAAGGAAATCTTATATTATAATTATTTTGTATGTGTTTATTTTATATATCAGTGAATATATATATATATATATATATATATATATATATATATATATATATATATATATATATATATATATATATATATATATATATATATATTAGTATCAGAGGATGTGTGTAATTAAAAGTTTTTTGTCTGTTTGTTTGTTTCAGTTTCATTAAAGACCCAGTGGGATAGCGTCTGTATGTAGCGGGCTGTAAATAATCATGAATTTGATTTCCACTCGGGAGAGTGATCGTATTTAAATTATCTTCATTTTTTTTCACTCTGGTAAGTCAAAAAACGGCGTTGAGTTTCACCAGCCATCATGCAATGGCTTTAACTGGGGCGGAAATCAGAGAACGAAGCGTCCCAACACTAGGTTCTGCCTACTTTTCGCTTTTGAGCCTTATCTATCCCATAATTATTGGTACGATAAGTAATTTGACTATTCGGGCTTTTATACAGTAAATACCACGATAAAAACTATCCCATTTGCAGCTACAGACTATAAGCTATTACTTTTCAATGCTATACTAGCGCGATTGACGCAAACGAACTCACAGACAAAAATTCCGTATATATATATATATATATATATACATAAATATATACATATATATATATATATATATATATATATATATATATATATATATATATATATATATATATATATATATATACATAATTGAATTATTTCTTCAAATTTCATGCACAGAAATTAACTATTTTATTATCATTATATATTAGGCTCGTTATTAGTTTTATAAATCGATAAAAATACTAGTTGTGGCAAAGTATGGTTTAAGCGAGAAGCAGGAGAAAGAACGAAATAGCTATAGTCGTGAGTACGCGCGGGTGAAGTCGCCAGTGGTTATTTTTTTTTTTAGCTTTTATCCCGCGTAGCAGGGTAGGCAGAAAGTACCTAGTGTCACGACACTCCGTACTTCGCTTTCCACCGAATTCGAGACGAATTAGACGAATTATTCAGCGAGCGGTTATAATATAATATAAATAAAATATACGTTTTTCAAACAAAAATAAGCAAGATAATTGAAATAATTATATTTGTTGCTTTTCCGAGGATTTATTTACAAATGAGCTCTTATATATCTTATTTGCTTTTTTTCTAAGTAATATATACAAATTACTTACAAAACAATAGAGTCCTCTATTGTGGCTTTCATCAGTTTCACACACGATCGGCCTGACCGTGGTGCAGTGGGACAGCGTCTGTTTGTAAACGCGATCGGTCGTGGGTTCGATTCCTACTCAACATGCGGTGTCTCGCATTTAGAAAGCGAAGTACGGAGTGTCAAGACCTTAGGTACTTTCTGCCTACATAAAAGCATAAATTTAGTGACAGTGGATTTTGCAACTTAATTGGCTGCCTTTCTGTGTTAAAGTGTTAAGTTAAAAAATATATTAGAATAAAGTTTAAGAACATTAGGAAACATACATGATGATATGTATTTTTACTAGAACAAAATACACTAATGCCGAATTCACGCAAAACTAGACCGGCCAAAAGGCTAAACCGATAAACTCAGTGGGATGCCAAGTTGCCATAAAGTTAGTTAAAGTGAAGATAAACAAGTTGACTTAGGCCATAGAAGAAGAGTTAGCGATTACACGTTTTTTTCACCATAAAAATGTAATTACGTCGCGCAGCGGGACGCCGGTCGACTGAAAGTATTTTTTATACGAAAGTCTATATCTTAAATATATCTATATCTGGGTATCATATATTTTACTAATATATACAAATAAATACAATAGGAGTATCTGTTAATAAACAAAATTTTATTTAAAATAATAATCGAAAGATCTTTTACTGCGGGGAGTGTGTAAGTTATATTTCATACAAAAAATATAAATATATTTAAACCTCTAATTTCTCAATTCAAAATGAAAAAATAACTTAAAAAATTTGTTATTAAATTTTTATAAAACTTGTTATTCAAATTTAAATTATGACAATCAGAAGACTTCCTACCGCCTGACAATACTTATCGATTATAAGTACGTATATACACACACACACACACACACACACACACACGCTCACACATACACACACACACACTTATACAACACACATGCACTCTCATACAACACTCATACACATTCACACACTTATACACACACAAATATATATAATAATAGTATATGTTCTGAGTAAGGTTACTTTGGTTTTTGGTAAGACGCTTGTGAGGCGGGCATTAACAACTGCAATTCAGTTTCCCAATTTATCCCGCATTACAGGGTAGACAGAAAGTACCTAGTGTCAAGACACTCCGTACTTTGCAGTTATAATAACTACGAAGTACAAAGGTTTGTAATTTAATTATGTGGAAAACTTTAAAATGAATTAATATATTATTGTTATTATTATTCACAAGGTGAATTATTAATTCGCGAGGCAATCAAGAAACAGATGGCGGTAGATTGATATCATTCAAATATTGGACAAACGCCACCTCAGTCTGTGTATGACCGCGGCTTACTGTAAAGTGTTCCAAGCGTCAGGTTTCCAAAAATATTTTTATTTAAAATTATTATTATCATTATTAATCATATATTAGGATTATATGAATAATAATCTAGCAAGGTAATCAAAAGTGGAGGATGGAGTGTCTCAACACTACATCTCCGTGACTATTGAGTTACGTAGGAAAAAGTGAGCATAAATTCTATTGTAAATGAATAAAAAGAAGCTTGGAGTGTTACTTCGTTTTATAATTTAACCTACCTACTGAAAGATTGCATGTTAAAAAAATAGAGCGATAGATAGATGTCATCTGTATTATTTTACCCATACTGCATACCAAATTTAATTATAAAATACGCGAGCTTACCTTCAGTATCGCATATTAATCTCTACGCAGAAAGATATTTAGTACCATGTAAGTATTCAATGTTTTTTTAGCTTCACGCTTTTATCCCACATAGCAGGATAGACAGAAAGTACCCAGTATCAAGACACTCCGTACTCCGTTTTCTGCAGAACGTGAGACTTTGCGTGTTGAGTGGCGGAACCGAGCATTGTATAAGGAGTGCGAGGAAATGAAAATATTTTAAATATATTGTTACCCCCGAGTGGAAATTGAACCTACAATCGATCACGTTTACCGTCAGAAGCTCCCCAACCGCGCCACAACCGGTCTCAATCATTTCAGTAATCAATCTACTTTGTGATTTTTGATTTATACCATAGAAATACTTCTACCTAGCAAAAAGCTGTTTCGTTTTAATCATCACGAACTTCTTTGATTTATGATCTCTGGTGTTTCAGTTGCTCTCATTCAATATTAAATAAAAAGCATAGATAGGTTTTAAATTTAATACGCTTTCCGCCTCTCTACGAAAACCCATTCGGCAAATTCGACAAATCTATAGCGCAATTTAAGCTCACACCTCTCTACGATAAAGCTACGGGCTAAATACTGATATTTATAGTTTATTAAATAAAATAAAGCATAAACTGCTTTATCTTTAATAATATGTAGGATATTATATTATGTATATAAAATCGAATCAAGGCGCAGTGGGACGCGTCTGACTGTAAACGTGATCGCTTGGTTGTGGGTTCGATCCCCACTCGGGGGAATGATTATAATTAAATTATTTTCATTTCCTCGCTCTGGTAAGTCAAAGTGCGGCGTTGAGTTAAATCAGGCAATGTCTCGAATTTGGTGGAGAGTGAAATAAGGAGTGTTGATACTAGGTACTTTCTGTCTACCCTGTTAAGCGGGATAAAACAGTGATGCTAAAAAAATCCCGTCATTATAAAAATGGGTAGGATATAATTTACTTCGTAATTAATACAATTAGAAGAAAACAATCGCTGCGTAGTGCGGCATCATCTGATTGTACACACGATGTCTGTTATTTCAATACCCACTTAGGGGTATATATTCTAATTATTTTGATAAGAATAAGTGTGGCGGTGAGTTCCGCCACTCAATAAACAATGTAACGAATAGTAAAAAATTGGAGGAAATATTAAATTAAAATAAAATACATTTTCTCTTATTTTTTATAAAATAATTTTTGTACTAATTATTTTATTTATTTTCTCAAAAACGCTAAAACATAGATCTTGATACTTTCCTAAACTAAAGTCTGTACAATTTGGATCAGATGATTGAATCCGTCAAAAAGTTCTAACAGTAGGTCCGCCTTCTTCTCTACGACTTTCCCCAACTTCGACAGTACATTTAGTACTTTAATATTTATTTTGCTTTAATATAAAAGTTATTTCATATTTGATACCATATCATATATTTTCCATCTCTAATAAATAAATTAACTTCCAAACTTTCTTTGAAAACTTAAATGAAGATGGCGGTAGTTTGATATAATTAATTTTTTGTATCAACTGACAGAGGAATGCCACCTCAGTCTACCTGTGACCACGGACTACTGTAAAGTGTTCGAAACGTCAGGTGTCCAAAATGTATTTTCGAATACTAAAATATACGCGATTAATCCGGTTAAAATAGTTTCATTTAAAATATATAAAAATCGCGAAAATCAAAGATCTTATTACTTTGAGAATTTTGTGCGCTTGGTCGTGGGTTCGATTCCTATGGGAAGGAACGATTGCTTATCGCTGGTACGCAATGTCTCGATTTTGGGTGCAAAGCATTCGAAATGTCTTCACACATGGTGATTTGGTATTCATAAATAAGTAAAAATATAATAAAATAGTTTATTTCAGACCTTATTTCCTTATAACGTTAGTGTACCAGTAAAAATGTACGTCAACGATATATTCTGTTGTTTGGTCCGTTATTGTATCTACCCAATGTTTTTGGATGCATAAATCGTGAATTTTTTTTTGAAAAGCTCTATTAATTCACAATTACAATATTTACTAAACAAAAATAACAGTTCTCTAAAACTCTAAGTTGTAAAGTTAGCGCAAAGCAACTAGATTTACTAATTTATCGTATAATATTCTAAAATCTATCAAAATGTTTGCCGCTGAACACCTAACAAAGTTTGGGGACTCGAAATATTTGTATTGAAAGTACCTGTTATAGCTTTATATATAGGTCTAATTTAAGTATAATTTAATTTTAACAGCGTCTGACTGTAAACGCGACCGGTTGTGGGTTCGATCCCCACTTGGGGGAGTGATTATATTTAAATTATTTTCACTTCCTCACTCTGGTAAAGACAAAGAGCGGCGTTGAGTTCCACCACCCAACACACAATGTCTCGAATTCGGTGGAAACCGAAGTACGAAGTGTCTTGATACTAGGTACTTTCTGCCTACCCTGCTATGCGGGATAAAAGCGTGAAGTTAATTAATTTTACTAGGCTCGTAAAATAAATTTTGTTAGTAATAACATAGAACAGAGCAATGAGGAACGGAGTGTCTTGATATTAGTATTGTATTAATTAACGTAGAACGTTATGGGTCAATTTTTTTTTGGAAAAAAGAGGCAAACGAGCAGGAGGGTCATCTGATGGTAAGTCTATGGAAATCATTAGGATTGTGGATGCGTTTGTAGCCTTGAGATGGAAGTGAAAGGAGATGAGCGATAGGATGGGTGGGAATAGGGAAAGCTGGCTTACATTATATCAAACCGGAACACATCTTCAGATATTTGGCGGATCGTTTTCATAATAGTCGTCGCGAGCCAGTCGGATGACTATTCTCTTACCACCAAATTACTGGGAGACCCGCCTCTTACGGGACGTTACCCATCAGCAGAGGGGAATATTTTTGTGCCTTGAGAATATCTATATAATTTCATACAAATATCTATATCCCAACACATATCCTGTCCTGGTATCATATACTTTACTAATCTATAACTATAAATATAATTGGATTGTCTGCTTGTCATATTAAATAATCGCTTTTGACTAAATGCGTATGTACTTATGTTTACACTAATGTGTACAAATTTTGTTTATCTGTCTGTTTCTTCCGGCTAATCTCAGGAACGGTTTTATCGATTTTGACATAACTTTCACTCGCATTTGATTGAAGTAATAAGGAACACCTTTTTTACATTTAATTTAGAATAATATAATGTTTATTCACGGATATTAAAATACGGACGAAGTCACGGGCACAGATTGTATATTTTTGTCACACATTGTCTTGCCAGAGCGAGGAAGTGCAAAGTTTAAAAATCTGTTGATAACATAAAAATTATTCAGTTGTTATAATGAATTAATAAAATATTATCTTTCTCTTACTATATCTTCTTAGTTTAGTGAGAAAAATTTAGTGACGCATCACTCAGCTGCTTATCTTCAATAAAACAAACACATTAAGTGACAAAACGCTACGCATTGTTCAAACAAACGGTTATATATTTTAATGTAAACACCACCAAGTAGGCTTATGTTAATATAAACGCTCGAATACGATAAATAATGAGTCTAACATAAAAGCTAAGATTTACTGAAAGTGATAAAAATTTTTATAGCCCTGTGTTTTATAAAGGCACTGTAAATGTCACGTTAGGTTTGGAAATTTGGCATTAACAGAATATTGATATCTATATGTATCTATATAGTTACTCGATGACTGTAGGTTCGAATATGAGAAAGTAAGTGAGTATGGACGTATGTATGTATGTATGTATGTTTGTTATTCCCTTACAAAAACTACTGTAATATAAGTTATATGTCAGAATAAACAATAAGCTACAAGTGATTTGGCATTCATGTTTAAATTTGTTATATAATTTACATAATTTAGATATAATTCAACCTAGATAGTATTAGTTTCGTAGTAGTAATTTGAATCTTTTATTATTTTAGGTTTACGTTTTTATCCTATATACGGGGTAGGCTTAGTATGAAGACACTCGGTATTCCGCTTTCCCCATAATTCGAGACAACGTGTGTTGAGTAGTGGAGCCCAACGTCACACTTTCTTACCAGCGAAGAAATGAAAATAATTTGAATATAATCATTACTCCGAGTAGGACTCGAACCCACAACCCATCGTGTTTACAGTACAGTTATACAGTCAGATGCTGTCCCAATGCGTCACAGCCGGCCATAAATTTTGAATCTGTATTTCTCGAGAGGTAAATACGTACTTAAACTTATTGTGAATTTTAAGGATGGAAAATCTTAAATATAATAAAACGCATGGTATAACTTCACATATGTATATTAAGGTGTTATTTTAGACTTTATCTGCATATTAGTGGAGCATGTATGTAAATAAATTATACCGAAATTAATAAATAAAGTTCCAATTATTATAATATTACTTATTTCAGCGTTAAACTAGAAAAGCAAACTGTTGTGATTAATATTCAGTATAGAAAAAAAAATATCGATATTTTCAATCGATATGAGGAAACATCGATTTCGCATACCGATGTTTTATATCGAACAATATTTATTTAATGTTACAGTGGACATTAAAAAAATACAAATAATTATACAAATGGCCTAAATTTATTGGGAAATACCTTAGTAATTAGAAATGTGTAAAAAAGCATGTTACAGTACTAGAGATTAGAAAGACAGCCAAAAACTCATTAAAATTGATATTTGGGAAAATATTATAGGGATATAATATATAAAATAATTTTAGAAAACAATCATGGTAATCATATCATCAACACTATATCTGATATAAGGATTGTTTCCGACTCTATCACTGTCATATATATATATATATATATATATATATATATATATATATATATATATATATATATATATATATATATATATATAAAACTATGTCGTGGTTATTTGGAAAACTGGAAAAACTATACGAAAGTGAACTTACATTAAGCTTTTGGCTTTCAAACATTAAAAGTCCGCAAAAATCAAACAAAGGAAAGTTATTACGTGCCGCCGTTCATTATTCATTTTTGGTAACAATTAATACCTTAGAATAGGCGTTTTGGAAGTGTTACGATTGTTTCAAACAAAATGGTTAATTGTAAATGGAATTAAAGGACGTAAATCTCTATAATAATATTTGTACTGATAAAGTATTTTTATTGCTTATGTTATTTAATTCTAAGGAAATTTATAAGCTGAGTATTTTTAGGTTAGTTGCGCAGTGAATAGTGTCTGACTGCAAATGCGATTGGTTGAGGATTTGATTCTCTCTGTTCGATTTTCGTTAACTTCAACGACGTTTAACAAGTAATATATTGATTTTGGGTGAAAAGTAGTCAACGGAGGGTCTTTACTGCTACGTGGGATAAAGCGTAAAGCGGTAAAATAGTAAATTCTACAGTTATACCATATTATCGATTTATATTAAAAAATACAGAAAGTCAGCATTTTTTAAAATTAAATTAAACAGTTGCCAGTTCGATGATTAACTTAGGCGATTAATATATAAATATTATTTTTTTAGCTTCACAGAAAGGACCTATTCAAGATTTTGCTTGTCGAGTGGCGAAGCTCAACGCCGTGCTGCATTTTAATAAAACGAGGAAATGAACATAATTTTAAATAAAAAAATCACTTTCCCGAGTCGGAATTGAATCCAAAACCATTGTATTTACAGTGATATATTGTCCTACGTCACGTCATGATGAGCTCTATATAAAAATAATTTAATTGATTAAATGTTAATGCAAAAATCTAAATAAAAATAATCGTTTTGATTTTCGGTTGCATGTTATGTTATCTATGTGATAAAGATGGATATAGAAAGAACATTAACGAATCCATCAAACGTAATTTCAATTTATGATGAGATATTTGTCATTATAAAGGTAAAATATAATCGAATATGTTAATAATCAAATTATATTAGTTGTTGTTAGTATATAACTAAATTGTATTCTTTATTTATTCATAGCGCTAAGTAAAAATTAAAAAAAGAAATAAAAGAGGTCGGTTGTGGTGCAGAGGGCTTGCGTCTGACTGTAAATGCGATCGGCTGTAGGTTCGATTCCCACTCGGAAGAATGATTACATTTATAAATATTTTTACTATTCGCGCTCTGGTTAGACAATGCGCGGCCTTATACTAGATATTTTCTGTCTAACTTACTATGCGGGATATAATCGTGAAGCTAAAAAAAAATTCAATAAAAAATCTGTCTGCATGATCTAAATATTATCGGCCCAGAACGGTTTTTTAAAAATGCTAATCAATGCCGTATGTACTTATCTCTAACGATAATGAGTTTTGTATGTTTATAGTAAAATGTTTCTTAAATTATTCCAAGAAACATCCAAAATATTGTTATTATTTTTTAGCTTCACGCTCTTATTTGCCTAGCAGGATTGATATGGGTACTTAGTGTCAAGACACTCCGTACTATAAAATATTATTCGTCTAGTAACCGCCCGTGACTTCGTTTGCAGGGTACATAAGAAGTATCTAGTGTCAAGAAACTCCGTATTTCGCTTTCCACCGAACCGAGACATTGCATGTTGAAGCGGGGATATGAAAAAAAAATAAATATTATCATAACCCCTAGTGGAAATCGAACCTATAACCTATCGCGTTTCCAGTCAAAAGTTGTCTTACTGCGCCACGACCGGCCTTTAGTAATTATTGGATAACTATTTCACATTATCATATTAGTTAAAACGTTGTATCAAGCATAAAGTGAAGAACAATAATTCAGCTTATTATCATCTAGTACCGACATTACGTCAGTCAACTACAGTGACGTTTTATGCGGTGGCACGTCTCTAAGCGGATGAGCGAAATTGGTCGTGATTAAAATTTCATACTGGTTATATTTAAAATTATAGAGCTTCAAAGTATGGAATTTAATATAATTTATTCTAACAGAGGCCATAGTGATGCGATTGTCGATGTCTGAATGAAAAAGCGATCGGTTGTGGATTCGATTTCTAATCAGGTAAATGATTATAATTCAAACTTCTCCGTGCTCGTAAGACAGTGCGGTGTTTAGCTCACCACTTAATGCAATGTCCTGATTTTGGACGGAAGCAACTAACGGAGTGTCTTTACACTGGATCGTCTCTGATTATCCTGCTATGCGGGAGAAAGCGTGAAGCTGCTTAATCTCGTTTTAAGTTATTTTTTAAACATTCTGTCGCATTATGGGGTAGTTAGAGAAAATTGAGTGTCAAGACACTGCTTTCGTTAGAAATCAAGACATATCATGTAAAAAGGCGGAACTCAATACCGAATTATGTTTTACCAAACCGGAGAAATGAAAATAATACAAATATAATAATTAGGTTTACATCCTGACGTTCTATTGTGTCAGGATGGGCTAAATTATTAGTATATCTTCACTATTTTTTTAGCATCACGATTTTATCCCGCATACCAGGATAGACAGGAAATACAAGACACATCATACTCCGCTATCCGCCAAATTCAAGATATTGCGCGTTGAGTGGCGGAACTCAACGCCACGTTTTGTTTAGCAGATCTTTACATTTTTGTTAGAGAAATTTCATACATACGCGGAAACGGTAAAATTTTCTATATTTTAGTACTTTACTAGATAATTCCGCAAGCAGAAATCGAACCTATAACTTTTAAAAGGCAGGCACAATTTTTAAGCATTTACACCAAATCCAATACGGCTTTATAGGTAAATGTACGGGAATTTAGGTCGTCCTCGCAGTTTAACGGTATGCCCACTCGAATTATTAATTTCCTTTACGTGAATGGCTGTTTGGTGTTCAAAATTAATATGGAACCGGACGTTCATTGCCTATTATTTTGATATCTCAAATGTTTTACTAAGTGTTATATAATAGTATGTTATTTGCGAAGAGAACGAATTTAAAACCATATTTACTTCAATGTTAAAATCATATTGGACATATAACTATTGGAAGGGCGTCATTTCTTAATACAGGCAATACATTGCTTAAAGGAAAATCTAAACCATAGTCATTATAATGCAAAATTTTATTTTTGCAAAGAAGGACTGTTCGTGCCGTAGTGGAACAGTTTCTGACTGTAAACGGGATCGGTTGTGGGTTCGATACTCACTCGGGGGAGTAATTATATTTAAATTATTTTCACTTCCTCGCTCTGGTGAGACAAAGTGCGGCGTTAAGTCAACACGCAATGTCTCGAATTCAGTGAAAAGCGAAGTAGTACGTTGTCTTGATTGTTTAGATATTTTCTATCTTCAATGGATATCGAGAATATTTTTTCAAGGATTGTAGTTTTCATAACGTTTGTTCCTCATAATAATTTTTTAAAGGAAACAAAACTAAGTGTATCTCTATTTAAGATCAAGAGCAATATAAATATGATACGTAATGGGTTATTATTTTTACAAAACCTATTAATTGAGGCCAATCGTGACGCAGTGGGGCAATGTCGGACTGTGAACGCGATCGGTTGTGTGTTCGATTTCCACTCGGGGGACGGATTTACATTTAGTTTATTTTCACTTCCTCGCTTTCGTAAGACAAAATGCGGCGTTGAGTTCCACCTCTCAACACGAAATTTCCTGAATACGTCGGAAAGCGGAGTACAGAGTGTCTTGACACTAAGTACTTTCTGTCTCTCTGCTAGGCGGGACGAGTGAAGTTAAAAAAATCTATTAAGGGTCAATATTCAAAATGAGCAATAAACATCCAAGAATAAATGTGAATTTTGACATCTTCCAGTAATAAAAAACTTACGATTTCTATTGTATGAATAGATTAGTATCTTTTTAAGTAAATATGAGATTCATATATTTTTTTAAGTTAAAAAATCTTGAAAGATTTCTTCAGAGATACTGACCATGGCGCAGTGATCATACGCTGTCCGCGTATGACTGTAAACGCGATTGGTTGTAGGTTCGATTGGCACTCGGGAAATAATGATATTTAAAGACAAACCATTGTTAAGACAAAGCGAGGCGTTAAGTTCCGCCACTCAACACACAATATCTTGAATTCGGCGTAAAGCGGAGTTAGAAATATTTTAACACTAATTTCCTATCCTATATAAGCGTGAAGCTAAAAAAGCATCTAAAATAGTTTGTCAAGTATTAACTCTTTGTACTTCTAGTTTCTATTTCAGAATTGTTAACGTTTAATTTTGTGATAGTGAAGATCCATAACTCACCTTTACTTAGGTACAAACATCTTGCCTCTCTAGTCTATTGTATTAAGACGACAGAACCTGCCACAAAGCCTTGCCATGAGCACTAACGAAGGAAGCCAGCTACCCAAATTTCCTTATTAGTACCAAAGTGTCTAAACGCTCCATTAACCAGTTAAAAGGAGTTGCTGTTATAAATTTACCTTCGAAGTTGCACAGTGTTTTGTGGACAACAAACACTTGCTAAGAGAAACGTTTGAAAATATCTTCTTCAAATTATTTGTTATATACATATATGTTAAATTGAACTAAAATATGATATTTTTATAACATAAGTACATAAATTTTTTAGCTTCACGCTATTATTTCGCATAGCAGGGTGGACAGGAAGTACGTAATGTCAAGACTCTCTGTCCTTCGCTTACCACTGAATTCGAGACATTACGTGTTGAATGAACATCTATTGTGGGTTGAACCCACAATGGATCGCGTTACAGTCAGACGGCTATCCCATTGCGCCACGACTCTGCCTCTGTTAATATACACATATATATATATGGGCATGATTTTTACTTTTTTCATCTATAAATTCATTTAACACACGCCTATACATGTATATACATATATACACACATATATATTCACAAACATTTTAATAAAGTTTAAATACTTCTAAGATAGCATCAGCAGGTCATTTTACTCTTAGGAAAGTTTTCGGTCATCTATTTAGGTGCCTTTCACCGTTCGTCAGAGGGAGCTCAAGAAGTAACTTGTTGAAATAAGTTTTGTATGAAACTTGCTAGTCGTAAATTGTACCTATAAATGTTGTTATACATTATCGAATATACGTTACTTCGTTCATTGTGTACTGCTCAAGAAAAGTAATTTAACATAAAGTTATTCATTTTATAAGTTCTGTTTGTTCTAGATTTATATTTTAATAATGTGTTATAAGAATTTGAACGCTCCAGGATTTGAATCTGCATCTCTAGGAAAATAAAATTTTGCTAGGTTTCCAAGAGGCGCGGGTTATAGTCTCACTTCCTTGATTTTTTTATACGTTACAAATACACAATATATTTGAAGTTTATCTAGTGTGTTTATTTTAGAGCTTGATTTGAATATGTTAATATTAATTTATTTATTAAATTACTGCCTAGCAGTGCCTGCGACTTCGACCACATAGAATTTAAAATCTTTGGAAGATTATTTTATAATTCTAAAATAAAATTAGATTGTGGCACAGTGGTACTAAACGTGATCGGTTGTGCAATCGATTCCCACTCGGAGGAATATTTATTTAAATATGTAATAGTTGTATTTAAATTATTTTCATTCTCTCGCTCTGGTTAGACAAAACGCGGCGTCGAGTTCCGTTACTCTACATACTAGCGGAGTACTGAGTGTCTTGACTTGGTTTGGGCTTGGCTAGAGGGCGGTCAGTTTGGGGAAGCTGACCGCTCTTGTTCGTCACCCTTGACTTCGCAACGTGCCTTGCAGGCTCCTGCCGCCGGGGTCCACGGAAGATTAAGGTAGTGCTTGTGCCTCGGTTAGTGGCGATTGAAGAAGTGATCCCATGAGGTTTTAGTGAGTAGTCGGCCCCATTCATCTTCCGGCTTAGAAATCCCCCATTATTCGTCCGAGTCTCCTATGGGCGGGTACTCGGCGGGTCTAAAATAGTTTACTCACGAAGAGAAAAAAACCGGGCGTAGCGTTTGACTGTAAACACGATCGGTTGTGGGTGCGATGCCCTCTCGGGACACTGATTATAATTAAATTATTTTCACTTCTTTACCCTGGCAAAGGCAAAACGCGGCGTTGAGTTCCGAAACTCAACACGCAATGTCTCGAATTCGGTGAAAGACGAAGTACAGAGAAGTTGAACCAAAGTTTTGACGCTAGGTATTTTCTGTCTACTCTGCTATGCGGGATAAAGGCGTGAAGCTGAAAAAAAAATTACCGGAGTATAACACACATTTTATTAGGGTTGATATTATATTATTATATGTACCTGCGACATCGAAATAAATTTCTCAGTTTGTATTGGCATAGTACAACCCTGAAGTATATTACTCTTCAGGTCAATTTTATATGTTACTTAGGGTCTTTGGTATTACTTACGCTTTGTGGCTTTACGCTATATTTTTTGTTTCCCGCTTGTATCACACATAACAGGGTAGACCTAGTGTCAAGACACTTCGTACCTCACTTGAATTTGAGATATTGTGTGTTAAGTGGCGAAACTCAATGCCGAGCTTTGTATTGCCGGAGTGAGGAAATGTAAATAATTTTAATAAAATAATTTCGCTTGTGAGAATCTAATCTAGAATCAATCTCGCTTACAGTCAGACGCTGTTCCATTGAGGCACGATTCGCTTCTATAAATTTATAACTATTAAAATCGCGCTTCATAACAATTCTTATAATTATGACCAATTTATAAAACACAACAATTTTATATTAAACATTATATTGTACTAAGAAATTTACCCCGAGTGGGAATAGAAACCACAACCGGTAACATTTACAGTCAGAAGTCGGCCCACTGCGCCACGACCGGCCTACCCGAAATTGTACAAATTAATTCTAATGAAACAACATAATTTCATAATGTAGACTGTAAATAATTAGATTTCGCAACGCGTGTTTTCATCAACATCTAGAACAAAAGCGTATTCCAATGTAATGAAAGGACTTTTGACTTGAGCTCCACGATATAGTTTGTAACAATGACGCCCTCTACAGTGCCTAGAGCTTCTATCTTCTATTCAGATGTAGAATTTCTGATTTGCTTTTATTTTTTAATTAGCCACATAAATAAATTTATTATTCACGAACAATTGATTTTTTGTATATAAATATTTTTTAGTACAACATAGTATAAGGGTAGTCTGACAAACTTAGTGTCTAAACACTACGTTCTTCACTTCACATTTGTATTTGAGACGTTGCGTATTTATTCTTATATTAAACTGTGCCACTATCGAATTCGAGACGTTGCGTGTTGAGTGGCGGAACTCAACACCGCGCTTTGTCTTAAAAACATAATTTAAATATAATCATTTCCCCGATTGGGAATCGAACCTACAACCAATCGCGTTTACAGTCAGACCCTGTCCCATTGCACCGCAACTGGCCTCCAACATCTGAAAAATTAAACTCAGCACGTCTTAGTATATTTCTTTTGCAAAGTTCAATAATTTCAAAAACCTTGTAAAGTTGACATAAAACATTTCAAATTTCAAATTAGATATTTTATTAAAATAAATTAATATTGTTTTTTTTTTCATTATTCTTTTTTGGTAATTTTGAGTTGGTTGGTTGGTTGTAGAATCGATATTTTAGGGTTGACACGCAAAAAAAAATTATAATGTTGCTCTTAGAAATATTTCAAGTAAATTATATTTGTCATCGAAAGACATACACTAAATATATACATACAATATTATGTGTGAATATTTTTTGAGAGCTATGTTAACTATGGTTGACGCGTAAAATTCACGTTGCTTTAGCAGTGTATAACAATAATAGAGCGGGGTAGACAGGAAGTACATTGGAGTACGGAGTGTCTTGACACTAGGTTCTCTGTAACAACCCTGTTTGATGGGAAAAATCGATTAAGAGCAAAATAATTAAGCCCCATAGTTAATTACACTTACGTTAGAGAATATTAAAAATTAATTTTAAAGCATTACAAAGCAAAAATGTTCACTAAATCAAATTAATCCACTCATCGGTTAGACCCTGTAGCCGTACTCCGTTAGATGACATCAATCAAGCGGGACGATCAATCATGAACTTCTAAAACATCTGTTAATTTGTCGCCTTAACTAATTGCTTGTAAGATAGTTATTATGTAGTTTCATTGTTTCAGCTCCCTATTGGCTCCGTGGTTTAGATATACGCGAGCGCGTACAGTGATGAGATTGTGGGTTCCTAATTTATTGATAAATCCTAGTTAGTTTTTTGTATTACCACTGCATTTAGACTCTTTCACGCCTTTTTCACTTTTCTTGGACTTTTATAAAATTATAATAATAAGTCTAACCGTTCTTGAGTTATACCGAAAGTAACAAACATAATTTTATTTTTACGTATACAAATATTAATTTAAACAAAAATACATAATTTTTATTATTATGTATATACTAGCGATAATCTAAAACTAAAGTAAAAGGGAGAAAAATGTTGCCTATGTTCATCCCAAGACCTTCAAGTATGTATGAAATTTCTTTATAATCAGTTAAAAGATTTGGCTGTGACGACGATTACAGCTAGCCAGGCAGATTACTTTCACATTTATAATATTATAAAAGAAAAAATATATATTTATATGGATTAATACGAAAACAATCTGAATTTTTTAATTATTGGAAATAAAAATACTCAAGTTTAAAGCCTACCTCTTGTTTAATTTTCTGAGAAAAGAGATCATAAATGAGTAAAATTATAATTAGGTACTTATATCCTTTTTTCTTTCACCCTTTTATCCCGCACAGCAGGGTATACAGGAAGTACCTAGTGTTAATACACTCCGTACTGTGATTTCGCCGAATGCGACACATTGCAAATTGAGTGAGCCAACTCAACTCTGAAAGTAATTAAAATATAATCCTTTCCCCTAGTGAGAATTGATTCCATAACCGGTAGTGTTTACAGTCAGACGCTGTCCCATTGCGTCTCGAAGGGCCTCTTGTACTTATTGCGTTTCATAATTTGTTGTTTCGGTGATATAATTTAAATTAAGTGAAATTTAATACTATTAATGTTTTTCTTCATAATAATTCATGAATAATTTACCAAAGTTATAAATAATTTATAGTCAAAGAAACACATGTTTAAATTGACCTAATAATTTTAATTTAGTTTTATCATATAAATTTTTATTCACTTTGTATCAAGGCACTCTGTTGACTGTTACCTACTCGAACTTGGTCGAAATTCTTCTGTGTGGGAATCGAACCCACAACCAATCACCACAATAAATAATAAGGCAGAAAGAATACAAAAGTCTCGATATTAGGCTGTCTCTGACTATTCTGCTTTGTGGGATAAAACGTGGAGCTGTAAAAAAATAGCGTATTAGTTAGCGGTAAAAAAGAATAGCAGATTTCATTTGATTAGCAAAAAAAAACCAGTAATAACTGTAACTGATAATTATTGTATTATTTAGTAGTGTTAGTTACATAGCGTGGGTTCGAATTCAGCTAAACATTTTAGTACAATATTTAAAAAACTGGCCTGAGTCGTTTTTACCAGGGAAAACTGTGTAATATTTATACGGAAAAATATTTTTCCTTACTATAGAAAAAATGTACTCAGTGAAGTTACTGGGTGTAATATATTTATATAATGTCCCCATGTCACAGTGAAGCTACTCTTTGAAAAATCCGCAATACGCTTATTACAATTTATTTTTGTTGTTTGAATATTTGTAGCGAGATTTTTAAGATTTTATTATTATATTAGGATAGAGTTATAAATTTTCAAAAAGATGTTTTTTTTTACATTTTCCAAAGTCATATTTCTTGTTTATTAAAAATTTATATTTGAACATAACAAGTGAATTCTCAAGACATATTTCTCTCAATACTCGAAGAAATGCATCATTCCTCAGCTCCTTAGTTCTTGTTTAAATTAACAGAAAGAATATATAATCTTAGATTTTGCAAATGAGAATTATTGTTCTTCTAATAAAGGACCCATCCGTCTCTCCTAATTGGACTTTAACCGGTGGCACTTTAATTAGAAATTCTGGACCGTACCAAATAACTCACATTTTTGCCGCTGCTTATCTCTCGTAGTGTTTCTTGTATTTTTATATTTGAAAACAGTAATCTGTTTCCTTGCTTTGGTGACAATAATGAGATTTTGTGTAAAGGAATCTAGTAAAAGCAATCCTGTAAGCGTATTGGTTGTAGGTTCGATTCCCACTCAAAACAATGATTGTAACTGCCGAGGTCAGCTGTAGCGCAGTTGGACAGAGTCTAACTATAAACGCGATCAGTTGTGTCTCGCTCTGGTTAGACAAAGTGCGGCATTGAGTTCCGCTACTCAACATGCAATGGTCTCGAATTCGGTGGAAAGCGGAGAACGGAGTGTCTTGACATAGGTACTTTCCATCCACCCTGCTATGCGGGTTAAAAGTGTGAACCTAAAAAAAGGATGATTATATTTAAAAAAAATTCTTTTGCTCCTTTTTTGGCGCAATAAAAGATGTTTTATCTTTTTGATTGTTAATACTCACGTACTCTTTTTGTTTTCTTTCAAGTTTATTTAATTTACTCCTTTTCGAGTAAAAATTATAAGCTGCACTCTGCATTTTATGACGTCATTAAATATTTAAAATATAAATCCACCATATTGAGTTACAGTACGTTGCACTTTAGTGTAGAGATATTTAAGATATAATATTTTTATAGCTTCACGCTTTATCCCGCATAGCAAGCAACTCAGAGAAAACCTACTGTCAGGACACTCCGTTGAGTGCTTTCCGTCCGAAATCGAGACATTGCGTGTTGAGAGAGGTACTTAACACCGCGCTTTGTCTTACAAGATCGGATAAATCCAAATAAATATAGCGAACGGGAATCGAACCCATAATCGTATGTTCTGCTGGTCGATTTCTCATTGCGTCACTATGGGCTCGTATGGGTTTGAATACGAAAAAATCATAAATTAGATTACATAAAACGTTGATAAAATTAAAGTATAAAATTTGTAAAATCGACGTCAGTTAGGTCACGTTTAGAATTTTAACAAGAAAAATATATCTTTCTATAATTTTTAATATTATAATTTTTTCTTACTGCAGCTTCACGCTTTATCCCGCATAGTGATTTAGTCAGAGATAATCTGGTGTCGGCTATCCTATTTCCATCAGATACACTTGGCTATCCTGTTTCCATCAGAATTCAAGTTATTGCGCTTTGAATGGCGGAATACAACGCCGCACTTTATCTTACCAGAGTGTGAATATAATAATAATTTCATTATGTAGACGTGTATAATATCCATAGTTAGGATCGAATCCACTATTCCATCTGAAGTCGGACATTATCTACTACTGCGCCTAACAAATATTGTCAATAATGTAAAATTCACTTCTGAAGATTGTAAAAACAATTTTTAGATAAAAGCACTATTGTTTTCATTGTTTTAGCTTGAAAAATGCCGATTATAATAAAATCAATTGGAGTTCTTGATAGCGTCAGCTTTAAGTGAATTAAGACATCTTGAATCGAGTGACTGATGGTAAGGCTTAACTAGATCAGCGTTAGAGTTTCTATATAATTTTATTTCAATGTGAAGTCAGTACTAAGGCAAAATTTCACTATAGATAGACATTTATGCGTTTTTAAAAGTCAACGTAACTTTTGTAGGACCTTTTCAGATTTGGTTAATGTGTTTTTTTGTTAGCTCCACTTTTTCATCTCTCATAGAAGGGTAGACAGGAAGTACCAAGTGTCAAAACACTCCGCACTCCGCTTTTAGCTGATTCGAGACATTGCTTGTTGAATGGCGGAACTCAACGCCGTGCCTTGTGTTACCGAAGCGAGGAATTGAAAATAATGTAAATATAATCATTCCCCTAAGCGGGAATCTAACGTGCATCTGACCAGGTTTACTAGTAGGGAGGTATTTTGAAAAGGCTTTTAAGCCTGTATTTAAGTCGCAAGTTACATACACTGCTCCTTCTATTTCTGGAATTCGATGTACATCCCTATGGTGACTTCGAGCGAAAAATGCCTTATATTCTTTCCTTATGATAATAAAATATTAATATATGAATATATTATAAAATAACTTTCGTAATATCAAGCTTTCAAAGAATCTTCGCTGTGTGAAAGAAGTAAACAAATAAAATTATATAAAGGCATTTCAACAGAATTATCCAAAAACAAACTCATGAGTTCAGAAACTTAGCGACTTGGGTCGAGAAATTGTAAAGGCTGAAAAGTCAGAAGCTCTATTTGTTGAAGGAAACTTTTGCGCAAATAAAAGAACTCTGTATCTTGTAAGTAATATTACGTTTAAAATTTACAACAATACTTTCTTTGATTTTTGTCATGTCAGGCCATGTCAGGTCATGTCAGTCAGTGCTGACCGACGTATGACCGATTTATATATATATATTCTTCAACCCTGGAGGGGTAGTCAGAGAGTACGGAGCGCCAAACGCTACGGTCCCTCTTTCGCCTCGTCGACAGTCATTATCCTCTACATGCATGCCCTTCGGGGGGTCCTCATACTTTATACGTGACCTTCCTCCAGTATCTTCGATACTGTGTTTTCGAAGGTCAACCGAGGTCTCCTTCGAAGGTCAACCGAGGTCTCCTTCGAAGGTCAACCGACGTCTCCCCCGACCTCTCGTATCCCTCACCTTGGCTTCATAAATCTTTCTTATCATTCTTTCATCGCTCATTTTTTCAACGTGCCCAAACCACCTGAGCACGTTCTTGTTCGTGACATTCACTCTTACACCTGCCATTCTGCGTATCTCTTCGCTGCATATACGGTCAGCTAAGCTGACTTTCCATATCCGACGAAGAGATATATAGATATATAAATATTAAAAGGTTTTTGCCTTAAGCGAACGTATGCTGTTGGCAGCACTGACCGCGTTGACAGTGGACGTGTTAAGTTTATTTGTTATTAAATTATCGGATAATCTATAGAGCTTGTACACATAGTCTCTGCATCTTAATTTTTTTTATTGGTACCGTCAAAATCGACATCGTTCATATATTTAAAAAGATTAACTTGACTCCAAGTTTATTTATTTATTTATATGAATTATAACTACAATATAGTTTCTGTTTCACAGTCAGGGGCAGTTTTTTTTCTTAAACGCGGCGTTGAGTTCCGCGGTGAAGTATAAAATGTCTGAAATAAGATAAAGCGTTAAGTGGTTCCCTTTTTTCCATTAGCTTATTAAAGGCAGTAAGTTAAGAAATCCTGTGGATTTTTTATCTAGACTGAAATAAATCTAAATAAAGTTATAAAGTATAATTAAATTGTGTGAAACTTTATTCTTTTCGTAATTAATTAGCTTTTTAAGTCGAAAGCTAAACTAGTTAATTTATAGGCGTCTGGAAATCTCAATTTTTCATTTTAATACAAAGTTTTTTTTATTGTTTTACGCAGAAAATCGATTTTGAATATTTTTGTTTAAAAAAAGTTAATTTAAATATTTACTTATACTTTAAAATAAGAATAAAGGTAAGCATACAACAGAAATCATTATGTTGATTGGAATCAATCAATATAATTATATAAAATAAAGTGGAACGACTATAAATAAATTATTTTCATTTCTCCGTTGTGGTAAGAAAAGGCACATCGTTGATTTCCGCCACTCGAATTGGTGGGAAAAATGGTTAACGAAGTTCATTGACACTAGATACACTCCGGTCACTGTATTGTAAATAATGAGGCCAATCGTGGCGCAGTGGAGAAGCGACTGACATTAAACGCGATTGGTTGTAAGTTCGATTTCCACTCGGGTAAATAATTATATTTAAAATTATTTTCACTTCCTCGCTCTGGTATGACAAAGCGCAGCGTTGAGATTCATCACTCATCACAAAATGTGTAGAAAACGGAGTACGGAGAGTCATGACGCAAAGCACTTCTTGTCTACTCTGCTATGCGGGATAAAAGCATGAAACAAAAAAAAACAACACACATAACTAAAATGGAATAAAGCTTGAATTTGTTATACTAAGTGGAATTCGATATAATAACATTCCTTGGTGCAGTCACGCTCGTTTAATATAAATTAGCTGTAGTTTTTCTCAATCAGTTGAAGCAATTAATCAGCTTCCCAGTGGGACGCGTGGCTCGTTACAAGAAACACACTGAGATTGCGAGCGTCTGCAATTTTCCTTAGCCAACACTTAGCCACATAGTTGTATTGCAAAATGAACGTTTCTATTAAAATAATTTTTACTTTATACACGAAATTTAAATTATACTAAAAAAAATTAGGACTGCTGTAAGGTTTTTTCACAAGCAGTTTTTAGAAAACATTCAAGTATATTGAAAAATTTTTTATCAACCTCAACAGTGAAAATATCGCCAAAATCAAAATATCCTGACAATATTATACACTTTTATAAACATACAAACAAAAGCATCTACTTAAATAGACATAAAAATAACATTGGAAATTCCACTTTTTACCTTGACTTTTTTGCTATATACTAAGACAAGTTAATAAGAAAACATATTATTGTTCTTTTTTCGTGGCGGAACTCAACGCCGAGGTTACTCTAATCAACCGGAAATGAAGAAGTTATTTTAAAACATATTTATGTAATAATATATTCACAACAGTAGATATATTTACACTTGTCATTTATAAATGATAAAGCATTGATAAGTGACCGCACATCTGACCGCAGTAGAGTCGCAATTATTGTAATTATTCATATATTTCAATATTTCTAAGCCCATTCAAGCGTTAAATATGCATTGTCTGGCCTATACGTTAAATATATGACATTTTGTATTATAATTATTTTATTATTTTAATTAATTAATTAATGTATTTTTATATAAAAAACAGCTCTTAGTACTTTTTATATATTGATGTAAATTTTAATTATGAATAATTTCATAGTCTTCGCTCCGCAAAACTTTGTAAATATAGTACACAATTTTTAGACGCCATCGTGGCTATGGGACACCGTATGATTGTAAAAGCAAGTGGTTGTGAGTTCAAATCCTATTGGGAGAATGATTATAATTAAAATTTACTTTTATTTAGCAAACAATGCACTGGTAAGACAAATCGCAGAGTTGAGTTTGCCACTCAACTTCGAGCTTATGAAATACGAAAAATTAGTTTTAATAAGCTTAAGTATGGGGTTTCCCAATAAGAAAGATATAATTAAAATAAAACATGTAATATATTTTCGAATTTCGTGCTTAATGGCTTTGGCTCAATGCTTTATTTGATAAGAATTTTTATGCTATTTATGATTTAAACAAAATATCTTTCAAATAACCGCCACGACTTTTTTTACACTGGTGAATACGATCGGTACAATTTTCGATGACTCGGTGCAGCATTTCGGCTGGTATGGCCGCTATAGTTGCTCGAATGTTGCGTTCAAGGTCTTGAATCGTAGCTGGTTTATTGGCATACACTTGAGATTTAACATACCCCCACAAAAAATTGTCCAAGGGTGTTAAATATATTTAGTACGAAATGCTCTTTGAGTAGAGATAATACTTCTCGAATTTTGATAGAAAATTTGGACAATTTTCAAACGTCAAACGTTGAGGTAACGCAAACTTATTCATGATTAAATGGCAAACATTACTAAACACAAAACAACACAAATGTCAAATGTTAAACAAACAAGATGGGGGCTGTGAGCTATCAAAATCCTATCATCCCTATTGGGAAACACTGTATATATATGGTCTGGATACACACATTACGGCGTTTGACTCTGCCAAGTAACATGCAATAACTCTGGTATGCTACATTACTACGCCAAAATTCTAAAAGAAACCCTTACAAAAAATTTAAAAAGAAACTTTAAGATAAAAATATTTTAAAGCTTAATATCTATTGAAAATGTATAGTATACAATTGACTTGTTTATAGAGACGAGGCTTTGTCTCGTTAATTATAAGAATTAATTAAAACGTTCGTGTAATACAAAAAATAAAGGAAAATTTGTTTGGAATTCGAAAATTTATGATTTCTTCTAGCCAAAGGCCGAGAAATGTTGCGGAGGAAGTTAATTAGAAAACATTGTTTTCCTTTCTTAATATACCTACTTGTTTCAATTTTTTATTCATTCTCGTTTACACAAAATTCGGCGTTTGGTTACGCAATTTCATTTGCGATGTCTTTAAATATTCAATTCACGGATGATGACAAAAATCTACTTCTTAAAAGTGAACTTAGTACTTAGTTTTGACTCTAGTCAATTAAGCTATATATATATATATATATATATATATATATATATATATATATTTATATGTTTCATATATTATTTTGGAATTCGGTGAAAAGCGAAGTACGGAATGTCATCCTTCTCTCTATCTATATATGCGAGAAGAGAGAGAAAAGAGTGACAGTACTTTTTTTACTCAAGCTACGGTGGCGGTGGTCGCTCACGCTAAGCACAACTAATTCTAAATTTAACCTTTTGAAAAAAAAAACACATTATTTTCATATAATTCAAACATTTACTTTCGCGGCCTTATATGAAAATAATGAATATTTATCGGTCGAAGATTCCTTGTGGAAGCTTTTTGTAGAGGAAAATAAATGGCATATTCAAAAAATACTTAATCAAGCTTTAGAAATACAAAAAGTTGGACGGAATGAAATATTTATAATGAACTGTGAAATACAAACACATTTTGACCTTAACGTGTAAATGGAAGTCCAAAATAATATATGAAACATATAATTAATTATATATATATATATATATATATATATATATATATATATATATATATATATATATATATATATATATATATATTTTAAACAATATTCTACTATTTCTGCCAGTGACCTTTATTTTATAATTCTTAAATAAAAGTAGTCAAAGGTACTCCTTATTACATACTATCTGACACTGAAAGTCCCGTCAAAATCGGTTAAGCCGTTTCGCAGATTAGCTAGAACAAATAAACAGATAGAAAAAATTCCAAAACAATGTTACTTTGGTATATATACCGTGTATATATACATACGCATTTAGTAAAAAGAACTTATTTTAATATTAAAAACACATACTTCAATTTTATTTGCTAAATATAGATTATAGAAATTGTAATCTAAAAATGAGTGTTAAATACAATTTTTAGTCTCACCTATTTTAATGACAATGTCAATGTCATGTAGCTTTTTTTTTAATTTTTTTCATTATATAGATGCGTAAAACAGATTATATTTAAAAAGATAATAAATAAATGAACTATTTCTCTGACTCTATGTAATTTTATATATAATTATCAACATATTATTTATATGAGAAGGAAAAATTTTAAATCTTTCTTTCAGACTATGAAATTGGAGCAGTTCAAGATTGTAAAAAATATTTTCTTACTTTGATTTTCGCGATTTTGAACCATATTAAATTAAACTATTTTAAATTTTGGTAATATTTTGTTACTAAAATATACAAGATTAATCCGTTTAAAATAATTTCCTTTAAAACATCGAAATAAAGTGACACACAAGTCGCCATGGTAACGTCTATTTGACGCATAATTGTCTATATTAGTGGTTCATAGTTTTGTGTTTTCTATAATAATTATACAGTCTAATTGATATTAGTTGTATTAATATTCCTTAGTTATAATTTAACTTCTACTAACTAACTAACTCGAAGCTAATATAAATTAAACTTGATATCGATCGTAATTGCTAACTGGAAGTTGGTATTTCCTCTTATTTGCATGTTAGATAAGTAAGTAGAGTAAGTAAAGGCGACCGGTTGTGGGTTCGATCCCCACTCGGGGGAGTGATTATATTTAAATTATTTTCACTTTCTCGCTCTGGTAAAGACAAAGTGCGGCGTTGAGTTCCACCACTCAACACGCAATATCTCGACTTCGGTGGAAATCGAAATACAGAGTGTCTTGACACTAGGTACTTTCTGTTTACCATGCTATGTGGGATAAAGCGTGAAGCTAAAAAAAAAAGAAAAAAGTAAGTATGTATATGGTATGGCTTTTTCTCTATCTTTGGAATTAATGAGTCACTCCACTCTCCGCTTTTAACTTAACATTTTTTTTAATACTGTATTTGTACACCACACTTACATAAATATAACATATAAAATATAGATATATACATACACATCACATATACATGTATTTTCAACTAGGTACATAATTTGTTTGTTGACTATACTAAATATATATATATATATATATATATATATATATATATATATATATATATATATATATATACATACATATATATATTGGGTACTTGTGTAGAAACACGTCTTTTCTTTTAATATACTTATGGTATAATGATATTATTTTATAATTTTAGTTTCACGCTTTTATCCCGCATAGCAAGATAGATAGAAAGTTCTTAGCGTAGAGACACTCCGTACTCCGTCTCCTACCAATTTCGAAAAATTGCGTATTTATACCACCTACTTCATAAGACGACTATGTATACGGCGGCCTCATCGCTTCAAGCGATATTGCTCATTTCTATATCTTGTATTGTATTGTATATATATATATATATGTATATATATATATATATATATATATATATATATATATATATATATATATATATATATATATAAAGGTAGATTATTCCACTAGATGCTTGTAACTGCTTCAATATTTTTTATTCTTGATTTCACGTTAGACATATTACAATGTTGTGAAGCAGCAAGCAAATAGCAGGTTAGTCAATGGGAAATTAGTATCTAGATTGTTTTCATTTTTCATCGAAATCTGAGATATGTCATATTGAGTGGCGGAACTTAACGCTGCCGTTTATCTTCTGAGAGCGAAGAAATAAAAATAATTTATAATAATTACTTCTTTCCAGCGATTAACTACTAACTATCTCATTTATGGTTAAAGTGAGAAATCACTTTTTGGTTTGGACACGTCGAGAGAATAGGTGATGAAAGAATGGTAAGAAAGATATATGAACTTAAGGTGAGCTATAGAGGTCAGGGAAAACCGTGTTTGATTTTTGAAAACCTGTCGATATTGTTATATATGATATTGGAAGGTCACGTATAAGCATTTGGAACCCTGAATGGTCATGTATAAAGAGTTTACTGAGAGTGGATGACAGAAGTATGCTGGGATCTCATCGTTTGGCGTTCTTCTCGTTCTCTTATACTACCCCGCTAAGAATACAGCGTGAAGCTAAAAAAAAACAAGCTTTATTTCACAATACACTATGAGATACAAACATACAGTATCTGCGACAATTTAACATACAGATCTTTATCTCAATATTACGTTCCAAGTAAACATTTGACAGTACAACACCTATCTCATTAAATATCGCTCAAACCACCACCGAGCGAAGTTAATACCGGTTAGAAACTTTGTTCTTATTTGCTTAAAACAACTGTTTTAGTCTCACCTACTAGGGCTTTTGTACAGTAAAGTTTATGGTAATATATAATTCAACTTTATATTTTAGTGAGCAATATTTTAAAAAGGTTCGGTTTATATATATATATATATATATATATATATATATATATATATATATATATATATATATATATATATATAAAGCGTTGAGTTCCGCCACTCAACACCTGTCTATCCTGCTATGCGGGATAAAAGCGTGAAGCTAAAAACATAATAGTATTATACTTTAAGTATATTAACACAAATAACGTATTTCAACACAAAAGTCTCTCCTATATCCTCGTGGTATTATTTCCATCTGATTTTGCGTTACCGTTTCGTCGTTAGTAAGTTCCTTTTAACGTTTCTTTTTTGCCAATTGACTTGGCTCTTCGATTTCGACAACACGTCCAAGGGAATGGTGCAAAAGACACTAAAGTCTTTTTAACGATGTGTGATAATCTCATTTACTTCCCCTTTTTTTGGATCCAGTGATGTTCAAATCAATGGTAACATTCCCAATACGCTTAGAAGGTTTTCTCAACACGTGTTGGTACTATCTAAAGCATTATAACATTATTTGTAGTCCGAGATATAATTCACTATACACTGTCACACTGCGCCGGTCGTGGCGCAGAGTGACAGCGTCTTACTGTAAACGCGTTCGGTTGTGGGTTCGATTACTACACGGGGGGGTGATTATATTTAAATTATTTTCACTTCCTCGCTCTGGTAAAGACAAAGAGCGGCGTTGAGTTCCACCACCCAGCACGCAATGTCTCGAATTTGGTGGAAAGCGAAGTACGGAGTGTCTTGACACTAGGTACTTTCTGTCTACCCTGCTACGCGGGATAAAAGCGTGAAGTTGAAAAAAAAGAGATATAATTGTCTTAATTAAATTCACTTCATAATATATAATTCATTTTGTTTCAAGCAGAGGAGCTTAACGCCGCACGTATTACAAGCACACAAGTGAAATATATATTAGCATTTTGCAAAGAACTATTCTTAGCCTTTTTCAAACTGAACCCATACTTAAATAAAATTGTTACAACTTTTCCACGACGACGTCTAAAATTTTACAATATACGTCAAATAGTTCCTCATCCTGCAGCACATTTTGCTCTTCGTGTCATTTTTATATTTCCAATTTTAGTATATATGCAGGCAACAGGGATACGTTTTACGAACTGTCTCTAGAATTCTTTGATACGTGACATGTTTTATTTATTGTTATACAGTCGTTGTTTCCCTTTATTTGCCATTTTCCCGAAATAGGCTTTGAGTCGCTGCGATATTTTTCAACAATATTCCTCTTAAATTATTGTTGAAAATAACATTTATGTTTACTAAAAAGATTGTATTGATTTAATTATTTACATAATAATGGCCTCTAATTCAATGTTTTGAATTTTTAATTATAGCCAAATTAATTATAGCTCGCATTTAATTATGTGGATTTTAAAACTCCCATTTTTCCTGTTCTCGAAGGAACTTCAGGAAATTGTCACTTAGTGCTTCTCTACACTTTTCATGAAATAAATATGCTTCATCTGTAGAATTCCAGCAATTTTGGCTGCCTGATGTCTGTCATTTTAATTAATTCGATTAATATTATTAAGAAAATAAAAGCCTTCTGTACTTTGACCAAGCATAAACTTTGAGTAGATATAAATGTGATACTTCTATCCTCTAACGGTAGAGGAACAAAAAAGTTTAAAAATAAATCCATTTTCTTCTTCACCTATTATTATGTGATACTTTCTCAAAGAGATCATGTGAAATGACTAACTTGTATATGTGAATATATGTAAGTATATATGTATATATATTGTATGCGTTTTTTTCTAAGTGTCCACTATTATGGTAGTTATCAAGGATCGCTTGTAGCGGCCGCCGTTCCATTTATTTTATCCTTGTAATGTTTTGTATCTTTTTCTTGTGCAATAAAATATTATTATTACTATATAACATCATCCCCATTGATGTGTAAAACGCGCGTTACCTTAGCAACCTCATTTTATGCTAAAGTGTATGTCAAACTTATTTTATAAATGTAGTTCAAATAGATTATAATTAAAGATAAAAGCTTTCATGACTTTTCTCCATGTAACTTTGAGTGTGTCAAATTTAATACTTCTCTATTGAAAATATATCTGTATAATCCAAAGTGTTAATTCACGTATGAACATATCATAAGTGAGTTTGAAATAATTTTTAAATTAAAAATCGTATCTTAAAATCAGTTACAAAATGCTTTACCACGAAATAAAGCTAAAAATACACTATGCACATAAAAGAGAGTTCATGATTAAAATGGTAGATATTAATTTAAACCGGGATGGATAGTTCGTTTTGAAACAAACAACTGTGCTTACTTACCACAAATGTACAGACTAATTAAAAATTTATTTGTAATATAATATTGCCTCGGTTTCCTTTTGTATGCGCTTAGGTTCTTTGCTTTAATGTTCGCCATTTTAATATTTTTAAAGTGTTATTCACAATATGAATAAAAAAGCATCTCTAATTAAGCAAATTTGAACGCAGCTCATAAGGTTTAATAATAATATAAGAATATCAATGCAGCTTGGATAAGAACGTATAGCTTAGTGGCGAAAACGTTAGCACTTTTTCCACGACATGCAAGTTCGAATCCAGCTGCGATTATTAATAAAATATTTTGTATTTTTTTATAGTAATCAAGAATTTAATTATTTATTTAATGCTGATCGATATTGTCTTTATAGAAATGTTTGTATTGAGGTGTACGTAGAACATGTTCCGGTTCAGCTGTATGTCGCAGTCCTTCCTTGGAAATTAATGCTAATATCTCCCGAAATATGGGTAAATGTAATTACACATATCAGTATTCTGAGATCGAGTTGTATTACATTATTGTGTTCGCCTCGCTGTCTGTCTACTGTATGTTAGATAGTAGAACGCAGTGGCACTCGATTACCAATATTCGGCGAGAATACACTGTGCATCTCAGAAATCAGCCATTGAACATAAATCTGATATCTATATTGATTTTTATATGAACCAGAATAATTTAACCAGATTAATCGCGTATATTTTGGTATTCTAAAATATATTTTTGGACACCTGAAGTTTCCGTACACTTTACAGTAGCCAAACATAAATGTAAATACCAAAATTTTCGCGATTAATCCGGTTAAAATAGTTTCATATAAAAATATATAAAAATCGCGAATATCAAAGATCTTATTATCTGTATTCATGATTTCATCTTGGGGTACGGTGAATTCGAATGGTGAAACCTTATTTGAATCATAAAATATAAAAAAAAATGAACGACAACATATTTTCGCAAAATTCAGATTGTCGAGTATTTTTATAAATTATTCTAACAGCAAGTACATTATTGACAGCAAGTACAAACAAATTGCAAAACGCCATTAACACTTCGGTATCATTTTGAGTTCGTTAAAGCTGATTTACACTATCAGTATTGTCAACTTTCATACATAATCTTCGACTATCGACTATAACCCTTTCAGTTTTCGCAGGCGTAACAGCGACCCAGCCTAGTCACAGGTATATTATCATAATAATAATAAAACAATTTTAATAAAAATTAGAATTTACATATTTGGCCCACAAATAATTTATCAACGGTTTTCTAAAGTTAATGTCTCAGACCTGAGAAGGACCGCTGAAAGAACAGAGACATCGTCTTTTTTGCCGCAATGCATGACCTTTGCTCTTTGTATGAAAAATATTCAGGTTAACATTTCCTTATGAACAATATGATATAAGCGTAATTATTTCTACACGAATATCCAAGTAATTGGCATATTAATTCCCTTTTACATGACCATATATATCTCATTAAACTTCACAAAATGTTGTACGTAATATCATTATATTATTATTTTCTCCAACGCCTGCCAAATATCGTACAATTTTTTTAGCTTCACCGGTATTTCTGAATATTAGGTTAGGCAGGGAAGCAAGTGTTAAGACACTCCTTTCCCTACTTTCCTAAGCATTAATTAATAGAAAAATGAAAATTGAAGTCAAGAACACTTTCACTTACAATTGTTAGAACAGGTTCAAATTCCTAGTCAGGGATTTTAGTTGTTATTTGTCTCAGCCTAAAATTAAATGTGATTTTTTTCGATATATAAATGCCATCTGGTTGAAAATCCAACTTTAATTGAAGTAATTAAATGAAGAATTTACTGTATTGGAAATTTGCTTTTTAACACAAGCGAAAATATAAAGTTATTTTATTTCAATAAATGAGGTTGGGTTGTATTGTGTATGGAGAAAGAGAAAACAATGACAATATGAATGTGCTGGACACTTTCTGATCATATTAAAAAAAATAAAAGCATGTTAATTATATTAAGTTAAAGATATATTCACTTATATATTAAGTTACTTATATATTATTTATGAGCCCGGTCGTGGCGCATTGTGACAGCGTCTGACTGTAAACACGATCGGTTGTGGGTTCGATCCTCACTTGGGAGAGTGATTATATTTAAATTATTTTCACTTCAATTATCTTCACTTCCTCGCTCTGGTAAAGACAAAAAGCGGCGTTGAGTTCCACCACTCAACACGCAATGTCTCGAATTCGGTGGAAAGTGAAGTATGGGGTGTGTTGAAACTAGGTACTTTCTGTCTACCCTGCTATGCGGGACATATATATATATATATATATATATATATATATATATATATATATATATATATATATATATATATATATATATATATATATATATATATATATATATATATATATATATATATTAAGTTACTTATAATTAGTTGCAATACATATTTGCTCCCATTATTTTATTTATCCCGTTATTATCGACATTTTCAAGCGAGCGATAATTTTCTTCAGGATGCTGTTACGTTTCACACGAAACCGTAGGAATAATCATTTCTTTGGCATAATTCAACGAAATCGATATGAATCGGTCAACCGGTGCGTCCGAGAACATTCCTGAGGCAAACGCCATATCAGCCGCAAAAGCACTCTGTAGGTATTAAAGATATTATTTAAAATAATCAGTTTCTTAATATATTAATTACAAAATACTGGATGTTGGAGGACATTAAAGTGATAATTTATTTAATTAAATATATGAATATATTATATTGGAATAAAATTTCTGCCCACTGAACTAATGTTTTTTACCTCAATAATAGGAAATAATAAAAAAAAACCTATAGTACCGTCAATACATTCCATTCATCGCTTTCGATCCGAGTTTGTGACACTGTGTAATGACTAGCGGAACTTAACCGTGCGTTTTGTCTTATCAGATAATCGATAAGTAATTATTTCCCCGATTTAAGATCGAACCCACAGTCTAGTGCGTTTATAATTGAATTTGATTAACATACTTTTCCATTGCACCACAATGACTTTTACTAAGTGTTTAGTCATTAGCTTCACGCATTTATCCTGCATAGCAGGGTAGACAAGAAGTGACAAGACATAGTGTTAACACACTTCTTATTCCGCTATCCCATGAATTCGAGACTTTGCGTATTGATTGGCGGAAATCAACGCCGTCAAATCAGTTTAACATCATGAAAAGCTATTTAAAAAGTAAAAATTAAAATTAATATTTTAAAGCCGGTATTAATCTGTTGAGATAAGCAGCAAATGTAAGTATAGATGGTAGATCTGAAAAATTCCGCGCGTGCTCTTGCATAATGTTTGAACTCAAACACGACTAGGGCGTGCATGATTACATAATCTCTGAATAACTGGGGGTTCGTCATATTAATTATTTAAAAAAAAACCTTGTTTATGATATCTTAAAATTCGTTATAAAATATAAGTATTTTAATTAGAACATTTTGATATGTTTATTTTTATTATGCTTAATTATCATACAATTACAATACCCTCCGTTCGCTATTTTTCGCCTAAATTTGAGACGTTTTAAGTGAACTGAAAAGTTATTTAAATATAAAAATATCTCTGATTTTACGTGATTTTTACATATTTTAAATGAAACTATTTTAAATGGATTATTTGCATATATTTTTATTTTAGAATATATCAACTAACAACAAAACGCCATCTCATTCTACCTGTGACCACGGACTATTGTAAAGTGTTCGAAACCTCTGGTCTTCAAAAATATATTTTCAAATACCAAAATATATTCGATTAATCAGTTTATAATAGTTTCATTTGAAATTTAATTATAATCATTCCCCTGAATTAGAATCTAACCCGCAACCAATCTCGTTTACAGTCAGATACTGTCCCACTACACCACTATGGTACGTAAGGTACGTATATAAATACCCTCAAATAAGAATCGAATGTACAACGATCAAGCACAGTCGAATTATCAAAACTATGCCTACCACAGTCTCAATACGGTGTGAACAAAAAAGACAAATAAAATAGGATCAAAAACACTATCCATCAATCAAATTGTTTGGATTGGAAAAATAGATCTAGATCTGACACAAATGGTACGGATAAAGACTAAAGCGGCCAGCTTGTTTCAATATTGTTATAGTGTTAGTGGAAATGTATGAGCATATCGCGAGAATTGACACATACATACTTTACATTGTATTTATATATATATATATATATATATTTATTTATATTATTATATTAAGGATTAGCTTAAGAATTATTATTGTGATAATTTTTCTTACTTGCGGGAAGTATAAAAAATTTAGATTTTTTAAAGATATATATTGAAAAGACAATAATTTGTGTTGTTAAATAAAAACTTAATGTTATGGTGGAGCATTGGGGCAGCGTCTCAGTGAAAACGCCATTGGTTTTGGGTTCGATTCCCACTGAGAGGAATGATTATATTTAAAATATACTTTCATTTTTCCGCTCTCGTTTGAGAAAGGAGGCGTTGATCGTCCTTAAGAACGCTAGAAATTGAGTGATTTCGGAAGTAAAGCAGTAAATGGAGTGTTTTAATACTAAGTTGTTTCTGATTACCCTGCTGGGTTGAAGTGTGAGCCTCTATCAAAAGCGACGATCATAGGTTTGGTTCCATGTATGGGGATTTTTACATCGAATTTTTACATTAATTCCATTTTGCTGTACAAAGCGGCGTTCTCAATATTACTTACGTACAAATATATTGCGATATTATTAGGTAAAATGAAAAGATCCTACTTACACAAGTTTGACACACGTTTGAACCCATAACCAACGCGTTCCCTCGTGTATGTCTTCACTGCACAGCTAAGCTAACTTTTTTATTTATATAATGTAACTCATGTTATAAGGAATAAATAAAAACAAAATCGAATATAATTCTGGAAAAAGTGCTGTATTTTTAAAAATTATTTCTAGCCGCAGATTTTCTCTCTATACAGTTTAAATCTAAACTTTGGCAGCATTACGCTTAAAACTGTAAAGCGAAATAGTTAGAGACAACCTAGTGTCAAGACACTCTGTTAACTGCTTTCCGCCAGAAATCGAGACATTGTGTACTGTTCCAGAGCAGAGAAATGACTGGATTTTAAGCATAATCATTTCCCTGAATGCAAATAGAACCCATAACCAATAGCGTTTCCAGTCAGACACTGTCCCACTTCGCCATGACGCCTTCAGTTTAATTGAAAATGTGATGGGAAATACAAATTTTACATTAAAAGATAACGTTTCGAAGCAATAGTTCACTTAATTAAGAAAATGTATGAATAAAATTTGAATTAAAAAAATGCCGTGCCAACTGTACATGTAATGGTGGGAGGATTGATTACCAATAGAATAGATATTGATGATAATATATATATATATATATATATATATATATATATATATATATATATATATATAATTAAATATATATTACTATAATATTTATATTACTTGAGGCCGGTGGGATTTAGGAGGCGCAGTGGGATAGCGTCTGTTTGTAAACACGATCGGTTATGAGTTCGATTCTCACTCGGTGGAAAGATTATATTTAAATTACCATCATTTCCTCACTCTGGTGAGACAAAACGACGCGTTGAGTTCCGCTACTAAACAAGCGATGTCCCGAATTCGGCTTTATATTTACCCTGCTATACGTGAAGCAAAAGCAAGTACAAACACTGAAATAAAAAAAAATAAAACATGACAAAATTATAATTTTCCCAAAAATTCTTGACTAATTGGACAAAGGATTGCATTGGAAAAAAATTCTTTACCTAGTTTACGTGATATGGAATATAAAGCACGCAAAAAATACACGTACTACGTACATAATTACTAATAAAAAAGAGGCTGGTCGTGGCGCAGTGGGACTGCGATCGGTTGTGGGTTCGATCCTCACTCGGGGGAATGATTGTATTTTAATTATTTAAACTTCTTCGCTCTGGTAGCACAAGGTGCGGCGTTGAGTTCAGGTATATATATATATATATATATATATATATATATATATTAGATTGGTTGTGGGTTCGATCTCTATTAAGAGGATTGAATACGTTTTAACTATTGTAAAACAAAGCGCGGCGTTGATTTTCGCCGCTCGGCTAACAAGTCTGAACACATCCTTTCTGTGTGAAACCCAGCTTATGTGTTTAATTAAATCATGACAACCTTTCAATATGGCTGCAAGAGTTTAACGACGTCCAAAATATTTATTTTAAAAAAAATTCTGAGAACGTATTTTATCGGAGAATTATTTATATTATTTTTCGCTACACAATTAATTATAAGTTCCTTTTAACTTAATTGAGGTGAAGATGAAACAAAAAGGTTATATACATAAAACGTAAAGTTTTATTTTTAATAAAGGCTGGTAGTAGCGCAGTGGGTCAGCGTCTGTTCATAGACGTCATCGGTTATGGATTCGATATATCCGTTTATATTATATCTATTTTCTTGCTCTGGTAAAACAAAGTGCGGTGTTTATTACCGCCACTGAACACAAAATGTCTCGAATTCGATCGAGAGTGGTGAAAGTTTCTTGAACCTGTAATGCGGGATAAATGTGTGAAGCTAATTAGAAGTTTTAATTGGTAGCATGTTATGGTTTTATGGCTAGCTGTAGCGGCTAAGCTGGGAGTCCTAGGTTCGATATCGTTCAATATGAGATGTTTGATCGATTAAATGTATAAATTAAAGACATTGTTAGTTTGTTTTAATTAAATTATTTTTTACAATTGCGCCATACAGATTGTATAGATAGATTTTTTTTTATATTTAAAAAAATATTTTCATTTCTCTGCTTTGGTTCAACCTGCAATGTCTTCATTTCGGGCGGAAAGCAATCAACAAAGTGTCTTGACACTAGGCTCTCTCTGACTAACTTGCTTTGCGGGATAAAGCGTGAAGCTAGTTTATTTTATAATATAAACTTGGTTCACATACTAAAACTCCAAATCAAAATATACAATATTAAAATTATTACAAAAAAATCTATCATTCCACTAATTTAATTTGGAAGAAAACAACACAATACAAAAATTACTTGAACAAAAACTTAAAATTATAATAAATTTGAATTTGTCTGTGAAGTTTCTAAACAAGATACAGAAACGTTTAATCCACAAAGTGCGATGGCGAAGTCATGAGACGGGATCTACGACACTAAATTTCGCTAAAACGTTCATGTAAAAAGTGCAAACAAGTACGGTTCAAATAATATGAGACTAGGTAATGTCTACTACATCGTTTGCATAACGCTCCCTTTTAATATATTCCCGTGGGAATATTAGGAAATCCGCTTTAAATTCTCCCCTCTTCCTCTATTAGGATTTCCCAAGAAACGTATTTGTGTATGGAAAATTCCAGCTTTAGTAACGTATGATAAAATATTATATTCTTTTTAATTTGACGCTGTTATGCCGTTTAGCAGGGTAGACAGAAAGTACCTATTGTAGAGACACTCCTAACTTCGCTTTCCATGTGTTGAGTGGCGGAACTCAACGCCGAGGTTTGTCTTAGCGGAGCGAGAAAATGAAAATAATTTAAATATAATCATTCTCTCGTAGTGGCAATCGACACACAACGTGTTTACAATCAGACGTTGTATTATTTTTAAATCTTATTATTTTATATCTTTATTAATACTTAGTAAAAATTCAATAATATATTAGATTTTTATAAATACTTATTAAAAATTCAATAATATAAAAGATAAAGTGCGGCGTTGGGTTCCACCACTCAATGCGCAATGTCTTGAATTGGGTGAATAACCGAAGTACAGAGTTTCTTGACTGTAGGTACCCTGTTATGCGGGATGAAAGCGTGCATCTAAATAAAAAAGATTTCAGTAATAAGTTCGCTGACTTGGCAAGTGCAACATTGCTTACAGGATAATAAAATATAATCATAAATATTTAAACAAAAATTAGAGAAACGGTATGTAAATTAAATAAATAGCAAATTATCCCCATTCTGGGGAATGATTACATTCAAATAATATTCATATAGGTATCCGCTTTGGTGATGCGCAATAATTCGAATACTTTATAATAAGAATCGTTGACGGAGTGTTTTGACACCAGATTCTCTATCACTACCTTGCTATATGAAGACTTAAGCTGTTTTTTTTAAATAATTTTTAAAATTTCTTAATCTGCTATCGAATTATTTAATTATCTGCAAAAATTGGGAAGTATATTCTTTTAAAAGTTAGTTTTGTTTTGTTTCGGAATATGATTTATTTGAAAAAATATTAAAAAATTGTGTAGAAAAAAACTGAGATAATATGTTACAAGTCATTTTTTTTGTCATTATTCAGAACACAAGTCAGTTCACGCTTTCTTTAAGATAAAATGCGGCGTTAAGTTCCACCATTCAACACACAACGTTTCGAATTTGGTGAAAGCGAAGTACGGAGTGTCTCAACACTAGGTTATTTTAATATAGGTTATTATAATATTAGCTTTAGAACTTAAAATTTGTCTTGGAAAGGATAAAAACTATTGTTTAAGGTTCTTTATTATACCAGGACCCATGGCCATCCGTGAACTTTTCTGATAATAATAAGATCTTTGATTTTCACGATTGATACACATTTTAAATGAAATAATTTTATACGGATTAAACGCGTATATTTTAGTATTCGAAAATGAATTTTTGGAAATCTGACATTTCGAATACTTTACAGTAGTCCGTGGTTACAGGTGTGAGGTCACATTCGTCATTTGGTTGATACAAAAAATAATTATATCAATCTACCGCCATCTGTTGTTATTCGAAACTTAATTGATTTTATTTTTTTAATTCTATAACAGAAAGAGAAGCCTCTACAAGGAGTAGAGGAGTTCTCTCTAGGTGCGCTTTCTTGTTTTAGTGCAATAAGAAATATTATTGTAGCTTCACGCTTTTTATTCACTTTCCACTGAATTCGAGACATTACGTGTTGGGTTGTGCAACTCGACGCCGCACTTTGTCTTTACCAGAGTAGGGAAGTGAAAAGTTATGTTTTCTAGAAGAAACATAACTTGCATGATCGTATTTAAAAGCAGCTTGACGCTTTATTCTGTCTAGCAGCATGGTAGATAGATAACCTAGTGTCAAACACTTCGTTGACCGCTTGCCCGTCGAAATCTAGACATTGCGTGTTGAATTGCGAACTCAACGCCGCGTTTTGTCATAACAGATTGGAGAAATGACAATATATTATAAATGCACTTAATCATTCCCCCCGAGTGAGAATCAAACCCACAAATAATCAAATTTACAGTAAGACGCTGTCCCACTGCGCTAAAACGAAACTGGCCTACGATTGTCTTTAAGTAAATTATATTCGTATAATGGATTACGAAATTAAGTGGAAAGGCTTGTACTGAGTTAATAGATTATCCCAACGGGGGTTGATATCGATATGGATATTGTTAGAACTTTTTTTATGATCAAGTTAAAGTGAATATAACTAAAAAAGTAACATGGTAATTTACTAGAAATACGTTTGAAAGTATAATTTTTTTGAACCTAAATAAAAAAAACCCATCACAAAAAAGAGCATCATCACACAAATATCTATATATTTACTGTGTTCTAATGATCGTGAGGTCATGGCGCGGTGGGACAGCGTCTGACTGTAAACAATCGGTTGTGAGTTCTATTCCCACTCTGGGTAGTGACTATATTTTTATTATTTTCACTTCCACGATCTGGTAAGACAAAGTGCGGCGTTGAGTTTCACCACTCAACAAGCATAGTCACGAATTCAGCGGAAAGCGAAGTACGGAGTGTCTTGATACTAAGTACTTTCTCTCTACCCTGCTATGTAGAATAAAGAAATGCATGGAGCTAAAAAAATGTATATTTTATATACTTATTTTGAATTCTTCTTATAAGTATATATCTATAGATAATCATCGGTATCCCACGTTTATACAAGAAACCTTTTTCCTCATTTTCATTTCAAAGTGAGGTTTTATATTGTCCACGTAATGTTAGTTTAAGTCTTTACGCAACATTACACAAATGTTGCGAGGTATAAACTATAAAAATATTATTCAGAATATTCCTTTTAAAAACACTGAAATTGTATTAATATGTACAGATTATTGATTTATTATAAACATTTAATTCACTTCCCCGCTCTGGTAACATAAAATGCGGCGTAGAGTTCCACCACTCAACACGTAATGTCTCGAATTCGGTGGAAAGCGAATTACGGAGTGTAGTGATAATATGTACTTTCTGTCTACCCTCCGATGCGGAATAAAAGCGTGAAGCTAAAAAATAATATTTGACTTTGACTTTCACTTTAATATACTTAATTGTACAACATATTTCTTAGCACAAACTGCTTTTTGAAATAGAATATCTGCGCGTGCGCATTTATATTTGCTAGCAGCGTCATCTGCCAAGAGTCAATCACCTAATAATACAGAAGTTATAACAACAGTAAATGTTAGATGGCGCTGTTTAAAATTTCATGACGAATATTTTCTGTTTTTCTTGCAAATAAGATTGAAAAGTACTATTTCAAACTTAGCAGTTTAGTTTGAGACAACCAAGTGTCCAGACACTCCATTAACTGTTACAAGAACAAATATATATATATATATATATATATATATATATATATATATATATATATTAATCATGATCGTGATCACGTCATGTATTTGTGTCGTTTGAGTTACGTACATGTGAGTATACGTTCGGGGAATCCCTATTACGATATGCAAGGCGCAGTGGTGTCAACCAATCAGAAGCTGTAATAGCGAATAGTTTTAAAAGCTAAAATCTTTAAAATAAACATTCAAAAAAGCGAAAAAAAACTTGTAACGAGAAGTTATTAGTATATTTAATCCCTTATTTAAATAAGAATATTCTTGGGTTTCAAGGAAGCTTAGAAAAAAGCATTTGAAATATTCAAGCTAAATCGCGCTAACGAAGTTTTTACATACAATTGTATAAATAAAACTTCTAATGAAAGACAATCGGTCCTCTTAGAGGCTTCTTCATTGACCGACTCCTTGGTTGATACCCGTCTCTCAGTATATAACCAGTGGATTACCAGCACCCGTTGTGGCGAAATTACTGCCATCTTTCACCTAGTTTCCTTGATTCCTAACAAAGTCCTAAACACTGATTCCACACAGTTTGCTCCTTAAGGTCAGTTTGGGTGTTGGTTTCACCACCCGGGATATCCGAGTGAGAGGTGGGGTAGCAAATTCAACCAAGGACGCTCTGTGGTTGGAAACCCAAAGGCTTCAAGTCGAAATATTCCGCCACGAGGCTTGGATTGCAGATGGTCTCAGCTATTGCGACCACCCGCCACAGTGGTACTTTACTTAGACTGTCAAGGCATTTCCAGGTTTGAAATATGAAGAGTCCTGTAGGAGGTACCCTGAGACTAATAAATGTCTAACAATCTTCTTAAAACTGCTTACCAAAAAACCCTTTTGTTCTTTTTTTAATATTAAAATATTATTTTTTTAAAAAAACCTTATTTCTATACATAAGTTAATCATTAATAAATAAAGAAAAAATTTTAGACACAATTTTTTAATAAATTATACAAGGAGATACTCAATTTTTTTTACAAATAAAGCTGTTAAATTTTAGTATTGTCTGTCCTACAAGAAACCACCGTTTCGCGAGCCATTAAAATTATTAGCTTATTTATATTTTTAGCTTCACGGTTTTATACCACATAGACCATACTCCATACTTCGCCTTCCACAGAACTCGACACATTGCGTGATGAGTGGTGGAACTTAACGCCGCTCTTTGTCTACAAATATATTATACTTATTATATACTTATAAATACATATAAAAATAAATATTATATTCTTATTCGTAAATTTATTTAGTATACTTATAACAAGCTTAAAACAAGAGCTTGTATATAATTGTACCTTCAACTATAGGATACCTGCACTAAATCAACAGTTAAAAAACTGGATACACGTTTTACCCCGCATAGCAGAAACAATCTAGAGTCAAGAAGATATTACGAGTTGAGTGGCGAACTCAACGCCGCTCTTTGTCCAACAAAAACGTAGGAATGAAAATATTTTTTTAAATATAATCTTTCCCACGAGTGCGAATTGACACACAATCGTGTTAACAGTTGGACGTTTCTCCACTGTGTCAGTATGATCTTAACGGATAAATAAATATTTTGATAATCACATTTATATAAAAAAACATCAAGTTTCATAATGTTATGTTTATGTTGTATGCATAATGTTAGTTTAAATTTTGACGCAACATTAAGCAGATGTTACGAGTTAATAGATATTCGCTGTAGTATTCAGAATATTACCGTTTTCATGTTTTGACATTGTATTAGACTATTGAGTTATTGTTCACCATCGGGCGCCGGAGATGGCAAGGAGAATCAATGGCCGTTACTGCGATAGATTTTCAAGTGGCGATTACAAACTAAGTGATAAGCAATGGGCAAGCTTCGCATCAGGTGGACTGAAGATTTGGTAAGGTTCGTCGGAAGTTACGTAATTGGGGAGCTTTCTAATATATATATATATATATATATATATATATATATATATATATATATATATATATATATATATATATATATTTTATTTTATTTACTTACTAATTACACTGATAACTTTGCCATCAGTGTTAGTAAGTACATAAGGTTAATTTTTTTTGAAGAATACTCTTTATATATTGATAGTGTACTTAATTGTTTTATAATTTTTTTTGCCGTTTTACGTAAAATTATAATAGAGATGTATAGCAGGGTAGTAGCAAATAACCCAGCGATAAGACAGTTCTTTCTCTACATTCCAAATTCGAGACGATGCGTGTAGAGTGGCGTAACTCAACGCCACAATTTATTTTATCAGAGGGGCGAAATCATAATAATTTTAATAAGATTATTTTATCGAGTATGAATGAGACCTATATATCGCATATAGGTATCGCACTTAATTTTATATTTAGGCGCTGTCTCAGTACGCAAGGATAGCCTCTGTTTGGAAAAAAGATTGACACTGAAAAAAATTACCTATAGTACAATTTTCCCTTACCGTCCAATCATGCCTTTTATTGTAAATTATTTTTAACATTGATTAGGATTTAGTTCAGTCAATAAGTAGGATTTAGTCTAACTAAGAGAATATTTCTGGTATATACAAAATTATTTTCATTCTCGACTTAGGCTAACAGAGAGATAAACAGTACGGTGCAGAGTTACGCAAAGCATGTTATATGGAAAGCGGTGAAAAATCTGTATCCTTTGTGAGTAGAACTTCATAGGTATTTCAGGAAATACATGAAGATAAAAATGTAATAATAACATTTACTTAAGAAGTAAGGCACGTTCGTGACTAGTACAAAAGTCGGATATTTTCGACAGACGTCCGTCGAAACTCTGAGAGCTCATTAAGTAGCTATCTCGCAAACCATTTATTATATCAGAAGTTTTGTATGCCCAATTATTAGAGGCGTTGCGTTTACAGATAAAGATATAAAATTATTTTGGATTCTAGAACGTGCTTGTATAGAAAGCCGTGAACAGTATGTAGTATGAATACTCCGAATAAAATGTAAACAATAAAAAAATAAACAATAACAATCATGTAAAAAAATAAATTAATTATATAAATTAATTAATAATTAATGTATAAAAGGCCATTGTGGCATAGTAGGACAGCCTTTGACTGCAAATGCGTTTGGTTATGGTTTCCATTCTTATTCGGGGGAATGATAATAATTTAATTTCACTTCTCCACTTTGGTAAAATAAAGGGCGGGGAACTCAAGTTCGTCGTTCAACACGTATTACTCATATATCTTGATTTCGGGATTAAATCAGTCAACGGAGTGTCTTGACACTAGATTATCTCTGACTACCCTCCTATGCAGGATAAAGCGTGAAGCTGCTTTAAATAAGTGAAAGTTGGCCAGACGAAGGAAATGTAACGCGCATATTCCCTCAACATGTTGGCATTTTAAACAAAGTGTACGTCAAACACAGTATTGTGTTATATTTTTGTTATTAATTTAATATATTTTAATGTATTGCAGTAAAATAGATGTTTTTAACGCTTTCCTTACGTCAACATTATGAAACCTCAGCGCGCATGATTTTAGAGAATAAAGATTTCTTTTTCACGTGTTAATATATCACTTGCTTAAAACTTTGAAAACTGTTGAGACCAATTTAATCAAGATGCCTCAAATAAAAATATATTTATTCAAGTTTTTACTATAAGAAAAGTCTTTTAAAGAAACATGTCAATGTACTTAAGAATGATGAACGATCTTCATTACAATAAAACGATGTAATATAATTAATTACTTCATTGATATTTACTATTTTTAAAGTGTTATTCCACACTTAGGATTAGAAAATATTTTTGAAAAAACGTATAAAAATTTGAACGCAGCGGGATATCTGACCGCTAAGCCATGCATGCTTGGACGGTGTCCAAGAGGCGCGGGTTAGAATCCCGCTGCGTTCAAATTTTTATACGTTTTTTCAAAAATGTTTTCTAATCCTAAGTGTGGAATAACACTTTAAAAATAGTAAATATTAAAATAAAATAGCAATCTCTCTTGTTAAACGATTATTTCTTAATAATCTTTAAGTAGTAGAAATTTGTAAAAATCTCTCTACAGAGATGCTAACAACATAAATAAGTTGTAACAAAACGTATAAGAATTTCGACGCAACTGGTAGTAGAACGCATGGCTTAGCGGTCAGAGCGCTTGGACGGTGTCCAGGAGGCGCGGGTTCGAATTCCGCTGCGTTCAAATTTTTATACGTTTAAAAATGTGTACTTCATTGATTCTACGATATCTTTTTACGAGAATATACTATACATAAAAAACACTTCTCGCTTTATCCTTTACCAGGGTAGTCCGCCATAAATTAATGTCAAGACACTCCGTTGCCTGCCCGCCCAAAATCGACATAGCGTGGCGAAATCAACGCTGCACCTTATCTTACCAGAGCGGAGAACGTCTACTTTACATGGCATATTAGATACTTTTTTTACATTATATACTTGAATGGCGATGATCCTCGTGTTTCACTACTTGCCGCAACGCAAAGACGATATAAAAAACAGTTCCAATAGGAATCGAATCTAAAATCATTGTGACCTCATACTTAAAATTTTTACACATTTTTAATGAGACTATTTTAAATGGATTAATTGCGTATGTCACCATCACATACATTTTGGTATTCGAAAATACAGAAAGAAAGCTTTACAGTAATCCGTAGTAACAGGTCGACTGAAGTGGCATTTGTCTGTCAGTTGATGTAAAAATAAATTATATCAATCTACCGCCATCTGTTTCTTAATTGCCTCGCGTACTACCCTGGGTTCTTGCAGAATAACCTGACTGTATGTTTGTCTCTGCTGTGGTGGATTTGAGATTTGATTTTTATTTTATACTACTATTTTTAAAATGTTATTCCACACTTAGGATTAGAAAACATTTTTAAAAAAACGTATAAAAATTGAATTCAGTGGGATTTGAACCCGCACCTCTTGGAAACTGTCTAAGCGCTCTGACCGTTAAGCCATGCGTTCTACTACCTTATAAACGTTGTTAGCATCTCTGTAGAGTGATTTTTATAAATTTCTGCTACTCAAAGATTATTAAGACACAATCGTTTAACAAGAGAGATTGCTATTTTATTTAAATACTTTATTATTATTAAAGTGTTATTGCATACTTAGGAGGAAAAGGTTTTTGAAAACATATATAAATTTTTTTTATAAGTTTGTTATAATTCTGTGCTTATCTCGTATTCTGATGTACTTATAATCTATATCACAGTAAAGTTTCATCCAAATTTGCTTATACTTTTTAGATGAAATCGTTTTTGCGTGAAAGATAAACTTGCATACATAGATGTTCACTAGTTTTTCACACAGCAGCACATATAAGTACGTGGACAGAAAGTACCTAGTGTCAATACACTCCGTACTCCGTTTTCCACAAAATTCGAGACATTGCATGTTGAGTGGTGGAATTCAACGCCGCACTTTTTCTTACCAGAGCGAGGAAGTGAAAATAATTTTAAATATAATCACTCCCGCGAGTGGGTATCGAACTTACAACCGATCGCGGTTACAGTCAGACGCTGTTACACTGCGCCACGAAGCAACTTAAATATTTTTTGTATTTAGAGTAAACTATGACTATAGACTGCTTATTAATATATGATGGTTTATAGAACTACTGTGATCAGTTGTAAGTTCGATTCCCACTCGAGAGAACGATTGTATTTAAATAATTTCAATTGCTCTGCTCTCCTAAAGGAAAACGCTGCGTTGAGTTCTGCTATGTTAAGAATTCAGGCGGAAAACGGCAATCGGATTGAAGTTTAAATTCGGGATTTCTACAATAAAAGTAGATGGTTAAGGCATTTTAGAATAACATACCTACAACATTTGTGAAGAAAAAAATGAATTACAATCTCATTACATCTAAATAAAATTGAAATAAATTTTACTTTCTTATAAAACAAAAGGCATTAATATCCGCAAGGATTTCATCTCGTTGATTTATTAGATCCTATAAACGCTTGTGACGAAGTTCAAATAATACCGAATTTCTAACACCGTTTTTGTTTAAGTGGAAACATTTGAAATGATATTTGTCCAGTGATACGTGAACTGAACGAGCGTTCGAGCGATTTTCAACGTACTGAATTATTGTTGAGAACTATGAAAAAAATATAGGTTTTTACAATAGATTCTTATTGTCGTATGTTCAAAATACCATTTGGGGGACTAGTACTAATAATAAAGCAGATATACATATATTGTAGCGTGTATTATCTAAATAAAGGATAGATTTTTTTAGCTTTACTCTTTTATCCCGCTTAACAGTGTACACAGGAAATATCTAGTATCAAGATATAGGTTATTTTTAAGCAATAGGGCGCTATTGCCTTTTGTATACATCAGGCTCTTTATGTAATATGTCTTAGCCCACGTATGCACCGACGGTTAATATAATTTTTAAAACTAATAAATATTTAATATACACGCTTAAATTTTATTTGAAATCTATTTAGGTCATGATCCTTCGAGCCGGATCTGAACCAAATACCTATAAATACCTATGAATATTCAGTTCGATTCCCCGCACGGGTAAAACTTAGCGCGTTATTGAGTTTAAGCTATTCAACACGCAAAGTCTATTTTAAAAGTTGCGTAAAAGGGAGATTGGGCTGATGTTATTACGTTCTTTCTTACTATTCTGCTACGCGTGATAAAGCTTAAAGCTACGAAATAGAAAAAATAAGCCACAAACGAGAATCGAATCCACATCCATCGTGTTAACAGTAACTATTCACAATTTCGCCACATTATCTCAACATTAGCGCTTGTGTTAACATAATATTGTACATAAAACTTTCTTTTGCTACAGACAATAGGAAAATGCAATTTTAAGTTGCTCTAGTTCCTTTGAGGTTTTCTTTTTTAAAACAGTAAACTGTTTAGATTCAGTTGCGTCACCACGCTTTAGAAAGCGATGGGGCATAATTACGTTTGCTTCTAAAAATATCATTAGCAAGTACCATTGTAAAAGACAAAGAGAAACGAGCTAATATTGTATGCAATTTTATTTGCAAGTTGTTTTTTAATCTGGATGATTAAGCGAGACTTGTGGGAAGTTCTACTTGGGTATTAGAGGCTATATTCTTAATGGTAGAAAGACGTGAGATTAGGCTTACGAACGCTTATGGGTTCGAACCCCCCTCCTGGGATATAATTGAATTTAAAATATTTTCGTTTTTCTGCTTTAGTACGATAAACAGCGGTATTGAGTTCCGCTCAATATCTAATTTCTCGAATTTAGGCTATCCATCTATCTGACTTTTGTATATTGAGGAGATATGTCGCTGTATTTTTTCTATACCGTACTATATTACTGATATCTAGGCTAGTGGAATAAATAAGACACAATAATACTTCAATTTCTATTGTAAAGTCTAAAAATAGTGCTAACATTCAGTAAGTAAACCTACAATATCTTTAACAAAGGCTTTTCTCTTTACAGACGTATTTTGCAAATATTTCCAGAATTTTTAGTTTGTTAGACTAAAAATACGTGGAGTGGCAACTGTGGCTAATGAATTTGTAGGGTGGCCGCAGAGGGAATAAAGGGAAACTTTTTTAGATTTCCCTCTTACAAAAACTTTTCATATGACTTTTAATAACCGTCTACTCTAAAGCTTTGTAACACAAATTCATTAGAGAATTATTAATTTTCTATTATAAACAGAAAATTTATTTGACGATATTATTAAAACGCGAGTGTAAAACAAACATTTAAGACGAAATGCGGCGTTAAGTTCCACCGAAATGCAATGTTTCGGATTTGGACAGAAAGTAGAGAATAGTGTTTTGACACTAAGTTAATTGTGATTATTTTTAGCCGTTTGTGTCACACTTTCTAACTCTATACCATCGTCCTTTTGATCTGACAACAATACAAGGCATATCCATTCTCTTCAAAGCTAACTAAGATCGAATTTAACATTTTACTATTTTTGAAGTATTGTTAATCCACACTTAGGATATGAAATCATTTTTTAAAAACGTATAAATTTTTTCTTGAAGTTTGAAAAACTTTTGGCTTCCAAGCTTGCTTTTAAACATATGATTTTGTAGCCAAAAAATGCGGGTTGGAGTCCTGTTATGCACAATTTTTTATATATTTTTATAAAAAGATCAGACTATACTTCCTTGTTTGTCTTATAATAACAAACATACAGATATGTAGCTTTTAAATTTATGTTAATTTCAATCATTTCTATAAAAAGTGATAAGTAAGCGTTGACATATTTCACTTTTCATACAAATTCTTGGCGGTGAGTCGAGTTGCCGAAACTATCTCTGAAATTTTGATCATACAAAACACTGATACACTGTGCCTCGAAAGCCTCTATGTAATACACAAAGGTAGTCAGGGGAAGTCAAGGGATATATCCCTTGACTTCCCCTGCCTACCTTTGTGGCAGAGACCTTGCTTGACCTTCGAGATTACAATATCAATGGTACTGGAATACAAAATACAATATTCAATATGCGGATGCGGTGTAAGAAGTAGGCAGAGCTCATAGCGTTTGGAACTCTATCCCATCCATTACCTCGCTAGGGATAAAGGGTGAAACTTTTTGTGTTATAAATATAAGCAATTCCCTATTACATAAAATCTATGGTATAATAATTTCTACAACGACATTTCCACATAGTTTCAATAACAAATTAATTTTAATCGATGAAACTTTCAAAACCACTTTGTATAATAAGTTTAATACCAAACTCATAATAAAAGTGAAATATTTGGTGATTCACCAAATGGCAATACAAATGACTAAAACAATCAATGTGATAGATCGCGTCTCGTTTGGCGTAACGACGTTACTTAATAACAATGAAGTGAAGGGTTTTACCTATTTAGTACGGGAACGTTATATATTTACATTTTAATTTAATTGAAGAGGTCGCAGGTTCGATTTTTTTGTTACGATGCTATTCTGTAATTAGGGATGTGTGAGTCTGGTAAGTTAGTGGGTTTGAATCTTAGTCATTTTCTTAACTTAACTCTATCCCGCACAGCAGGGTGACTTAACATCAAGTTTTACTGATTTAACGTGACTTAACGTCACGTTCGTCACTTACCACCCAATATCGCCATTTTGGGCTGAATGTAATCAATTGAGTGTCATGACTCTAGGTTTTCTTCGAGTACCTTGATATGCTAGATAAAGAGTGATCTGCTTTTTTTATGATTTATAACATTTTAATATCTCGAAATGTAGAGAACGGAGTCTTTTCAACGTATGAAGACATACATTTCGTATTTTTTTATTTCTTTTAGCTTCACGCTGTAACACTGACAGGGTAGTCAGAGACAACGGAGTGCCGAACGCTACACATCTCTTCTTTCGACTCGTCCACAGTCATTACCCTCTTCCTTCGGAGGGTCTTCATGCTTTTTACGCAACCTTCCTCCAGTATCTTCGATACTGTGTTTTCGATGATCAGCCAAGGTCTCCTCCAAATATCGTACCACCTACCTGCTTCATAAATCTTTCATCATTCACTTGCTGTTGAGTCCACTCACACAAATGTTGACATAATCTTACTAGGCTGAAAATCGTGAAACTTAAAAAAAATAAAATATCAAAAGTCGGATAGAAGACCGCGTATAAAGTATACATTAGGGAATGTCAATTTAATAAAGCACTGGCAATTTGTCACAGTTACAATATTACGCAGTCTCACAATAATGGTTGGCTAAATATAGATTTTCTTGAGTACCTGTTGGATCTTTTAATCTGGTAGGGTAATATCAATCTTTCTACCCATTAAGTGTCACATAAACCTTGTGAACACTTTAACAAGCGCAAGTTTTATCGCTTTCACTTTATACCTCTAATATAGCTATTCATTTATTTATAAAAGAATATGGTGTAATATAACAATCTTAAAACAGTGGGCCAGTGCTTAGTTGTAAACGTGATTGTTGGGGATTCGATTCCCACTTGTAGGATTATGACAGTGTTAAGCTCCGCCATTTAATAAGTAATGTTCTGATTTTGGGTTGAAAGCAGTCTTGTCACTATGTTGATTCTGACTAGAGCGTTAGAGCGTTTGGACGGTTTTCAAGAGGCGAGGGTTCAAATTCCGTTACATTCAATATTTATGTTTCCTCAAAAAAATATAATAATTAATAAATTTAATACAAGGCCGATCGTGATGCAGTGAGACTGTAATCGCGATCGCTTGTGGGTTCAATTCCTAATCGAGGAATATATTTACATTATTTTCATTTCCTAGCTCTGGTAAAACTAAATCGCGGCGTTGAGTTCCGCTACTCAACACAATATATTGAATTAGGCTGAGAAGCGGAGTATAAATTGTATTGACACTGGGTACTTCTTGTCTATCCTGCTGTTTGGGATAAGAGAATGAAGCTAAAAAACAATACTGACATTATTATGAATGAATGATTAAAGGAATGTATGAACGAAAAAATGATATAATGAATGAATGAATGAATGAATGAATGAATGTAATGAATGAATGAATAAATGATTGAAATATACTTTATTTTACACAAAGTCAAAGATCATACAATCGGTGGCGGCGGCGGGTATAATTTTTATTCAACATTTAATAACTTTAATTTCACTCTTTCAAATAAATTATTATCATATGACCATTTTCATAACAATTTACATAAATGAAATAATTTAAATACAAAGGGAATATTATGGCCATATTTTGTGAAATCATGTTAAGATATATCGAGATCAAGCCGGCTTAGGCGTCGTATCTAATCCGACTTAACGTTTCATTGACAGCGGACTGTAAATTGTATGAACGACGTGGTGATACAACATCCCGTGATAAAACATGTGAAGTATAATTGATAGAAATATAAATTACAAAATAATATTAATTAAGGAAATCATTTTAAAATTATCGAAAAACTAAATATTAGTATCTAATGTAAGGGGTAAGTTAGTTGATAAAATAATACAATTATCGTTTGTATACATAATATATTTTATTAAATAAATAAAAAATAACCGTACAATGTCTTAAAACTAAATCTTACTATAAGCTGTGGGTTATTTAAATTATTTTCATTTTGTCGTTTTGGTAAGACAATGCGCGGCGTTGAGTTTCGCCACACAACACTCAATGCCTCTAATTCGTACTTCTTGTCTACTCTGCTATGCAGAATGAAAGCGTAAAGCTAAAAACACAAAAGTCATATTTACTATAAATATAATTTAAAAAAATATTGGACATTAAAAATGTATTAAAAATATATAAATTTTAATAAAACATCAAGATTGCAAATAAATATTAAAATTTCATTTTGCGTATTGCAAAATAAACTTAATAAAACGCGAGTATAATAGCATCAACTTCACACACTGGGCCGTTCTGAATAATAAACACTCTAAGGTCCGGTATCTCTCACCTTATCACATCTATACACCTTTAAAACAATGCTATTAAAGTCCACAATCGCGTATAACGTATGTTAATTACAATTTTGCATATATTTACAAACAAAACAAGTTTAAACAGTTGCAACCGTCTCTATTTTAAGGGTATTTAGGTTTATAATAGAGTGTATGAAGAGAAAAATATATATGGAAATAGCCGGCCAAGTACAGGAGTAATGCTCTTTTTGAATATTTAAAAGGACACAAAAGCTTATTTCCGGTAATAAGGTGTTAGGTGGTGAGTTGATCCCGTGTTTAAACGAGCTATAAAGCCTGGCGGTAACGTAATTGCTTAATTAATATTACATATTGTAAATTATTCCTTTTGTAAGAAGTCCAAAGTTGATATTTTGGTATAATTAGATTTTTGGTTTTTTATTAATATTTATTTGGCATTTGGTAGTTTTAGCTGTGCCATTTTTTATAATTATTTTTTTAACTTCATACTTTTATCCCGCATTGCAGGGTACACATTGCGTGTTAAGTGGCGTAACTCAACGCCGCGTTTTGTCTTATCAGAGCGAGACAATGAAAATAATTTAAATATATTCAGTCCCCCGAGTGAAAATGGAACCCATAACCGATCGCGTTTACAGTCAGACTCTATCCTACTGTGCCACGACTGGCCTCAATTTTTTAATGAAATGTATGATATAATTAATGTTTTATTTCGTGGAGCGTTGAATTGATTACTTATATATTTTTAGCTGGAATCAGTTATAGTTACTGATTCAGGTTTAGTTAATTATTCAGCCGGTACGACTAGTAGTAAACAATTTTAAATAAAACTATTTTAAACGGATTAATTGCGTATATTTTGGTATTTGAAAATACATTTTTGCAAACCTGACGTTCGAAACGCTACAGTAGTCCGTGATCACAGATAGTCTGAAGTGGCATTCGTCTGTCGGTTGATACCAAAATTAATTACATCAATCTACCCCCGTCTGTTTCTTAATTGGCTCTTTTTGCGTACTGCCCTGGATCCTTACAGAATGAGCAGTTTCTATCTTTGTTTCTGGTGTGGTGGATTTGAGACTTTAAATTTTGTCATTGTTCAAAACGTCAGGTTTCCAAAAATGTACGGAATTAATCCATTTAAAATAGTGTAATTTAAAATGTATAAAAATCGTGAAAATGAAACATTTTAATAGTAGTAAACAAATTGTGTATTTTGTTCATTTTTCCGTTCAGATGAGACAAAGCGCTGCATCGTGTTCGCTATTCAATTGTATCGGAGTTTCTTGACGTTAAGTTGTCTAAAACTACCCTGCTATGCAACATTAATCTTGAAGACAGACAGAATTTTTGATTTTGTTCGTGTGGATATTCTTTTTTTTTTAGCTTCACGCTTGTATTCCGCATAACAGGGTAGATAGAAAGCAACTAGTGCCAAGACACTCTATACATCGCTTTCCACCGATTTCGAGACATTGGGTGTTGTGTGGTTGAACTTAACACCGCACTTTGTCTTACCAGAGCGAGGAAGTAAAAATAATTTGTAAATATAATCACTCGTCCGAGTGGGGATCGAACCTACAACCGGTCGCGTTTGCAGTCAGACGCTGTCTGCGCCACGACCGGCGTTAATTCTTGTTCAGCGTTTATTACTATTTTTAGCTTCACGATTTATTCCTTGTCATAATGAACGAAATTCCACACGTTAACATTTCTGCATACTTACCTTACCTTTACCTCAGGGGAGTTCTTAAATGAAAACAGTTTTTTTATTACCAAAATATAAAAAAAGATATTTATCATCATGAGGCCATCATGAGGTCGGTCGTTGCGCAGTGTGACAGCGTCTGACTGTAAACGCGATCGGTTGTGGGTTCGATCCCAACTCGGGGTAGTGATTATATTTAAATTATTTTCAGATCCTCGCTTTGGTAAAGACAAAGAGCGGCGTTGAGTTCCACCACTCAACATACAATGTCTTGATTTGGTGGAAAGCAAAGTACGGAGTGTGTTGACACTAGGTACTTTCTGTCTACCCTACTATGCGGGATAAAAGCGTGAAGCTATAAAAAATAAAAAAAAAATATTTATCATACAGACATATACACATATAAAAATCATATAAACGTTTACACATATACATATATTATATACACATAAAAGTATTACACAAATAATATTGAATTGCAAACAAGTTAGTTACTTATTTTGGCGTTAACAAAGTTAGCGGGGAAGTCGATAAGTCTAACTTAGTAAAAGAGTTTCGCGTTCGCTTCATTCGCTCTTTGTAAATCTAGCATACACGTATAGTCTTGCGGCAAATATACTCGATGACTATTTCAGATTTGTTCGACCAATTCCTTCGTACCATTTAACTGAAACTACTTGTTACAAATTAATTTTAATACAATCTGATTGTATTGTATTTTTCATATTAAATGTATAATAATTAAATTATTACACGACTGCTAAATAGAGGGTGATGTTTTTTACCACGTATGTATATATGTATGTATGTTCGGTTCTTTGTTCCCATGTAACTGCGAAACCCGTGAACCGATACATTTTATATTTGACAAATGATATGTCAAAATGTATGAATTTATAAGATGACAAATGTAAATGTTTGTTGTAATAATATATAATATATTTTAAGTTGCTTATTATTAATTTACATGTTATGTCTTTACACTTAACACATAGCGGAGTGTCAAGACACTCCGTGTCCGTGAAATTAGACACTGTTTTAAAATAAAAGATGGAATTATCTCGAGAGCTGTAGCAACGCTTAATGCCGTTGAAAAGAGAGAAATAACATAAAAAAAAACAAAACATACAAAGACTAAGTTTAGACTCATTTGACTAAGAACAAATAAAATAAATATTGCTAATTTATTTTGCACCGGGGCTAGTCATTATTTATCTAGTCAAGTTAGTCAAAAATTATATTATGATATGGCGAAACTCAACGCCGCGCTTTGGTTTACAATGTCAATTCCAAGAGTGGGAATCGAACCCACAATCAATCGCACATACAGTCAAACACTCCCACTGCGCTACATCAGCCTCGATAATATACACTCAGATAAATGTAACATGGTATGAATACTAATCTTGAGATGTTCATAGTTTAATTGTTTTCAAAAACAAAACCCCAGGCTTATGGTTAACACTTTAAGGCACTTCCATCCAGAGTTAAGACGAAACATGTGAGATTATTTCATACTAAATCCATTTTAAAGTGAAATATTTTTTATTTAAAAAATATTTTTTATATAAATTTAGTAGGAATAATTGATTTTTTTACAATACATTCATTTAAAATCACATATATATTATATTTTTTTATTATTGTGTATGTAATTTTAAATTTATGAAGTAATTATCTATTATCATTCTTCATAAGAATCCCCATAGAAATATTAAAATTTAAGATCTACAACCACCCGCCATATTAAATTCTAATTATATATTAGTTATTTACTATTTTAAAAATTTTATTCTACAGTTAGGATTAGAAAACATCTTTGAAAAAACGTATAAAAATTTCAACGCGCAATTTTTTTATACGTTTTTTCAAAAATATTTTCTAATCCTAAGATTGGAATAACACTTTAAAAATAGTAAATATTAAAATTAAATAGCAATCTCTCTTGTTAAACGATTATTTCTTAACAATCTTTAAGTAGTAGAAATTTGTAAAAATCTCTCTATAGAGATGCTAACAATATAAATAAGTTGTAACAAAACGTATAACAATTTCAACGCAGCTGGTAGTAGAACGCATGCCTTAGCGGTTAGAGCGCTTGGACGGTATCTAAGACGGGTTCGAATCCTGCTGCGTTCAAATTTTTATACATTTTATAAAAATATATATTTATACGTTTTTCCAAAAAAATATATTTTTTCCTAATTAGGTTAAGCTCTTGAAATTCGTGTAAAAACGATTATTTATACGTTCAAATTTCACTTAGTAAAATGATTTTATTTATTTCTTTCTCAGTTATGGTAAGACATAATGCGGTGTTAAAATCACCACTCAACACGCAATATTACGATTTCGTGTAAAGATTAGTCAACAGAATGTCTTAACATCAGGTTGTCTTAACTACTGCGTGGTATAAAAAGTGAAGCTGAAAAAAAAACTACTTAGTTACCATTTCATTCAAAAAAATTTTCTTTAGTTTATGTTTACAATCTTGAACTCAAGATACCTCGTACAAGGCGCTGTGACATCGTTCATTGTGGGATTTTGTACTGTAAGCTGTCGCCTGTCACACTAACATCCTACGACACTTAAGAATACTTGGATTTCAAAAGCGACTTGGGAAAATTCCGCACAACCGCACAAACATGTCAAGCATTTTTCTCTGAAAGTTCAATTTTTAAGTGGTTTAAATGCTCCTTGCATAAATATCACGTATTAGGGTATCCTGTTATATAGAGTTATTGCATTAGAACCATATGAGAGGAGATTGAACGCACCAAGGCCTTTACAGTCAACAAGGGATGACAAGATGTATCTAGTGTCACGACACTCCGTACTCCGTTTTCCGCCGAATTTGAGACATTGCGTGTTGAATGGTGAAACTCAACGCCACGCTTTGTCTTACCAGAACGAGAAAACAACAATAATTCTTCTCTTTAAATATATTTTTCTAATTTATTCCTTCAGCCCAAAAATCTGAACACCAAAAAGGAACTTTCTGAAAATATTCTGAATTTCACTCATTAGGCTACCGTTCGGCCGGAAAAGAAAATTTTTGGGAAACCTCATTTCCTTTTAAAGTTGTCGGTCTGGTTTTTTAACACCTAATTGCTACGTTTTTCGGTAAAGTAAGTCCTACGTGCACGTGTGATGTAACACTCGTCTACACTCAAGTTGACATTGCTAAAGTACTCGGGGGAAACGTACAAAGAGTCTCGTATTAATGCATTTTATTTTCCTTGTGTAATCATATGTCAGTGCAGTAGTTACAGTTATATTTTAAATAGCAACAAGTGTCTCTTTTGGGGTTACTTAGTGGGTAGTAATGAGGAAAAATAGTGGAAGGTATTCAATATTTTAAATTTTTAAAGTGAATATGTTATGTTTACAGTAGAGGCTGATGTTGTGGCAGTGGAACAGCCTTTGAATGTAAGCGCATTTGGTAGCGGGTTCGATTCCCGCTCAGGGGAGTGATTATATTGAACCTTTTTTCACTTCACGCTCTGGTAAGACGCAAATGCGGCGTTGAGTTCCGCCAGTTAATACGTGATGTCTTGAATTCAGTGGAAAGTGAAGTACGGACTGTTTTGATTATAGATATTTTTTGTCTACTCTGCTATGCGCGATAAAGCCTGAAGCTCAAAGTCAAAGCTGAACAATCAAAGTCCACAATGGAAGGAATTGTGGCACAGTGGAACAGTTTCTGACTGTAAATACGATAGTTTTGGCTTCTTTTCTCATTCAGATTAATATGTAGATTGTTTTTCATAACGGAATTTAAATTTAAGCTTGAAACATACTTGCTACGATTTTTTTTAATATATATTGCGTTAAATAAAAGTTTAACCCAAAATCTTATATCAATCATACCTTTTTTCCTACACCTTGAGTGGCGTAGCTTGCGGATAAAGTAACCTAAATTCAATTATCCATTAGAGCAAACTTGGAACCCTCTACCTGGGCCATTACAGGCTGACGCTCTTTCATTGCACCTGTGGCTATAGCGTCGGAAGCATTATATAGGGATAATTATAACGTTTAAATAGTCAACGGAATGTCTTGACACTAGGTTATCTCTGGCTATTCTTCTATGCGGGATAAAATGTAAAATGGCTGTTTTAGTAACACTCAAGGCTCTTTAAGTGGGACAGAGTCTGACTGTAAACGCGATCAGCCAGTGGGTTCGATCCCCACTCGGAGGAGTGATTATATTTAAATTATTTTCACTTCCTCGCTCTGGTAAAGTTTAACAAGTGCGGCGTTCAGTTCCACCACTCAACACGCAATGTCCCTAATTCGGTGGTGATGGTGGTACTTTCTGTTTATCCCGAAAAAATTTCTGTGTATTCTAAAAATATATTTTTGAAAATCTGACGCTTCGAACACTTTACATAAGTCCGTTGTCACAGGTAGACTGAGGTGGCATTTGTCATTTGGTTGATATGATATATCAATCTACCGCGTTCTGTTTTTTAATTGTCTCAATTAATTTTTGTATCAATTAACAGATAATTGCCTTCAGAAAGTCAGGTTGTCAAAAATGTATTTTCGAATACCAAAATAAACACGCTTAATCCATTTATAATAGTTTTATTGAAAATGTGATTTTAAGTATAAATTCCTAAAGCTTAACTTTAATTACTAACAATTTCATTACAGGGTACAGTGAATTAGTGGATTATTCGAACAATTGAAGAGGTTCAAATTGTACGCCGAGTAAGGTGTAATTTTACTAAACTATATAAAATGAGAGATAGAATATTTCTTCGTTTCCAAGCGTTTTTCGTATTTTCAAGTGGTTGGTCGATAAAATATTACTTGCTATGATCTTTTAATAATAATTGATGCTAATTTTATATATAATTGCCTTTATACTTTATCTCGTATAGCAGAGTGATCAGAGACAACCTAGTGTCAAGACATTCCGTTAACTGTTTTTCGTGTTGAATAGGAAACTGAAACCGCGGTTAGTCTAACCAGAGCAGAGAAATGATAATGCATTGTAAATATAATAATTTCCTCTAGTCGAAATCGAAACTCTAACTCATTTACATTCAGAAGCTATTCTAGTGCGCCTCCCCATATGTTTATTTTTATTTAAAAAGACATTGACATTTTCTTCACACAAAAATTTCCAGAGATCATCCTTAAGAAATTTTTTTTACTCTCCAAGAATTTCGACTTCCTAAAGCGGCTAAACACTCTAGTTTCAACCGTGAGTTGTTAGTTACTTGGATTATATTATGACCAGCTGTACTCAGGACGTTGTCTGTGTGGTATTAACCATCTCTGAATCTCTTCTTCTCTCTACAGTTAGTAAAAAGTGGTTATTTTAATATTTTTTAAAGAAAAAGAAAGCAAATGAGAAGAAGGGCCACCTGATGGTAAGTGATCACCTTCGCCCACGGACCTCCGGCATTGGGATGAAAGTGAAAGGAGATGAGGGAAAGAATAGGTGGAAATAGGGCAAAACTGGCTGACATGACATCGACATCGTTTTTGTCATAATAATCCAATCGGAGGATGAATCCCCAACTACCAAACTATTGGGATTCCCGATTATACATATATATATATATATATATATATATATATATATATATATATATATAATATATATATATATATATATATATATATATATATATATATATATATATATATACATAGATATACAATTTCATTTTCATTTCATTTCATTTCATAGGAGATCATTTTTGAAAAAACGTATAAAAATTTGAACGCAGCGGGATTCGAACCCGCGCCTCTTGGATACCGTCCAAGCGCTCTGACCGCTAAGCCATGCGTTCTACTACCAGCTGCGTCGAAATTCTTATACGTTTTCTTACAACTTATTTATGTTGTTAGCATCTCTGTAGAGAGATTTTTACAAATTTCTACTACCTAAAGATTATTAAGAAATAATCGTTTAACAAGAGAGATTGCTATTTTATTTTCATATTTACTATTTTTAAAGTGTTATTCCACACTTAGGATTAGAAAACATTTTTGAAGAAACGTATAAAAATTTGAACGCAGCGGGATTCGAACCCGCGCCTCTTGGATACCGTCCAAGCGCTCTGACCGCTAAGCCATGCGTTCTACTACCAGCTGCGTCGAAATTCTTATACGTTTTCTTACAACTTATTTATGTTGTTAGCATCTCTGTAGAGAGATTTTTACAAATTTCTACTACCTAAAGATTAATAAGAAATAATCGTTTAACAAGAGAGATTGCTATTTTATTTTCATATTTACTGGCTTAGCGGTCAGAGCGCTTAGACTGTATCCAAGAGGCGCGGGTTCGAATCCCGCTGCGTTCAAATTTTTATACGTTTTTTCAAAAATGTTTTCTAATCCTAAGTGTGGAATAACACTTTAAAAATAGTAAATATGAAAATAAAATAGCAATCTCTCTTGTTAAACGATTATTTCTTAATAATCTTTAGGTAGTAGAAATTTGTAAAAATCTCTCTACAGAGATGCTAACAACATAAATTAGTTGTAAGAAAACGTATAAGAATTTCGACGCAGCTGGTAGTAGAACGCATGGCTTAGCGGTCAGAGAGCTTGGACGGTATCCAAGAGGCGCGGGTTCGAATCCCGCTGCGTTCAAATTTTTATACGTTTTTTCAAAAATGTTTTCTAATCCTAAGTGTGGAATAACACTTTAAAAATAGTAAATATTCATAGGAGATATTACAATTTCATTTATATGTATAGATTATGTATAATTTAGTTATATATTGCTGTGCTTTTATATCTATTTTTTAACTTTTTTATAATACAACATTCAATATTCAAATAGATCTAAACCTAGATATTTTTAACCAGGCAATTCAAATTAAAAGTTTCTAATGTATTGTGAAGCTGTGAAGCTGTCTAAGTTTTCCAAAAGGCATCAGGAATAAAAATATAATTTTACCAGGCCAGGGTAAACAAAAATCTAAACTCAATTCACAGGCAACGAACGATAGGCAATGAAATATCGTGTAACTAAGTCAACTCCTTATGTAGAGGAGTGTAGAGCTAGTAGGAAACTAACGTCGTTACTTCAAAACAAGGTTCTGAAACGCGATATTAATTCGCTTCCAACTTAAACTTCTAAGAAGGTTACTTTAAACATAGTTTTACTTCCCACAGTTTATTTCATAAGTCTACCTGATTATATGTTACATGTATGTATACCAGTAACGTGAATATTACATTACATTATACTTATGTACAGCATATCGTAGGTTTTGCTTATGGGAATCAATTGATGGAACATCTTCTTTAAATTTAGCTTCTCGTCTTGATATTATGACAAAGGAAAACTTTGAATTTTTTAGGAATATGCGAAATAATTGTAGAAAAAAAGGAGGCCGGTCGTGGCACAGAGTGACAGCGTCTGACTGTAATCACGACCAGTTGTGGGTTCGAACCCCACTCAGAGGAGTGATTATATTTGAAATTATTTTGACTTCCTCACTCTGATAAGACAAAGTGCGGCGTTGAGTTCCACCACTCAACATGCAAATAGTGATGTAATGAATGTCCCGATCGAATTCAGTGAAAAGTTGTTACTTTCTATCCACCCTACTATGCGGAATATAAGTGTGAAGCTGAAAAAAACTATACTTTTACGTAACGTAATTCAAAACAATTTTTTTTAAGTTTCATGGTAATTTATGCCATGAAATTTCATATAATGAAAGAGCTCTTTGCTCTCTATTCCTAGTTTCTGAGTTAAAACTATGATAAAAGTTAAATTAAGCTAAGAAAGCTGACGGCGATTAGTGCGGCACCTCGTTAAAGAAAATGATTTTGTTAACGACGCTACGTACTTTTTCACTTACAATGTTAATTTTAAGAGCTGTTCAGAAGAATTTATAGGATTTTTTTAAAATTTTAATATTATATTGTGCAACTAAAAGTAATCTATTCTAATCTATATTAAATAATATGACATTATCAAAGGCTATCTTGGCTCAATGGGCTGTCCCATTGTCTGCGTGTAAGCTCGGTTTATGGATTCGATTGCCACTTCGAGAAATGCTTATTTTTTCATTTCTTTGCTCTGATAAAAATAAGTGTAGTAATAAGATCTTTGATTTTCGCGATTTTTATACATTTTAAATGTGATTATTTTAACCGGATTAATTTGTGTATATTTTGGTATTCGAAAATACATTTTTAGACACTTGACGTTTCGAATACTTTACAGTAGTCCGTGGTCACAGTCAACGTGGTCACAGTCTACCTGTTAATAAGTATAGTATTAAGTTCGTCACTCAACACACAATGTCCCGATTTTAGGCGGAAAGCATTCAACGGAGTGTCTCGACGCTGGGTTGCCTCTGAACACTCTCCTATGCGAATTATTAATATATTTTGTAATTAATATTTTGTTTGTGTATGTTTTAGTATTTCTTGGACACGATAAATGCAAGATTTTTATCTTAAAGATATTGACGCGTTTGAGAATTTTTTGGATATTATTTAAAATGTTCATCTGGTAAACTATAAATATTTTAATATAATCCCATGGCTATTCAAACAATATAGTAATTATGGTATCTTCACACGATCAGCTGAGAAAGCAATTTGGCTCGGTTATGGCGTGTAATGGGGAATTAAACATGGGGTGAATGGGGCTAACGATCGTTAAAATGTCGTAAGAGCTTGTTACATTGTATATATTTTACATGAACGAAATCCTCTATTTAGAATAACTCCTTTGAGGCCAAGGAAATGATTTGTTGCCAAGATAAAGGTGGAGGCTTCCGTAAACTATTAGACGCAAATTTGTTATATTAATGTAAATTTATTGTTCCTTTACGTTTTTTTATGGTGTTGCTTATTTTATATTATAAGTCACGTGGTGACTTTATTTTATAAATGTCATAGAATATAAGGGATGTGTTTTTCCACATAGGCTAAAATAATCCATCATTAAGCTAAAATAATCAAGACACTCCGTTCCTTTAAAAATATTGATTAGTTAATAAACTTTATTAAAGGATCTATTATATCACGTTAAAAAAATGTTTAGGTGAAGACAACCGTAGCAAATTCAAATGCTAATTTTAGGAAATCATTTGAATAATATTTATAAAAATAAAATAAGTTATTTTACAAAAACAAAACTTAAAAATCTTATTTTGTCTCATTTTTTTTAGCTTCACGCTTTATCGAGCCTAGCAGGGTAGACAGAAAGTAATTAGTGTCAAAACACTCCGTACTTCGCTTTCCACCAAACTCGGGATATTGTGTGTTGAGTGGTGGAACTCAACGCTGCACTTTGTTTTTTACCAGAGCGAGGAAGTGAACATAATTTAAATAAAATCACTCCCTTGAGTGGGGATCGAACCCACAACCGTTTGCGTTTACATTCTAAATAGACACTGACCCACTGTGCCACGACCGGCCTCGTTATATTATAAAAATTTTGTATTGCCATAAAATTTAGATACGTATGCAAATTGTCAAGTAAGGCTGACGGCATGAAGTTTAAGAAAAAATAATAATATCATTTTAATCATATGAGCGAATATTTGGGTTTGCTTGTTTATTTTATACTAGTTCACTATATAATTCAATATATAAAAAATATAATTAAAAAAACAAATTCACCCTTTTCCCACATAGCAGGGTAATTACAGCCAACATAGTGTCAAGACACTCCGTTGAGGTTTCCGCCCGAAATCGAGTCTTACCAGAGCGGAGAAATGAGAATGTAGCAAATATTCAAAATGAGAAAAAGATTTGTATGCCCTCTTTTAAAGCCTTTTTTTAAAGCCTTTTTTTAATTTTCAACGTGGAATCGGTTAACAAAGTCAAGTGTTTTCAACTTCTGTACTCGGATCCATGGCACATTACTAGATTCCTTTATATCTTAAGTAAGTGGCATCGCTAAGCAACTTTTAAAGTGTGTGAACAAAATTTAGTAATTAAAATAAATTTATTTATTACATTGTAAAGGTAGTTCAAGTTTTATGTCTTTTAATTATATATTTAGGCCATCGTACATCGCAGTGGGGCTAACAGATAAGATACTTGAGTGAATATATTTAAATTATTATCATTACATCGCTCTGATAAAATGAAGCGCGGCGTTGAGTTACACCACTCACCGTTGTTATAAGGGATCAAGGTGAATCTTTCCGTCAGAAATCGAGAAATTGCTTGTTCGGTCGTGGAGTTCAATCCCTTGCTTTGTACTTTCAATCTCACGAGTGAAAATCATGTCCAAAACTAATCACATTTGCGGTCCGATTTTGTTCCACTGAGCCACGAATGCCTCTATGCCTGAATACAGGCATTAAATTATTTAATTTATGATTTGAACCGAGGTCTTCCTAAAATTTAAAACTGTTTTTTTTTGTACTTAAAACTACATCACACTAGTCTAAATTAATCATAACAATGAAATTGTCTTAAAATTATAAAAAATACTACTCCAATTCCAGTTTGGATAATTTATTTTAATTCTCTGGAGTTCCTTCACACCGTTCTTTTCCTCGGGGCTTTAGGGAGTTTACACTAGCCGTATTAATTCGAATCGTTTTGTAATTGAATTAAACAATTTTACGTTTTATGTAAGGGAAAATTATCTACGTAATTATGAAATATATGTAATATTATATTTTCATTATAGTATTAAGAATTAATACTTTAATGAAATATTCAGCTTTCCCTTATAAATTAAGGGAACAAAGTATTAAATAATATACAAGTATACTAAATTGCTAACAACTTCAGCCAGAAAAACAGAAAGAATTAGGTTCTCAGGATACTAAACTGCTTACAAAATTGACATTTTATCAGTTGAGTGGCGGAACCTAACGCTGCGCATTACAAATATTGCATTACAAGTGCGGGGAAATAAAAATTAGCTTCACGCTTTTATTGAGGCCGGTCGTCGCGCTGTGGGATAGCGTATGACTGTAAGCGCGATCGGTTGTGGGTTCGATGCCCACTCGGGATAGTGAAGATATTTAAATTATTTCCATATCTTCGATCTGATAAGATAAAGCGCGGCGTTGAGTTCCGCCACTTAACACGTCTTAGGTTCGGCGGAAAGCGGAGTACAGTGTCTTAACATTAGGAACTTTCTGTTTATAAAAATCATTTTCTTAAGTGGGAATCGAAGCTAAACCACATCCCATTTACAGTCAAACCCTATTCCATGTTTTTTTGTATATGAGTATAATCATAAATTTCTATTTTCTAATAATAGAATCAAAATTTCAATGGATTAACACTGTAAGCTTTTATACATACGTGTTAAATGAAAAATTAATTCATTGAAGCCAGAAGGGTGTTACCAGCCCTTCAGTGATTACGCCCAGTACATTTATCTCTGTCAGAACTGTCAGTTCACAGATAACTAAGTTTTCATAAATAATAATTGGCTTTAGATAGCTGTGACGCAGTGTTAATCGCTTTATTTTTGATTTTTTTTGCGTGAATTCAAATTCTAGTTCAGGTAAAGAATAGATTTTTTTTCTAGCTTTATGCTTTTATCTCGCATAACAGGGTAGATGAGAAATACTTAGTTTTGGAATACTCCATACACTTCACTTTCCGAGACATTTCGTGGTAAGTAGCCAAACTGAACGCCGCACTTTGACTTAGCAGAGCGGGGAAATTAAAATAATTTAAAATAATAATTCCCCGAGTGGGGATCGAACCCATAAACAGTCAGTCGCTGTCCTATTACGTCACGATGACCGTTAATATTAATTAAAAGAATAAAATCTCGTAGGAATACATAAAGCAAAGGATTTTGAGCACACAGCCTGCACTGAAACAGGCTTTATTTCAATGTTTCAGTCCAATCCAAGAATCGTTCAATTGTAACAAATTCTCTATAGTCCGTCTGGTGTTTCAAGATTTCTATAGATATGAATATTTTGTAACAGGCGCAGTACTATTTCCCTTTACAACTTACAACGTTATAGCTTACTGGAATATGCAATGGAATTTATTGAGGCGATAGGCGATAGCTAAGACTTTTTGTGGCTGAGTGAACGTTTACCAAATAAGCTTATGATATACTCTCTCACTATATGCAAAATCTACTTGTTTCTGTAGAAGCGTGGCGAGAATTTGCTATGACGTCTACAAAAAAAATATTTTAAAGATAGAATTAACTTTTAACTTTATTTAATTTCTTGGGTCAGCTTCCCATCTGGATTTTTGAGAGGCCGGTCGTGGCGCAGTGGGACAGTGTTAAACTGTAAATGGAATCGGTTATGCGTTCGATTTCCATTCGGGGGGTTTTATTATATTTTAATTTTCAAAGCGTAGAGTGTGTTGACCCTAGGTCTTGTTTATTATATTATGCAGGATAAAGGTGTGAAGCTGAAAAAAAAAATTAAATTTTAAATTAATCTTTTCTCCACCTAAAGGAGCAGGGCAAAGACAACCCGCCACACGGGGCTAACGGAAGGATCATAGTATACCCGAGGTCCCGGCTAGTGGTGGTTGTGGAGGAGCACCGATAAGTTTTAGTGGGTAAACGGGGCGGCCTATATTGTCCAATAGTATAATCAAAATTTAACCAATCTTGGATTTTTAATTTAAACAATATATTCGGTTTTATTGTTCTTCCCAATCTTTATGAGGTCTGCATGTAAAAATTTCTCTTGAACTACGAAGTGACGCTCAAAGCCGCGTTTTATCCTACAAGACAATAGAAATAATTTTACAATAAATAAAAATGTTTTTCGAGCACTATATAATTAAAATACATAATTATCACAACAAATTTTTGATCTAAGTGGGAATCAAACCCACGTCATTCGGTTTCGCAGTCAAACTCACTACTATGTACATACATGTACATACTTCACCAACAGTCTAGACATGTAATTTATTAAAAACTTTTCGGTGCACTGGATACGAGCTAACGTGCTTTAATCCTTTATAATAGAAATTGAACTCAACAAGATATTGCTGACAAATTAATCTTTGTGTTTTTTTTAACTAGCGTAAATATTTTTCATATTACTATTTTTTTAATACATTTTCTATTTAGCTATATTTGTCACTTCAGCTGCACGTTACCTGTATAGAATGCTGAGAGAGAATACCTAGTATCAAGACATTTCGTAGTCCACTCAACTCTACTTATTGTCCGTTCAAATTCGAAACATTGGCCACAGTCACTGTTGTATGACGTAGCTCAACGCCACATTTTGTTGTACTAGAGCAGTTATTGGAGAAATGGGAATAATTTAAACAATTATTCTTCGAGTAGTGATTGAATCCTCAACTTAGTTACTTCTGCTTCACTGCGCCACAATGATCGTAATATACACCTATGGATAGATACGAGCTTGAATAAACCCAGTCATAAACCCAGCCATAAACCCACAAATATATCGTTTGCCTAAATAGTAATAGCAACGTTTAATACTTACTTATAATGTATTACCATTCAGATTCGAAGATAAATATTTCGCAAAAAAAGGTTTAATTAAACCAGTGTACAAGGTACATTGATGCAAGAGCTCTAAAATAGACCCCAACTAAGCCAAGGCTTTCGAGCCCATGTTCCGTGTTATACAAGTGTCGTTGACAAACTAAATCCTATTATACACTTTCTTTTGGTTCCCATTTTTCATAACTTGAGTAGAAATTAAATGATATTTTTCTGAATAGGCTTGTGAAATTCAGAAACAAAAAATAAAATTAAATATAAAAAAATAGTTAATCTATATTTTTCACTCATCCATCTATGAGTTTTAAAAATACTGAATATATATAAAACGGGATTCGAACCTACCCTCATCGTGTACATCATACACAAACGCTTTAAGATGTACCACTTTAATTATAGCTTTTAACAAAAGAAACGACCCCCCAAAAAATATGACAGAGAATCTCGCCTGTCTCATATTAATGTTGGTAGAATCCCAAAAATGTCATAGTTGCCAGGGAAAAATCTCCTTTCCGCTGATTCATGCGGGCAGAAAAGACAAATGGCGTCGCGAAATTGATGACGAATAACGTTCTCAATGACGAGGGTCAACAATATGCGATACCTCCATTTCTTATTGTCAGTTGACCTGTGTCTGTGGCGATGTTAGATAGCGGGATAGTCTGGGCTAAATTGATACGTTCTGCTTTTGGAATGTGCACCGTATTGCTAGGTATTATAGTTCAATTTTGTTACATTGTACATGTTACTGTTCAGGCTATTCATTTCCAAGGAAATTACTGTTTGTACACGCTTTGAATTTTTGGGTGTAACTTATAGATTAGTTAAAATATATTAGAAATTAAAAACATTTTTTTTATTATTTTAATTAAATTTAATTATTTATTTTTAATTAGACATTTCTAAAATTTAAAAAGGCGGAACTCAACGCCAACGAGATGTGAAAATAATTTATATATAACCATTTTATCTCTATAGATTTGTTATTCGGAACAGAGACTGTTAACAATATAGGTCTAAGTTCAATTCAAAGTCAGTAACGTGATCATATTTAATTTTATTTCTACCCCCTTGGAAGACAAACCACGGCGTAGAACTCCATCATTAAACGCATAATATGTTGAATATGGCGGCATGGAGTGGAGAACAGTGTTTAGACACTAGATAATGTTAACTTCTCTCATACATAAGAAAATAACATAGTATAGTTTTGTTTTACAAATAAAAAAAAACAGCAGAACATTATTTTGTTCTAGACGATTAAGTTGTACCGGACTTAGAAAACCGTTTAAATTGCCAACTAGGTCGAGCAAAGCGTTAGATAAAAAAGTGATTTCTTTTCAATTATTATGAAACTCTCGGTTTAAGTGTCCAAGTATTATACGAAATAGGTTAGATTATATTTTTAACTGTTTTAAAAGAAAGGTGATGTTGTTTATTTTTTATGCCTTCGTGGAAATAAATGTCTAAAAGCGTAACATAACGCCGCATTCTATATGAACACATAGAGTGCGGCGTTGTGTTACGCCACGTTGATTGCAATAATATCTGTTTATTTTTATGTCTAGGGACTAAAATAAAACAGTAACAAAATGTGTCTCTTCATTTTATATACTTACGAAGAAGTAAATAAACATCAATAATAGTGACAGAGTGTGCTTGTATAATTTTTAAATTCAACATGGCGTCTGATTTGGAAGTAAGAGATCTGTATGAGAGATTGCTATCCTCCGGATCCCGGTGATGTTCCTTCCCTAAATCAAATTTCCAGAAAACGCCAAGGGGATGATTTATCCTCTTTTAATATTGTCCCTGCTAATAAAAAAACAAATGTGAATCCTTCTTCTGCTACTCCGTCTATCAAAAATGTGTATGTTCATCCTTCCTTGTCTGATGGTGCAAAATCTTATATTAATTTCGATAAAGGCCCTTTTATAGTATATGTGTCAAGGAATACTCCTGATCCTGCTTCAGGGACCTCTATGAAAGCTATCAAATTTGGTCAGTTCCTCCATACAAATAAAATTACAGACATAGTTAATGATGGTGTAAAAAATGTCGGCCGCAATAAAATTAGCGTCCAATTTGCGTCTGCTGAAGCTGCAAATAATTTTTTGATTAGTCCAGTTCCAAGTCTATGTAAGTATGTTTGTATTATACCAACTTTTAATATAACAAGAATGGGTATTGTAAGAGGAGTTCCTGTTGATTGGGGAATGGAAGAATTTGTTCAATCATTAAAATACCCATCTGGATGTGGTGAAAGCGCGAAGATTAAACAGAAAGAATGTGAGTGAGGGTGTTACTACATGGATCCCGACTCAGTCAGTTGTAGTAACATTCCGAGGACAACTGATGCCCGAGAGAGTCTTTTCTTATTGCTTCTCCCTCCGTGTAGAACCATACTACTTTCCAACCATCCAATGCCTAAATTGTTATCGATTTGGTCATGTCAAAGCACAGTGCCAGTCTAGTTCCAGATGTTACAAATGCTCGCAACCCCACATTGGTGACTCATGCAAGATAATTGAAGAGTTTTTTACTTGCCTCTATTGTACTTTTAAATACTTTGCCACAGACAAGGGCTGTCCTGAGTTTGCAAGACAACAGGCTATTAAAATTTTAATGACTCAAGAGAATATCTCTTACAATGAAGCATTCTCCCGACTACCACTTGCTCAGCGTTCTTATGCTGATGTAACTAAGGAAATGTTTTCCACTCCAATTCCCTCCAAACCAAAAGCTTATATGGCCAAAGCTCTTCCTTCTCCCACAATATCCTACCGCAAAACTGTTGTCCGCTCTCCCCGTCCCCAAGCTCCTCTTGAAAAGGGATATGATAGACCCATTTATCAAGCAATTGTTGGGGACTGTCCTTCTTCCCTTCCTAATGGCTGTGCTTTACCTGATAGACCCTCAGAATCCAGAAAAGATCTGTTAGTTGCTTTGACTGAAACCCTTATAAGTATTTTAACCCCATTAGATGATGTCCCTTTACCGTCCAACGTTGCCCAAAATCTTGCAAAAATCTTTGATATTCTTAAAAATGGCCCCACTGTCCATCCTCCAGTGGAATAGTAAGAGTGTTCGTGTTAAAAAACACGAATTGTTTTCTGTTATTTCACTATATAAACCTGTCATTGTTGCCCTCTCGGAGACATGGTTAATGCCGGAATCCCGTTTTAGGGTGCCGGGTTTCTCATGTTTGAGGGAGGACAGGAGTGACGGGTATGGAGGTAGTGCTATTCTCGTCCAGCACTCCACTCCATATTGATCCCTCTTTCTAATCACAGTTCTCATTTTAATGCTGTTGCTGTGAGAGTCCTTAATATTTCCTGTCTTTCTGTTTACATCCCTCGTCCATCTTCTTCCATCTTTCTTGAGTTAAATTCTATTATTTCTTCTCTCCCTAGTCCTGTGCTAGTCTTGGGAGATTTTAACACTCATCACACGATGTGAGTGTGTTATTACTGTGATGGATTTTCTCCTTCGTTGGTGGAAATGATTGATGATGGTCTGGTCTTTGCGTCCTCAATGATGGCTCACCGAGTCGTAGGGTTAATCCTAATCAGAATCCTAAGACTGCTATAGACTTTTCCCTTTCTTCTCCTTCCCTTGCCTCTCAACTATCATGGTCTGTACTTTCTTCCTCCTATGGTAGTGATCACTTTCCCATTCTTCTGTCTTTAGCTAACCGTTAAGCACCTATTCCCATCCCTTATCCTTTTCCTAAATACAATCTTAAAAATGCAAATTAGTTAGGATATGCATCCTCTGTAGATGACATGTTGGGCTCTCATTTTGAGTCTATTAATAATGAGAATATAACTGTTTGCTATGGTCGGTTTGTTGATGCTATTTTATTATCTGCTAGTCATAATATCCCCAAAAAACACTTCACTCAGAATCAGATGCCTTTCAATCCATGGTGGGATCAGGAATGCTCTGATTCTGTCAAACGGCGTACATTTGCTGAGTCGTCATATGCAGCATGTATGATGGTGGAGAACTTTATTGAGTATCAGCGCAGTGACGCGTTGTTTAGAAAATTGATTTGGAAGAATAAAATACTTGGATGGATCAATTTCGTCTATTGTCTGGAATAATGTTAAGAGATTTCGCCGATCTCTTAATATTAATTCCAGCCCTAGCTCCAAAACCCCGCTAGTTGGCTTGACGATTTTTCTGACAAATTGGCGCCTCCATTTGTTCCTGGCCATGATTCGTTTTATAATTTTTCCTCAATTATATCCTTAGATGAAATGGATACATCTTTCTCTTATAATGAACTTGAAAGTGTTCTTATAGGCTTGAAAGACACTAAACCAGGTGAAGATGGTATTCCATATTCTTTTTTAAGTAAATTAAATAAAATATCCAAAGAGTATTTTCTAAAATTAATAAATCGTATTTTTCATTTAGGCAATATTCCCGAATTCTGGAAATCCCAAGTTATCATCCCTATCCTTAAACCAGGTAAAAATTCTTCCGATCCTAGCTCCTATAGACCCATTGCATTATCATCTACTTTATCAAAAATTGCTGAACGGCTTTTAAAAAATCGATTGGAATGGATAGTGGAAAGCAAAAATATATTAGCTCCCTCACAGTTTGGATTCAGAAGGGGGATGAGTACCATTGACAGTCTCAGCATCTTTACTACGGACATTCGAGTAGCCTTTGCCAAGGAAGAGTACTTAGTTGGTGTTTTTCTAGATATAGCCTCCGCATATGATAATGTGCTTCTTCCGTTACTCAGGCAGAAAATGCAATATCTGAATATTCCCGCGAGGTTGACTCATTTCATATGCAGTCTGTTTTCCGGCAGGACTATTTTTGTAAAACATCCTCTCCTTACTATACCCCCCAGACGTGTCTGGAAGGGTATTCCTCAGGGTTCGGTTCTTAGTCCTCTGCTATATAATATTTATACGCATGACCTTGAATTGTCTGTAAACAATTTTTGCAACATTCTCCAGTATGCTGATGACATTGTTCTCTATTATAGTTTAAATTCAGTAGAGGACATCAATTTTCGTTTAAACACTGCTTTGCATTACCTAAACCAATGGCTCTCTGAACATGGTCTTTCATTGTCAGTACCGGAATGTAAGGCTGTTCTATTCACAAAAAAAAGAGTTATTCCAAATTTTTAAATCTACTTTGGCGATGAAATTATTAATTTTTCGGATAATATTAAATTCCTAGGCATGGTTCTTGACAAACGACTGAACGGAATGGCACATTCTGAATATCTTAGCAAAAAATGTGAAAAAGCTATTAATATTGTTAATCTCTGGTGTATGGTGGGGTGCACATCCCTATACTCAAAAACTATTGTACAATTCTTTAGTCCGTAGTCACATTGACTACAGCTTATTTGTTTTAGACCCCTTTAATAAAATTGCTAATGATAAATTAGTTCGAATACAATACAAATGCCTTAGAATAGTTTTAGGTGCAATGAAGTCTACTCCTACGAACGCACTTCAAGTGGAGTGTGTTGATCCTCCTCTTCCTCTCCGACATCAATTCCTGTCATTTCGATTTATAGGTAAATTGTTACAGCTCTCTTCCCATCCCCTATTGTCTAAACTATCCACTTTATCCAACCTTTGTAATCGTGATAAATCGGTATCATATTTAATCAACAGCTTCCTTAGATTTACCAATCTCCCTCATCCCTTTAAAAGATTTCCATGTAATCCACTTTATTGTACTCCTTATCAGGCCCTAATTCATTCCCCAATCATTATCACGGATATTGGCTTGTCCAAAGAAGATCCGGGTGCCAACACAAATTTTCATTCGTTAATTCAGCGAAATTGGTTTAACCATCTTCTCATCTTTACTGATGCTTCCAAGCTTTCAATAGAAGGCTGTGTTGGTGCGGCTTGCTGGATCCCAAAATTCAAAATTATTTTACAATTTAAATGTCCCCCCGAATCATCAGTGTTTACAGGTGAGGCTGTTGCTCTATTGGAAGCAATCCTGTTTACGCTTTCACATGACTTCCCACGGACTGCTATCTTTACAGACTCTCTAAGTTGCTTATTGGCCATCAAACAAAAATCTTTTCATGGTAAGCTAGTATCTTCTATTATTTTAAGGATTCGTGAAGCTTTGTTTGCATGTCATCGTAAGGGTTTGGATATCTCATTAATTTGGATCCCGACTCATTCTGGGATTAGTGTTAATGTTACAGCAGATAACTGTGCTAAGTCAGCTGTTCAGTGCGGTACACTCGAACATTTCTCTATTTTGGCCCAGGATCTGTTGCCTCTTGCAAAAACTTATCTGGATAGTTCTTGGGAGTCGTCTAATCGACTAAAAGGTAAAAATTATGCATTCATTCAAGCTAAGATCCCAAAACGACCGTGGTTTTATAGATTAAAACATGCAGATCGTTGGGTTATCTCAACTGTCTGTCGTTTGCGCTTTGGACACTCATGCACACCTGTACATCTGGCTAAGATCAAGGTCAGGGACCATTCTCTTTGTGAGTGTGGTCTCGAGGAAGGCACCCCCTCCCATATCCTTTTTAGCTGTCCTAATCTTCTTTATCCCCTCTATGAAATCCTCCCACTTAAAGTTCCTCGTCCTATAAATGTAAACTCTTTATTAAAGTTTGTGTTTAGTCCTCTGTGTAAATTTCTTTGTAAATATATTAAAAAAAAATATGATTAAATTGTAGATGTACTTAATGTGTTATATATTGTTTGTTTACTAACCAGTTTTTGTGTAGATTATGTATGTATTTTGTGTTGTGTTGTTGTAGATGCAGACTTTTTACGGGATTTCTTCTTTATGAATGAAATATTTAGGAGTGTTTCAATTCACGTTCTTACCTTACAACCTCCTTCGTGTGATCTCCTATCAACGTGACATTGGCGAAGTGATGTGTGTTCTACTGTCATGCTCGAAACGCCACAAGCTAAGAACCAACCAACCAGATCTGTATGACAGAAGTTAAAAAACTGTCATAAACCATTTTACAGAACTAATTTATATTAACACATATATACGTCCAAGATAGCCTTCAATGAAACCTGTGACCACGGACTACTGTAAAGTGTTCGTAACGTCAGGTGTTCAAAAATGTATTTTCAAATACCAAAATATACGCGATTAATCTGGTTAAAACAGTTTCATTTAAAATAGCCTTAAATATTTCTGGAGTGACCTCTAAGTATAAATTCTTACTTCTTTCTTCGCTCTGGTAAGACGCTACGTTGTCTCTGACTAGCCTATTATGCGGGATAAATCATGAATTTACTTTTTTTCTTGAGAAAAACTGCGATTTGAAGGTCAATGTGACACAAAAAAACACGCAATTTAATAAATATAATTCGTCTCTTCCTTACGAAATTTACGTCTGTCGTGGAAAACTTTTATTCTTTCAGATATTTTTATTGTTAACTTAACAAAAAAGGTCGATTAATTAAATAATTATGATTTAGGCTAGAAATTAATTAAATTTAAATCTATAGATATAATATATGCTTGTCCATGGAAAATAAATAAAAAAAATGGGCTCTTTATTAAATTTTATTTTAAGGATAATTATTGTAAAATAATTATCCTTAAAATTTTGTACTTGTAATATTTTTTTTTCCTTATTTTTTTTTTTATCCTGCATAGCAGGGTAGACAGAAAGTACCTAGTGTTAAGACACTCCGTACTTCGCTTTTCACCGAATTCGAGATATTGCGTGTTGAGTAGTGGAACTCAACGCCGCTTCGTCTTCACCAAAACGAACCCACAACTGATCGCGTTTACAGTCAGACGCTGTCACACTGCGCCACGACCGGCCTCTGTTATTTAATATTTCAACTGGTTCCTAAGAAGGAAAGTTATATAAATTTAAATTATTTTGTTCGACAAAAATTATAATAAGTCAACACAAACTAAGTTCAAGTAGATATTTAGTGCGCATTGTTCATTAATATTTTTAGTATATAAAATATTTTTAGGTTGGTCAGCTCCGAAGAAAAAGCTATGGAGAACGACACACGAGCTCATTACAAAGCAATCTTCTGCCGGTATTACGGCCACGGGTAAATAGCGTCGTTTGTTGCACAGATTGGACATACTGATATTAGGCTAAGTGACCTAAACGATCTTTATTATACACTACAAATAAAAAAACAGCTTCACGCTTTATCCCGCATATCAGTGTCAGAGACAACCTAGTGTCAAGACACTTCTTTGAAGGTTATCCCAAAATCGAGATAGTGAGTGCTGAGTGCTGAACTTAACCCCGCGCTTTGTCTTACAAAGCGAAGAAATGAAAAAAAAAATTTCGATTGAAATGGTCATATTTTAAATATAACCATTACAATCAAACACGCGACTCGCGCTTACAATTAGTTTACTTTTTAATCAATATAATATATAATAATAATTAAACAATACATAATCCGGAGTACTAATAAGACATACCAAGTTACAGTATTTTAAACCTCTTGTATGGAAACACTAAATTTTACGTAAGACGTGAAAACGACTATATTATTTTATTAAACATAACAGTCGATTTGTTTTACTACTTCTCACTTTCTCTCACGTTTCTTTCAAAGAAAACCTATTATGAAGGCATTCTGAGTTCCGCTCATTGCCTAAAATCGAGTCATTGAGGGTTAGTTGGTGAAAGTGAACGCTGTATATTGTAAACATCAATTAACAGTTTTGTCTTCCCACGAGTAATAATCGAACCCACAACTAATCACGTTATAGAGAGACATTGTCCCATTGTGCCTAGATGATCTTTTAGTTTCACGTTTTTATCCCGCATAGCAGAGTATATAAGAAGTATCTAGTGTCAAGTCACTCCGTACTCCGCTGTTTTATTTTGCTTAGTTTTGATTTTGTACTAGATGTTGTTAGTAACTATATAAAACTAATAAACAATAAATTCATTAGGACACAAACTCACGCCTCTTGGATAATACGTGGAAGTACTGTAGGCAATTTAGCTATACGCCCAAGCCCCTGAAGCGAAATTTTTATACAGTTATTATAACTTTCATTGTTAGCGCCTCAGAGGCAGAATTTAACAAACTTTTGTTGCGTGTCCAAAAATTCTCATTTTTGTACAGAAAAAGCATTGCTTAGATTTCGTTAAAACAATAAATTAATCGAAATACATCCTCAGATAAAAATATACAAGTGGATGCATACTTTTTAACATTTTTGAAATTTTTAACTCTATATTACATACGTATATTCCCTTTCTCTTCTCTTTATCCCTCTTCTCTCTTTCTCACTCCTTCTTCTCTTTGCACTCCCTCTGTAACTCATAGACCGCACAAAATGAACTAAAATGCGACTCGTTTTATTTTTTTTAACTATACATCGATTGTTCTGTATCGAGTAATATCCTATTAACTACAAACAACTACTAGAATCCTTTCGCGGACCGGAGATGGACTGTGGGCCGTTTTGCCTATCATTGCTTTATAGTGAACGGAGTGTGGAGACTATAGAAAGCGTTCCTTTTTAGTGTTACGCACAATCTACATATAGTAGGGTACAGGTACATTCCATTCTCATCTCGAATTTGAATTTAAGTAATGTTAAAAATATAATATGTTATTTAACAGGTTGACGCTTGTCGTGGTGCAGTGAGACAGCGTCGCGATCGGTTGTGGGTTCGATCACCCACTCGGGGGTGTGATTATATTTTAATTATTTTCACTTCCTCGCTCTGGTAAGGTATAATGCGGCGTTGAGTTCCATCACTCAACACGCCATGTCTTGAATTCGGTAGAAAACGAAGTACGAAGTATCTTGACACTAGGTACTTTCTGTCTACCTTGTTATGCGGCATAAATTGCGTGTAGCTAATAAAAATAAATAAAAATAAAAACCCGTGCGGGAATCAAATCCAGAACCATCGCTTTTACAATCAGAAGCTGTTACAAATATACATTTATTTTACTACCTTTATTTTTATTAATATATCAATCAATCTATTACGTGTTTAAAAAAATCTTGCATTGCTACTTCAACCCACTTCCTTTCATTTCATTTGCTCGCTTTGACACATTTCCAGATCCACTGGCAAAGAAAAGTTTGTATATTATGACCGTAATATCCTTGCCAGTTAGACGAAGATAATAAAAAAAATAAACGTATCCCATTTACTTTCTTTTAAACTAATTTGTTATTTATCTTTCAATTCTTCATCCTTTTGAGACCAGTTTCTATGGAGTAATTCTTGAACGATCGACATATGTACAATATAACGTACGAACGGTGTCCGTACGCGCTAAGTATTAAACAAACCATGGGAAGAAAATCTAAGAAATTTCTTTCAGCATTACAGAGACTATTTCATAGATCGACCTGCCATAGATTTGCAGAAAAAGCAGCTCTGAGCTGTAAGCACTTTTTTAGCTTCACTCTTTTATCCCGTATAGCCCGTATAGTATAGGGCAGTGTCAAGACACTATGTACTTCGCTTTTCACCGAAGTCAAGGCACTTTAAAATGGGTAAATCTAGGGTAAGTTAAACTGTTATAAAGAAAATGTTTTGACCTCCTAAATTAGTTGTACAGTGTTTCCCAATAGGGATGATTTTGGTAGCTCACAGCTGCCATCTTGGTTGTTTAATATTTGACAATTGTGTTTGTTTTGTATTCAATAATGTTTGCCATTTAATCATGAATAAGTTCACGTTACCTCAACGTTTGAAAATTGTCCAAATTTTCTATCAAAATTCGAGAAGTATTGTCTCTACTCAAAGAGCATTTCGTGCTAAATATGGTCATCATGGTGCACCGTCTGAGCTTGCTATACGTCGCATAATCCAAAAACTGGAAAGTGAATATTCTTTGCACGATAGTAGACCACCAACACGACAACGGACAGGCCGTAGTGAAGAAAATATTGCCGCCGTATCAGCCAGTGTCGAAGAAAATCAAAATGTTTCCGTTCCACGACGTGCAGAAGAATTGGGCTTAGACCATCGATTACGTCGTGGATTTGCTGATTGGGCGCTTGAAATGATGGAAACGGACACCGGATTTCATAGGAAAATCATCTTTTCAGATGAGGCTCACTTTTGGCTCAATGGTTATGTGAACAAACAGAATTGTCGTTACTGGAGTGAGTCAAATCCAAGAGTGGTTCATGAAACACCATTACATCCTGAAAAATTGACGGATTATGGTACGGTGGAATCATTGGCCCGTACTTTTTCAAAAACGACGAAGGCCGTACTGTTACTGTCAATGGCGACCGTTATCGTGACATGTTGAACGATTTTTTTCCTGATGTGTATGAAATCGATGCGGACGACATTTATTTTCAACAAGATGGTGCAACATGCCACACTGCGACCGTCACAATGGATTTATTGCATGATAAGTTTGGTGAGTCGGTTATTTATCGCAACGGTTCCCACAATTGGCCACCAAAATCATGCGATTTTGGAGGCCAATTGTGAGGACTTTTTTTGTGGGGGTATGTTAAATCTCAAGTGTATGCCAATAAACCAGCTACGATTCAAGACCTTGAACGCAACATTAGAGCGACTATAGCGGCCATACCAGCCGAAATGCTGCACAGAATCATCGAAAATTGGACCGATCATATTCACCAGTGCAAAAAAGCCGTGGCGGTCTTTGGAACGATATTTTGTTTAAATCATAAATAGCATAAAATTTCCTATCAAATAAAGCACTGTGAGCACGAAATTCGAACATATATATATATATATATATATATATATATATATATATATCAATTTCAAAACATATTGTTCTTATTGGGAAACCCCATATATGGTTTTCAAAGTAGGTAATAATTTAAATATATAATATATAGTTTTAATATGTGGAACAGTTGAGATCCTTATAAATAAAAAATAAATAAATAAAATGCGCATTAACTCTCACTTCCACTGTACCTGCTTCTGTTTCTACCCATTTATATTATTACTTTTTACAGCATCACGCTTTTATGCCGGATAGCAGGGTAGATCGAAAGTATCTAATGTTAATTCGAAACATTAGGTGTTGAGTGGCAGAAATTAAGCCCGCACTTTGTCTCAATAGAACGAGGTAGTGAAAACAATTTAAATATAATTACTCCCACTACCTATCACTACCTATACACTATCGAACCCACAACCGGTCGTGTTTACAGTCAGACATTGTCCCATTGCGCCACGACCGGCCTTATTATTTTGATATAATTTTCTGTAATTCAAAGGCTTTTAAGGGCTACTTACTCAAATAATAATATGATATTATTCCCATGGTAATACTGGCGTAGCAACTTTTTGAGTTAAATCCATAAAAAAGATATTCAAAGGTATTTTGCGACACATTTTTTAACTTTGTAATGCTTGTTTTTCGTTTAATTTCCTCTCGCTCGGAGGTCTTTTCAAATAAATCCTTGGTTATTTTCGTTGCGTTCCATAATGAGTGAAATGGCGGGCCTTTGTACAATTCTTGATAACAATCCGGATAATACACTATTCGTTCTATATTAGGACAATCTGTTCGTGTAATAAAATTGTTTACTTTATTTTTTTTTTATATAAATATTCAAGAGGTCATGTTTTTTGTATGCTAGTAGCGCTGTATTTATGTTGCTTGTAATTCTGCCACTTCACAAAAGAAACAAAAAGTATTCTAAAAGTACAGCCATACGATGTAAAGGTATTGGAACAAGATCGTTTCAAGCGATAAGCCGCGCTTTTGTACCTATACGTAATACTGTGTGAATTTTTTTTGTTAAGCTAAAAAACAATGAATCCGGTGGAAAACGTAGCACGGAGTGTCTTGACACTAGGTACTTTTTGTCTATCTATTATGCGGAATAAAACCGTGAAGCTAAAAAAAATCTTCATAGCCTCAGTTAAGTTGTGAATTTGGTACTAACATATTTAAACAATAAGAACAACCGGAACATAACGCCGCATATGGTCTAAGCTTTTATAATTATATAAATATATAATTTTTTAATGAAATCGCTTCGAACCAGACATTCTCAATATAACAATACTGATCACAAAACGGGCAAACAACGAAATAACATCACATTGATTTAATTCAATTTAAAGTGGCTATAGACAAATTAGATGAACGATATTGTCACTTGAGTACGCTCATTGTGTACTTATAAAAGTTATACAGCGTAAGCATCAATTATGCTATTTTAATGATTGAATATTGTACTTTGTTGGATACTAAATTCTGGGAGCTGATATATCTGTATTGGTTTTCTTTTCAATATGAACATGTTCTTTATTCCAATTGTCTATAAAAACACTGTCGAATCGTCAGTCTACTTTAATGTCAGTATTGTCAGTCATATTTTTCTTAATTTTTTTTTTGCTACTTTTGTTTTTTTTTACATATATAATGGCACAATGTATGTACCAAATACTGGTTAGATAAATATGTTTTCAATATGATATAGGTATGCCTAAAACGCCTTTTAGTATAGGTATCATGTTTTTGAACAGCAAGATATTGATTAAAGTACCTGCTGAATATCTGAAATCTCTAGCACTCCATGAATATTCGCCTTATCCGGATATCGAATTCACGACCGTATTTAGCTAACTTAGGCTTGGTTCTTTTAGTAGTATATCAAAGGATTTGTCATTTTTTAAATTATAAATATTTACCCAAAATCTGTATAAATAAGAGACCATCGTGTCATATGTATCGTCTGATTGTAAACACAATTGATTGTGGGTTCAATTTCCATTCAGAGGAATGATTATAATTAATATTAATTTTCATTTCCCCTACCTAGTAAGATAAAGTATACTGTTAAGCTCCGCCTATATATATATATATATATATATATATATATATATATATATATATATATATATATATATATATATATATCCGTTTGCGTGAGACAAAGCGCGGCCTCAAGTACATTCTAGTTAATCGTTTTTCATAAGTGAAAGAAAGACAGAAAGTTAATTATAGCTTACACTAGGCTATCTCTGATGACTTTGCTGTGCGAGATAAAGCATGAAGCTGCTTATTTATTGACCTTGTCCACGGATCTCTAAAATATCTTTTTATATACATTAAACGGTCCGAAGTACTAGATTGATATCGTACTTAGTGGAGTGAGTGAACGGTTTGAAAAATTATTTCCACTGAATAGTTTTCAAAGGGGAGAAAAAACCTTTCATTTTTTTATCATTCAGAAGTGGAGGGTCCTCGCGTCTTCGATAGTGCCCTTGTATATATAAATGGTCGATATGAAATGTTCGTACATGAGCGATTTATTTTCAATAGCCGCTTTATGTAGACATCTCTTGGTGATATTTATAGGTACATTGGCTGATTATCATTGTGTATTTATATGAGCGTTGAGTTAGTTATTGTATTAGGGAAAGCGCTCTTTAGTACAGTATTGTTAACACTTGCCTTATTTCTAGTTAGATTCAATATAATTCATTTACTTTTTTACAACTTTATATTTACTAACTAATTGTGTTTATTTGTTAACGTTAGTGAAATATTCTAAGGTTCGTTTAAACTGAATTATGGAATACTCATTTAGTTCTGAAGATAATGAGATTATATATAAGCAGAATTGTTACTGATGTAAAATGACGAAAGTGTCATGGAAAAAAAATGAATTTAAAAAAATTAAAATATAATATATTTTTTATTACAAGCAACATTTTAGCGTTCGTAACTTCGTTTATATGACATGAATTATATAAGTATTGCCATTTTTATTTTGAAATGTCAACAAATTGAATACAGCGGGATTTGAACCAGGAATTCCGCTTGGAAAGCGGTTTGGATCCAAGAGCCTCGGGTTTGAATCTCGCTGTTTTTAAATGTTTATATGTACTTTTTAAAATGTTTTCTAATCCTAAGTGTGGAATAACTTTTAAAAAATAATAAAATATTCTCTTGTATCAATTTAAACAAATCTTGCCACGCTGTTTTGACTTACTTCTTATTTTAAATTTGTTTAAAAAATGCATATATGCGTCCTGCATATACAATTTTCTACTACTAATCAAAACTAACCCAGTAGTTTCTAGGAATTGAATATCCTTGCGAAAACGACCAGGGTAAAGTGAGAAAAGAGTGTCAAGCGTGTTTTTTTTTTAATTTTGTTTCATGCCAATTTATAACTTATTTAACTTAATGTCTTAAATATATCGGTTGTCCTTGGAAAAGACCGTATCCATGATACTGGAATAAAGTGACGTAAAAAGCACAAGGATCCGAAAGGGCATGTATGAAGAGATTAACGACTGTAGACGATGCGAAAGAAGTATGTAGGGCCGTAGCGTTTTGTGATCTGCTGTCTCTGATTTACTGGGGATAAAGCGTAAATCTAAAAAAATCTTACCTAATCTCTTGCACCATGCAAAGCAAAGTGTTCAAAGTACTATAGTACTATGTTCTAATTTATTCTTGTTCACCTAAAAATTTCGAAACATTCACTAGAATATGATACATTTTTTTGATAATATTCCCTAGATTTTATTTTATAAAAAAAGGAGGTAAACGAACAGAAATACCTGATGATGAGTGGTCACCTTCGTCCATAGACATTCACTACAATGAAATTGTGGATGCGTTGCCGGCTTTGGGATGGAAGTGAGAGGAGAAAATGGCCTTATTAGCCAGAACTTTCGGAACTACCACTCTATGAGGGAGAGAATGAGTGAAAATAGGGAAAGTTGGAGTACATGACATAGAACAGAACACATCATCAGGTATTTGGCGAATCGTTTCTGTCACGTTGGTGGTCGTGAGCCATTCGGAGGATTAACCTCCTGCAACCAAATTAATGGGATATCCGACTCTTACGGGACGTTACCCAGCAGTGGAGAGGAATTTTGTTCCACCCCGTCCCCTGAGAGGGAATGTTATGGAAATTATATGCCTAAAATAAAACCTTTTGGTGCTTAGATTATTCGTTTTCAGTCAATTACTCAATTACTAACGAAAATTGTTGTAAAGTTCAAAAATACATTGATAATAATAGTCCAGAAATTTTGTATCTGACGTACTTACTTTGCATGTACATGCATCATATGCATAATACTTATAGTAGATATTTCCTGGTGTTATCGTAGTTATTGGGTTTGGCTGTACCCACGATGTTCACAGAGTTGATTCCTAGTTTAGATCTTGGATCTATTAGTGATTACGATCTTATTTACTCAGTGTTAAAATAATATATATATATATATATATATATATATATATATATATATATATATATATATATATATATATATATATATATATATAAATTACATGGAAGTTTATACATCTAGTTATTTGATTTTTAGCTTCACGCTTATTACACCGCATAGCAGGGTAGGTACCGCATAACAGGAAGTACCTAGTGTCCAAACACTTCACACTCCATTTTCCGCCGAATTTGAGACTCATAGTGTGTTTAGTGGCGAAACTCAACGACGATCTTTGTCTCACCAGAACGAAGAAATGGAAATAATTAATATATAATCATTTCACCAAATGATAATCGAACTCACAACCGATCGAATATATAATAAGACGCAATCCCACTGCGTAATAATGGCCTCGAATTTAACAATTTTATTGTTTTTTACTACTTTGATTTCACTTTAGTTATGAAAATAAAATTATACCTATCATATAAAACATATGTGGGTATGTACATTTAAAAAAATATTCAAAATAGCTAGTTAGTATTTAAATACAGCGGGAAAATTGAAATAAAACGTACAATACAGTACTACGCGGTATAAAAATTTTCTCTCTTTAAAGTACTAGTTTCAAATTAAAACGACAAAATCTCTACCCAATGTAATTTGTAACAAAACTTCACAAAAACGTTTATTTAGTTGCATTTGTGTGGAATTCCGCTTTCATTTGCGGCACTACATTTTAAACTTTTTTCGTGTGAACTTTTAGAAAATGGCTTTTTGAGCGCCTTCTGAGAAGAGTGGCTTCGTTACATTAAATAAAAAAAAATATATCAGAATTGGATAATTAGTGCTGTAGGAAAGTAAATAAATACAAATAGTACATAAATAGTTATGGAAATAGGAAATAAAACTAAGGTAAGTAACTGATTTACTATTACCTGTACAGATAGATAAAGCGCGGCGTTAACTTCCGCAAATTAACGTTATATTAAATAAAAAAAATATGTCAGAATTGAATAATTGGTACTTTGGAATAGTACTAATTAGAATGAGGCTGGTCGTGACGCAGTGGGACAGCGTCTGACTGTAAGCGCGATTGTAGGTTCGATCCCCACTCGAGGCAGTGATAATATTTAAAATATATTCACATCCTCGCTCTGGTAAAAGACAAAGTGCGGTGTTGAGTTCCATCTCTCAACACGCAATGTCTCGAATTCGGTGGAAAGCGAAGTACGGAGTGTCTTGACGCTAGGTGCTTTCTGTCTACCCTGCTATGCGGGATACAAGCGTGAAGCTAAAAAAAGTAAATAAATACAAATAGTATATAAGTAGATAATCATTGAAATAGGACACCTGTACAGAAAAATAAAGCGTGGCGTTAATTTCCGCAAATTAATTTTAAATAAATATGTCAGAATTAGATTATTAGAGCTATAGAAGATAAATAAAATCAAACATAAATAAGGTTATTAAGCAAACAGAACATCATAAAAAAGAGGTAACTAAATTTTTAGCCTATTATCTGTAAACAAAGATAAAACTCGGCGTTAACTTCCGCTAATAAACATGCATTATCACGAATTCGGGCTAAAACTGGAGAACGAAGAAATTAGGTTTTCTATATAACCCGGTGTACGGGAAAAGGCGTATCGCTGCTATATTAATGCATACTGAAAAGGCTTATTACGGATCCACTATGCGTCAAACACCACGAAACATAAAGAAAAGATCGCAAAAAGACTTAAAAGAGAGCTCTTCAAGCAAAGATTTGCAGCTACTTTGACCGTGACCTAATTTGGCTCGACGCGATGCTAGTAAAAAGAAAGATATACCACACCACAAATATCTCAGGTTACAATAGATAACATATGTATGTACGTAGTACCTCTATGAAAGTGTAATAAAAAAGTCAGTTTGTACGTTTGTTCTTATGTTCTTGATGTTAATTATATATCTATGTATAGTGGCGTAATGGAATGCTATTGTACACGGGATTGTAGTGGGTTTGATTTCACTAGAGGCCGGTCGTGGCGCAGTGGGACAGCGTCTGACTGTAAGCGCAAATGGTTGACGGTTCGAACTTCACAGGGGGAGTGGTTATTTTTAAATTATTTTCACTTCCTCGCTCTGGTAAAGACAGAGTACGGCCTTGAGTTTCACCACTCAACACGCAATGTCTCGAATTCAGTGGATAGCAAAGTAGAGAGTGTCTTGACACTAGGTACTTTCTGCCTACCCTGCTATGCAGGATAAAGCAAAAAAAAATGTAGGTACATATTAACTTCAATCTTAACATTCGAGTATTTCTCACTTCAATGTAGCAAGAAAGAGAAAGAGAATTTAGTGTTAAGACAGTTAGATTTTCACGTTTCGTCCAAAGTGGAGATGCTGTTAAGTAACGGAGGTTAACGTCGTGCTTTATTATACCAGAATGGATAAATTCCGATAAGACGATAATAAGAGCATTTAGTTAGACCTTCAACAACAGCGCCTTACATATAGGCTATTAGAGATTTACTTTGAAAAATCACACATACATATATTGTATTTTTTTGTTTTTTTTTTACTTAAGTAATATAGTTATTTTATTATTTTTTCAAATCATTTTTCATTATTATCATTTTTGGAGGATTATAAAGAAAAAAATACAGGAAGTAATTTTACTTCCTGTATTTCCTTTCCTTCCTTCCTTCCTGTATTTTTACTAACAATGTATTAGAAACACATGAAATCATATTTCATCATATTTCATGAAGCTTTGTTGCAGTATGTTGCGATATAATTTTGATTTTAGATAGCTATATGTAAACGAATTACAAACTTTATCTGAATCTGCAAGGCAAGATGTTTACGTCGTTCGTATCAATTGTACGAAAAAAAAGGTAATTTTATAATTGAATAAAGGTTGTAAATAAATAAAAAAAAACAAAAAGAGATATAAAATAAAAAAAAATTCCCGTACCGGGAATCGAACCCGAGCCTCCTGGGTGAAAGCCAGGTATCCTAGCCACTAGACCATACGGGATACGACAGTATTACTTCAATATGGCATTTTAAACACACTAGAAACAATGTCTCGAATGCGTGTACGAGGTGTCTTGACACTAGTTACTTCCTCTAGTTTAGTCTATTATCCGGGATAAAAGCGTGAAGATAATAAAAAATGAGACAGCTCAACACGCAATATATCGATTTCGGCTAAAAGCTATCAACCGAAAGTTTTAAATTTTAGGTTGTTTCTACTAATGCTATACGGGATAAAGCGTAAAGAGTGACATGAAATTATTATTATATCAACACTAGCGAAACATTCAGATCTACTTGGCAGATTTCTAATTTTATTTTTGCTTATCAATAATTATTGCTTATTAAGCGAAGTACGGAGTGTCTTGACACTAGTTACTTCCTGGCCACACTGGTATGCGGAATAAAAGCGTGAAGTTAAAAAAAAAGGTTTTCCTCCTACTTCCATACTATATTGTCATTTTAGATAGAAAGTTAGAATGAAATTTAAATCCACAATCATTTTGTAACTAAATCTCAAAATATATATGTAATAGTAAGAACTTGTCTATATTTTCATTTAGCAATATTGGCTGTGGAAGTATTATGCGCGTAATTTCCCATTTATGAAGCGTTACTTGAGCTTACCAAATACCCACACGAAATAGGCCGACCTTTCAGTTGGGAGGTAATAAGTCCAGAGGTTTCTCACACTAGAGGTTAGAGGTTTCTCTACATCTTACGAAAATGTATTTATGTTACTTTGTATATTGTACTTACTTTTATTCCTGATGCCGATCGTGGCGTAGTGGGACAGCGTCTGACTGAAATCGCGAAGGAATTCGGTGGAAAGCGAAGTACGGAGTGTTTTAACACTAGGTACCATCCATCTACCCTGCTACGCGGGATAAAAGCGTGAAGCAGATAAATAATTCGAGGGTAAATTCTGAGTTCTGAATAATCATTATATGGTGGAAAGTTCTTAGTATTTATTTGTTTCTTTCCCGCATAGCAGGGTAGACAGGAAGTACCAAGTGTCAAGACATTCCGTACTCTGCTTTCGTGTTGAGTGTCGGAACACAACGCCGCGCTTTGATTTACCAGAGTGAAAAGTTGAAAAAAAATGAATATAATTATTCACTCATGTGGGAATCGAACCCACAAATAATCACAGTCACACTCTGCCACACTACCTTACGACCCGCCTCTAAATCTAACTATTAGTAATGAAAGATTATATTTTATTTTAATGGGTATTTCCCATGTTGTGTTGGAAGCATTATTTATCGAGACATATCAGGTTGAGGTGCGTAACTCAACGCCGCATTTCTTCAATATCAGAAACAGTAAAATTTTTAATCGTCACAATTACCACTGTTGGTAATCAAAACCAAAACCGCCATATGTATTCAAACACAACCGGTACTGCGGTAACGTTGAATCAAGTCCCCTTCAAGAAAATGAATTATTACATTTTTTTTATGTTATGTTTATTTTATTCTAGTCTTCTATTTGTCCTATGTTTTATTTTAGTTTCAAATAAGATTCTTGAGAAAAAAAACTAGATAAAAACTACGAAATATCCACAAAAGAACGTTTGAACGCTCAGGGCTATTATAACGTAAGTGATTCCATAACAGATAACACACCTTGGGCATAATATGGTATATTTGTCAAGCTGTTTGAAGTAGAAAAACATTTGCAATATATTTAAAGAAAAACTAGTTTAGTACATAGTCAATGTTTCACTTGTTCTTGTTAGAATAGAGATATTTTTGGAACTGCTGATGTACAGTATAGAAAAATTGAAGGAAACCGGATAAAGAAATTATTTTTTATATTTCAAGCATATTGTATTAAAATCGTTAAATTTGTTTAAAATTAAATTACTGTCATGTGCCCGCTCTGGTAACATAACGCGGCGTTGTGTTCCGCCAACAAGCAATATCTCGATTTGGACAGGAAGTGTAAAAAGAACGGAGTACCTTGGTTTAAGTTACCTTTAACTATTCTGATGTTCTGGAAAAAGCGTGAAGCTATAGTAAATATATATACATATCATAATCCTTTGCAATCTGTAGCAGTGAGTGAAGAATATTTTATTCTATCAAATTATTATTACTATATGCATAATTCATACAAAGATGCTTAATGCGAACCAAAGATACTTGCCCCAGAAACATTTTTTTCTTTTGCTTCACGCTTTTATCCCGCATAGCAGAGAATAAGGACCCAGTGTTAAGATACTCCGTACTTCGGTCACCACCGAATTTCAGACATTGCCTGTCGAGTGGTGGAACTCAATGCCGCACTTTATCTTACCAGAGCGAGAAAGTGAAAATAATTTAAATTAAATCACTCCTCCGAGTGGGAATCGAACCCACTACCGATCACGTTTACAGTTAGATGCTGTCCCACTGCGCCACGATCGGCCTCATAGAAATAATATTTAACCAAAAAATCGTAACAATATTAAAACTGCGTTTGTCACTTAATATGCCCGTTCTATATACTTACATACATCTAAGCGATTTCAAATGACTTTTGCATGACATATATGTTTAAAGTGGTACATTTTGTGAACATATCACATATACTATTCACATATTAAATGACCCATCTTCAAAAAATCAATGTGGTCTAGAAACTCCATAGAAACATATGAAACGAATGATTAATGAAGACTAATGAAAAATTGCTCAACATTTCAAGGTCTTAGATATGCCGAGACGGTATTGGGTTCAATAATTGCTAGTATTGATTGTTAAAAACGTATAAAAACTTGATCGTAGCGGCTATTCAAACACTCGTCTCTTGTAAACCGCCCAAGCACTCTAATCGCTAAGCCATGCGCTCTGTTACCTGCTACGTTGAAATTCTTAAACGTTTTGTTACTTACTTGCTTATTTACTGTTAGCATCTCTATAGAGTGATTTTTACAAATTTCCGCTACCCAAAGATTATTAAGAAGTAATCGTTTGGCAAGATGAGAGGGAATGCTATTTAAATTTATATTCTACTAATTGTTAAGTGTTATTCACTTAATTTCGACGCATCTGAGAGTAGAGCGCATGGTTTAGCGGTCAATGCGCTTGAACGGTTTTCAAGAGACGCGGGCTCGAATCCCGCTGCGTTCTAATTTTTATACTTTGTTTTAAAAATGTTTAATCTATGAGTGAATTTTTGAATAAATCCTAAAAGAAACACAATATAATCATTCAATAGCAAGAAATCGAACCAGCTACCTATAAGAACTAAGAAGTCAATGCCATTAATTAAAAACTTGGCTCCAAGTCAGTGGCCGTGACATTATTAGCGGCGTTCTTATAATAGCAGCCAAAAATACTTGGCGGAATACAAGAAAGGGAACAATGTTATATAATGTGTGTATAAAAATATATGAATTTTGGTATAATAGGATTTTTTATATTATTATTTAAGCGATTCCTGAGCGATGTTGAAGAATCAAATTATAATCATTTCTAGCTGTAACCACGGACTACTGTGTTCGAAACGTCAGGTTTCCAAAAATATATTGTCGAATACCAAAATATACGCGATTAATCCGTTTAAAATAGTTCCATTTCAAATATTGATTATATTTAAAATGGAGTCGTTTTAAATATTAATTAGGAGTATGTATAAGTTAAGTTAACCTTAGCCTTTTAGTACAGAAAGACCATTGTGGGGCATTGGAACAACGTCTAATTGTAAACACGATTGGTTGTAGGTTAGAGTTTCACTCAAGAAAGATTATATTTAAAAAATATTTTCATTTTTCCGTTCAAGAAAGACAAAAGAGTAGAGTAGAGTTTATGACTCTATACGCAATGTCGCGATTTCGGGCGGGAATTACCACCAGATTGTTTCTGCCTCTCACGCTGCTTTAATTTTTTTAAATTTAAAATTTAACAGAAAGTGAATAACGCAATGATTTCTCAATAGACGGTATTATATTTGAAATGAAACTATTTTAAACGGATTAATCGCGTATATTTTGGTATTCGAAAATATATTATATTTGTAGATAGTTAATATAATCGTAAAGTAAAAGCCTTGTTTCAAAACCTTTGCTCTTTGCAAGATTTACACATTTTGTACTAAAACTATTTTGCTACCGGAATCGGATTAATCGAGTACTTCCCATCGCCGCACAATAGACCTGTGGTTACTGTAGAGTTCGAACCGTTGAGCTTTGTAAAATGTATTTTCAAAAATCAACATATATGCATATATTAAGATTAAATTAATTTCAGTTTAAAACATATGTTATAGAAATATGATATCCCTTTTCAAATTAAACTATTGAAAAGGTTTTATATTTAATTAATTTTCTTTTTTCTCTTAATAATATATTTGATTTTCACAATATTTGGAAATTTTAAAATGAAATTATTTTGAACGCATAATTCGTGATAACAGGTAGACAGTCTACCTGTGACCACGTACTACTGTATTTTCGTATACCAAAATATACGCGATTAATCCGTTTAAAATAGTTTCCTTTCAAATGCTATCTCTTATCAATAGTCTGTGTATAACTATACAAACATATAAGGTTTAACATGAAAGTAAACCCTTTATACCACATTCACTTCTGCCAGCGACATTTTCATCAAAGAAAGTAAATCTCTATACTATGAATATTACAGTATTGTAAAAACCCCGAGCTCGCCGAGCGAACACTTATAACGACGGTAACGCATGCTCCGTTTTAATGTTTTCTTTTCAATCACTCGGTAAATACGTAGAAGGGTTATGGTCTAGTTGTTAAATAAATTGAAATTCTTACATAGTTGTAGGTTCGAAATATGTGTATATGATTTTTTGATGGATTCCATTAAGGATTCATTTTGAATTCTTTGGTCAAAGTTTCTTAAGATATTGGATTTCATTGTATTTTTACTAAAGTAATACTTTAAAGCAGATTCCCGTTCATCCCGCAAATCGGGACAGTCAGAGATAACCCAATGTCAAGTCCGTTCTGTTTTTCAACCAAAGACATTGCGTCTTACGTCACGGAACTCTACACTACGCTTTGTCTCCGGAGCGGAGAAATTAAAATAATTTAAAGTACAATTCTCCTCCCGAGTGACAATTGAACTGAAAACCAATGACATTACAGAGACATTATAGATACTGTTCTTCTTGTAAAGAAACCAGTCATATAATTTAAATTGTGTTTCTATTATTTAAAAAAAAATAAAAAAAAAACAATTAAAATCAAAGTATCATTTAGCTTCCAATAAATTAATTACAATAAACCACTGCAAATAGACCTGCTGTTTCACAGTGCGAGTACAAAATAACACCGCCCTGTTTCACATTACAGGTGGAATAAATCAACGGTTTAGCCAAATTAGTTAGGAACTCAAACATTTGCTATGGAGACTGGAAATGAATAGCTTTCGCTGTGTGGAATTACGGTACTGTCGAGAGTATGGTTTTCAAGAAAAAAGTTTGTGTTTTTTTTTATATTTTCTATTTTACTATGTTTTTTTATATGTTCTGATTGGGTTCAGCAATTTGCTTGATTGGTTTGAACCTTGGCACCCAAGAGGCCAACCTTTAATGCCCAAATTTTTGTTTTTATTTTTTGTACGCTTTTATCCCGCATAGCAGGGTAGGGGAGTACCCAGTGCCAAGATACTCCCGCTTTCCGCCGAATTTGAGACATTGTGTGTTGAGTGGCGGAACTCAAAGCTGTGCTTTTTCTTATCAAAGTGAGCAAATAACAATAATTTTAAATATAATCATTTTCCCGAGTGGAAATCGTATCCACAACCAATCGCGTTAACAGTTAGGTGCTGTCCCAATATGCCACTACTTTTTATTATATTTTTAGGAATTTTAGGTTAAATTTATTTTTTGATCTGATTTAGTTGTACCAGCAATTTCCTTGATTAGTTAGACCTTTGGCTTCCAAGGAGTGCAAGTTCGAATCTTACAGCGCTCAAATTATATTTGTTTCTGTACTACATGTGTGATTAAACTATATTACTGACTCGTTTTGTATTCATTAATATATCAGTGTATGAGCAATTCGTTGTTTGGTTATAATCTTAAGAAGTTGGTTATATCCGAAGTAATTAGAACAGTACGTACCAGAATCATATGTATTACATTTACATCATTTAAAAACTTTAAATCTCTTTTTACTAAAAATGAGCAGAGATAGTTCTATGAATTTTAGGAAAGTAAGCATTAATATGGAAAAGTAGTGCAAAAAATCATTATTTCTTAATGTATTAGTATAATATGATACCTTTATATAAATCTGAAACTGTAATAAGATTCGAATCCACAACTATTTTTTTACTGATATTCTACCTTGATTTATCAAAATAGCTCTAGATTTAAAAAATCTAGACTAGATTTTAGCTCTACACCAAACTGAACAATATTCTAGTAAGAAAAGACAAAATTCTCGTTTAAAGCGGACCAATGATGTAATCGCTTTACCACAGCGTCCGGAGCGACTGTATGAGGTTGAACGTTTGAGAATTCAAACGTTGGTTTCTCTGCAATATGTAACTTCTATGCATTGAACGTGACAATCCTTTAGATAAGAACAAATATGACCTGATATTCGCTTGTGAATAATTTTAAATTTCAATCTTTAGTTTAGATTTCCTTATATTACGATAGTTTATATGTAAGCTTTAAAAAACGTATCAGTGATAAATAATATAAATATTGGTAACTGCGGCTGATTGTAAACGCGATTGGTCGTGGGTTTAATTCTTACTCGCGGAATGATAAGCAAGCAATGTCTCAATTTTAGGCGAAAAATAATCAACGTACCTTCTTCATACTAGGTGGGCAGCCCGACTGCCCTGATAAGCATGATATAGCGGTAAAAAAATATTTTTTTACGTTTTTCCGTATGACAGAGTAGGCTCAGAGAACTGTGATCTGCTTTCTGTTTAAATTTAAAACATAAGCACTTTATGCTACCAGAGCAGTACAATAAACCGCATTGGTTGTTTGAATATAATCGAATTCAGGCACATATTGTCCCACTGGCTTTGCTTATTTATACACACTATACACTCAAGGTTTTGTTAACTTGTAAAATACATAATTATAGCCCAAGCAATTTTTATTACTTTTATTCATAGGTTTAGTATTTTTCTTTATATTAATACGTAAAGTGTAATCTTTAAACTCTTTTTGGATGAATTAACTATACTACAGCTATTTCTTTTTTTACCTGCACGCATTCTTACTTAAATCACAGATTTTGCTAAAATTTGTAATACTTTTTTTTGCGTGTGATTCAATGTTTTTTTTGAAGTGAAAATTATTTAATATAATCATTCCCCCGAGTGGGGATCAAACCCACAATCGATCGCGTTTACAGTCAAAGCACTGTCCCACTGAGCCACGACTGACCTTAACCTGTAATACTTGTTATAAAAAATATTTATAAAATTTCATATACACTTTCATGTGATTTCACTCATCCACACATGACATCACGTTCGACATATGATTTCACTCATTCACTCATGCCACCATGGTCCACATGTGATTTTGCTCGTATACATATGACATCTTGGCCCACATGCGATTTTTCTCGTCCACATACGACATCATGGTCCATATATAATTTCTCCCATCCACAAATGACACCGTGGTACACATGTGATTTTATTCATGCACATATGACATCTTAGCCCTCTTGTGATTTTATTCGTCCAGATAAGATTTCACCCATCCACACGAGGCACAATGGTCCACATGGACTTTACTATGACACCGTGGTCCACATCTGATTTTACTCATCCACATATGACACCATAGTCCTCATGTAATATTACGGTCTATTTTATTTACTATGACACCGTGGTCCACATCTGATTTTACTCGTCCACATATGACACCCTAGTCCTCATGTGATTTTACCCTTCCACACATGCTACCATGGTCCACATGTGATTTTATTCATCCACATACGATATGTTGGCCTACATGTGATTTTACTCATCCTCACATGATACTACACTCCACATGAAATTTCACCCATCCACATATAACACCATGGTTCACATGTGACTATCCTCATCCACATATGATACTATGATCCACATATGATTACACTCGTCCACGTATCACACCATATTCCTCATGTGATTTCACCGATGCGCACATGACACATGGTCTAAATGTAACTTAGTAAGCAGTAAAACTTAGCAGAGTGCGCCGGACTGCAAATGCAATTGATTGTGTGCAATAAATATCTACTTGGTTTTTATTTTTTTTACTGTGTTTCTCTAAATCATTTTCTTAGCAACTTTTAAATTTAATAGTTAACTAATTAATGAATATAATAATATTTTTCAATATGTGTCTATTAAGAAATTAGTATAAAAAATCACTCTTCAAACATTACCTTCTCTTTTTTGATCATTTATAATGTTGCGAAAATTGAGAAAAAATATAGTACATTAAGCTTTTGCACAGCAATCTTCAGTATAAATTATATAAAGATATCTTTAATATGTATCGAAATAAATTTTTTTGGGTAAGGATGATTACAGCCACACACACTGTAACGGTATATACTTTTGTACATATTGAAATATAAATATGAATATTTAAATCAGATATGTCTATTAAAAGCACATATAATAAAATTATATAATAATAGACTATAATAAAATTATTAAATATTTCATAGAGTATGTAATGAACAGATTGCGTTTGTGTAATAAAAGAAGTTGCATGTAATAGGGTGGCCGAGTTCGTCGACGTCGGTGTTATCATGAGTTGTCCGGCCGAGTCGTCTTTCACAGAGATTTTGACTTAATGCTTAAAGAGATTTCAGGTTACACCGTCCTGAATGTCAGAACAGTTGCGTGGCATATATAGGGAGGCAGCATGTCAACCTTCTTAGGGCTGAGATAGATGAGCTGAAAGACTGCATATAAAATAAATATGATATATGGTTTTATGGCGAATTACGATCACACAATCATATGGGGCGATACATATATGTGACAGAGACACACCATGCCACCTGACTTTCGGTGTTCGGCGAGCTTATGGCTTGCTGATATTCGCCGTCGGTGGCATAAACCAATGTTGCTGTGCGTCACTAAAACTGATATAATTAGCTTAGGTGAACTGCTACGGAGATGTTGGTCGGTTATATCATGACTGATGCGGTCTCGCGGTGTTACGTCGTCTGTCTACGGTGTTGGACGTTGATATAACTTAAAAAAAAAATATTCTATATATACAAATTTGACAATGAATTGTCCATGGTTCTTCATCTATAGATTGATAAAATAATAATATTTAAAAACAATTTATTTGATTCTTATGAAATATATTGAAATATATAATTTTTCTAATAACGTTACCCATATAGGGTTTAGAAATATTTCGCAAGCTATCCACGTAATTTGAGGCAATTCAACTTTTTATTGTTCCTACAGGAAAGAGGACATTAAATATCAGAATGAAATTATTGAATATGGTATTACCATGCAACATATCATTCCTATCTATCTCTTGGTTATTATTTTAGTTTCATATCTCTGTATATATATATATATATATATATATATATATATATATATATATACATAAATACAGAATGTTTATATTTTTAACACGCACAACATGTGTTTGACTAACACGTTTATATAAAATGTCATACACGTTGCTAAGGCAACGCATTGTGGACACGTCAAGCGGACATTTAATTTTATTGATCTTAAATAAACAGAGTGGCGTAACACTAGGTTCTCTCTGATTACCCTGCTATACGAGAAAAAGTATAAAGTTGTTTTTAAACCGACTTAAAAGGTGGTTAAACAACACTGCTCGTAGTAATCCAAAACACGAAACGATATATTTAAATATGCTGTCCGCGTAGCCGGCTTAGACAAATACGCCTGAAACGTTATTCACTCAGGTTTTAGTATATTCACTCAACTTTTTTTTTGTATTTTAGCATCCATATAAGGATTGTTTTTAATATTCATAATTAGTATATATTGCAATTCCTTCTTTACTACTAAAGTTAATTATGTAATTATTAAAGCTTGACGCTTTTTTCACTTAGAAGAGTAGTAAGACACTGTTTTTTTCTAATATAAAATTCATCACACTACACACTGGGTTTGTACTTTTTTTCTTTTTTTTTTGGCTTCCCGCTTTTATCCCGCATAGTAGGGTAGACAGAAAGTACCCAGTGTCAAGACACTCTGTACTTTGATTGCGTGTTGAGTTGTGGAACTCAACGCTGCACTTTGTCTTACTAAAGTAAGGAAGTGATAATAATTTAAATATAATCACTCCTCCGAGTGACAATCGAATCCACAACCTATCGCGTCTACAGACAGACGCTGTCACACTGCGCTACGAGGTACATTTATATAAATTATAATTATTATTAAACTTATAAAACTAGACACATTTTACTGTATGTATACTTTTAGGCTATTATTAGATTAGAAAATTTAATCTGGGAAAATTTAAAATTCGTTAGTTTAAACTAGAAGAAAATCGAGACATTACGAGTTGAACGGCGTTAAGCAACGTTTTCTCTTAATATAGGAGAGAAATCAATAGTTATTGTGACCTCAGTTCGTGATGGTGAGGTCTGAGTGCCCAAGATTGCTATATAGAGGCTATCTTACTATAAAAAAGGGAGAAATTAATATAATTCAAATAAAATTGTTTCGTACACTTAGAATCGAACTCACAGTCGTCTCACTTCCATTAAAACGTCCGATATGTAATTCTAAATATCTACAAAAAAGCCAGAAGCTAAAAAAAATAATTACTTGGCCTTAACGAAGAAATAATCTACTTAAGCTACATAAATTATATGAAAAAGTTTTTTCTTTGCCCGCAGACCATTAATGTAATAATATTCATCTCATGAATTATATATACATATGTAACTCGTCACTTAACGATCGTTAGGTGTTTCCATAGTCATTAAGAACCATATCCCATCTCTCGTACAATATAAGCCTACTAGATAACACCCTTCATGGCTGAAGATGCCATAATTAATGAATGAATGCTTAAATGTATAAAAATTCGAGCCGATTGTGGCGCAGCGGGACAGCATCTTACTGTAAAAGCGATTGGTTGTGGGTTCCATCCCCACTCGGGTGAATGTTTATATTTCAAATATTGCCTGCATGCCAAATATTTCCTCGCTCTAGTACAACAAAGTGCGGCGTTGAGTTCCACCACTTAACACGAATGTCTCGAATTCAGTGGAAAGCGAACTACGGAGTGTCTTAATTTTAAGCATTTTATGTCTACTCCGCGATGCGGGATAAAAGCTTGAAAAATGAGTGAATGGGAAATATTAAATTTTTAGTTTTAGATAGCTAAAAATTAAAAATTTAAAAGTGGCGCAGACGGCTTCTGAATATAAGATTTTTTTTTTCAGTTTATCAGGCTCGTCAAATATTAACACAATTAAGTATTACTTAACTAATTATAAACAAGTATAAATTTGGATAATTGTACAATCAAAATTGATAACCACAGATTAAGCGATTGGTTATAAGTTCGATTTCAATTCGGTGGAATGAACATATTTAAAATGTTTTTGCTAAAATGTATAAAAATTTGAACGTAGCGGAATTTGAACTCGTGCCTCTTGGATACCGTCCAAGCGCTCCGACCGCTAAGCCATGCATTCTACTACCAGCTGTGTCGAAATTCTTATACGTTTTGTTACAACTTATTTATGTTGTTAGCATCTTTGTAGAGAGATTTTAACAAATTTCTACTACTTAAAGATTATTAAGAAATAATCGTTTAACAAGAGAGATTGCTATTTTATTTTAATATTTACTATTTTTAAAGTGTTATTCCACTCTTGGGATTTGAAAACGCAAGTAGTAGAACGCATGGCTTAGCGGTCAGGGCACTTGGATGGTATCGAAGAGGAACTTGTTTGATTCCTGCTGCGTTTAAATTTTTATACGTTTTTCAAAAATGTTTTCTAATTCAAATAATATATATTTTTATTATGTAATAACACTTTAAAAATAGTAAATATTTAAAACATATATTCTTTGCCAGCTCTGGTGAGACTATAAGCGCGGCATTGAGTTCACCACTAAACACATACAGGTCTCAATTTCAAGGGGAATGTAAATTTTTTTGTAAAAAAAGGTCAAAAGCTTTTCCTTCACGATTTAATGTATAGATTTATTTGTACTTATTAAAATTAACACTCCGGTAATTTTATAACAAAGAAAACTATATCAAAATCTGTTCATTCTAAAAACGAAAAATATATTATTTTTATATACAGATAAGATATAACTTTATTTCGTTACAAGCAATTTTAATCAAGCTTTCAAAGTTTAGAACTACTGCCGCCGTTGTGACGAGTTAGGCGCAATGTCGGATAAAAGTTCCTGTACAGGCTATATTTGTAATATATAAGTGAAACTTTTTAATTAATTTTCACGACAAAATATGTGTATATTTTTATAACTCGCTTTTTAATTTCGCTTCTTCACTAATGTATAAAAATAATTTTGTGATAGCGCTTCGATAGAGGGATGCTCGTGATTTTAGCAGACTAATATTAAAACTCTCAAATATTTAATTTCTTTTATTAGGTACTTATATTTTAACTGTAAGCGCGTTCTTCAATATATATATATATATATATATATATATATATATATATATATATATATATATATATTAGGAATCAATAGTGAAATCATATGTTCAGAGCCTATAAAATCTTTAATTTAATATTTAACATATCATTTTCTGACATATATAACGAAACTTTCTGATACAGATTTCATTTGGAATTATATTCGAGGTTGCAGGAATTATATTGACATGGAATATTTTTTTTATTTAATTTCACGACCCTTCATTCTTTTCAGGCTTTGAGTATCAGTAGTTATAAAAAAAAAACTATATCTATATTTCCCTCATTAAAAATGTAATCATGAACTATCGTACCGCAAAGCAGGCATTAATTACAATATGGCCTCAATTGTACAATTGCAGATTTTTAAATGTAGTTTCTTATATATGAGTTTTTCGAATAACACTATTATTCAACCTTACATACTCTTCCTGAATGACAGAGAGAATCTTATATAAATATACTCCACTCTCCACAGTCTGCCAGAAATTAAGTCATTGCACATTGAACGGCGGAACTTAACGCCGCACTTTATCGAGAAAATGAAACTAATTTAAACATATTTACTGACTTAAGTAGGTATGTAACCCAATCGCTTTTACAGTCAGACGCTGGCTCATGTAATAACAATATAAGTAGGAATAACAGGAAATTACTTCAATATAAGCGAATCAAAAAAAAACCTCTAAAATATATTTAGTGAATTGTTAATGGATGTACGTTCCAGAGATAATTCAAATTTGTAATAGTTAAAATCAACGTTTAGAGCAAATTAGTTATGAAGTCAAACATTAGCTTTTGGACCGGCACCGGTGGTAACGAATAGCGGCGTTGCGATCATATATCTAATGCTGTTTGAAATCATGATATTGCTCTAAGGGAATTTGAGTGATCAGGGTCTCTGTTTGAGTGAATAAGAAATAAACTAATGTATACTAAGTCCTGTTTGTCTGTAGTGCTTAATGAAGGAAGAACCAGTAAAAACGTAAAAATTAGTTTTAATCTTATAACCAAGGATTTTAAAAAATTAACATTTCATACATTAATATGTATGAAATGTTAATTTTTTAAGCTATAAGTTTTAATTTTATTCCTCATAACAGGAGAGATATGATACCTAGTGTCAAGACACTCTGTAAACGCTTCTATCGATTTCGAGACATTGTATGTTGATTGACGGCACTAAACGCCACTTACTAAAGCTAGAAAAGGAAAATAATTCAAATATAATTACACTCCACTAGGACTCGAACCCATGACCGAAAGTGTTTAGAGTCAGACGCTGTCCCACTGTGCCACGACCGGCTTTGATGATATTCAACCGAATTTAAATAAAACACTGATGGAATAATATATGGATTTTTTATATGGAGAATTATTGCGGAGAGCTAGTATTTTTGAGACAACGCATTAGAAATATGTAGATTAAATTAATAAAATAAATAAACAGTACTGTGTTTTTGACATAAGCTTTTGTTTAAAGTGACATTCATCTTGCTAAGGTAACGCTTAGTTAGGTGTCAATGGATTTTGTAATAAAATAAAATAACTCAATATTTTACTATTTTTAAAGTGTTATTCCACACTTAGAATTACAAAACACTTAACAACTTATAAACTTATGTCCTTATTGTATATAAGAACTTTGTTCTTCATGATTTTTCTAAATTTTCTAATAAAACTATTTTAAACGGAATAATCTTGTATATTTTGGTATTAGCAAATATATTTTTGAAAACCCGACGTTTCGAGCACTGTACAGTAATACGTGGCAATAGGTAGATATGACTGTATCGTGTTTTCTAAAGTTTATTTTCGAATACTAAAATATATGGGAATATTAATTATTTTAAAAAAGTTTCAGAATCACTAACATTGTACTAACAAACGTCTTATAAACGTTTGTTAGTACAATGTTATATATAATATTATAGTTTTATAAGTATATAGTTTTATAAGTATACACTAGTCAATATTTCTACAAACCAATACAATTTAGTATAATATGTTTAAAATGATATTATTTTCAATCGTATAAATTTTGGTATTCCGAAATATATATAGAAGACCCAATTACGAAATACGATGCTTCGAACACTTTACAGTAATCTGTGGTCAGTTGTATATCTAAAAGTATTATGTTTAATCCTTACCTATAAAAAAAAATTTTTTTTAGCTTCACGCTTTTTATCCCGCATAGAGGGTAGACACTTAGTGTCAAGACACTTCACTTTCCACTGAATTCAAGACTTATTTATAAAATTAATTTCTTACTTAAATATTATTTAAGTAAGAAATTAATGTTATAAGTCAGTATCTTTTGATTTGAAACTCATTTCGGATGAGATGTACAAAAATGTAATTCGCCATTTTGTTGCGGCGGTCATTTTAGGTGAAATAAATATTGATTATCAGAACTTAAAGTATATTTTTCTAACAAATTAAAGTTTTAAAAATATCCAAACTTAGTAAAACTAGATATAATACATGGCAAGGTACGTCTTTTTTTTGCTTTACGCTTTTTATCTTACATAGCAGGGTAGACAGAAAGTAATTAATTTCAAGACATTCCGTACTTCGCTTTCCACTGAATACAAGATATTACGTTTTGAGTGGTGGAACTCAACGCCGCACTTTGTCTTACCTGAGCAAGGAAGTGAAAATAATTTAATTATAATCACTCCCCAGAGTGGTAATCGAACCCACAAACGCGTTTACAGTCACACGCTGTACCACTGCGCCACGACCGGCCTCAGCAAGGTACTTGTAATCTCGTAAATATTATTGAAGCATTCGAGTATGTTATGCGTAATTCCTTTAGCAATAGAAGGTTTAATCGTTTGGAAATATATAAAGATTTATCTCTTAGAGATGCTGTGTACTGACCGGGGGGTGATAACTTTTGTATGATGTTACTTGTTAGGAAAATAGTTGATTTGTAATTGAAAATATTTTTGAATTTATCCGTTAAATAATAATTTTAAGTTAATATTAAATAATAATTTTAAGTTAATAAAATTTTAAGTTAATAAAGAAAAGACAATCGGTGTAGTTTGTTTAAAATGAAATAAAAAAAATTGGAGTTTGTTTGTCTTGAATCCGGCGAAATGTGAAATACGGAGTGTCTTGACACTAGGTACTTTCTGTCTACCCTGCTTAGCAGGATAATTATAAAATGTTAAAAAATTCAAAAACATTCTAAATCTACAATTACTGATTTATTTAACTATAATATAAATTTGTTTTTTGTTAAATATTTATATTTAACTTATTAAGGAAGATTAAGTTGCTATTTTTTTTAGAATTTCTGTATAGTTTTTCACCTTTTAAAACTTGCTTGAACTGGTACAAATATTTAACACTCAACATTACCCATATCGGTCGCAATCGCTTTCGAGTCTGAGCGAAACTAACAAACATAATATAATTTTTATATATAGATAATAAATAAAGAATTAAACTAATCATTTTAAATTTTAATGTAAACATATAAAAATAATACTTAGTTATTTAAACTAAAACCTCAGTGAGATAAATTGATTCGCTTATAGAATATCTAAAGGAATTCGCCCATATCAATATATGTATATGCGAATATAGGACAAACGGTTAGCTTAAAATAAATTCATATTTAAAACCACGTATTAATTTATCGCCGAACGAATTTGCGGTTTATTTTGTGGCGTAAATGAATTTACAAGGATTCCAGGTGAAATATTAATACTGCAATATTCGTATACACATTTCAATACTCCATCTCGCATTTTATTCCGGTCATATTTACACTTTAACTAATTAAAATTGTATGTTAAAATCAGTCGAAGCTCAATTTATACGTTCAATTGGTTTTTATTATTATTTTTTCTTCAGTGTGACGCCTTTTTACGAATAGTAGAATACTTGGGGAATTTATTGTCATGATATTCCTTACACCACTTTCTGTTCGATCCTCAATTATTACAGCTTTACGCTTTATCCCGCATAGCAAGGTAAGAGATATCCTAGTGTCAAAATATTCCGTTGGCTGCCTACCGTCCAAAATCGAGACATTACGCGTTGAGTGGTGAACTTAACGCCGCGCTTTGTTATACCAGAGCCGTGAAGTGTAAAAAAATAATATTTATAATTATTTCACTGAGTGTGTAAATACACAACCTATCGCCCAACCCTACATATAGTGAGGCGCTGTCCTGTTGTATCGCGATGGCAACAATATTAATATTGTTTATTTTTTTTAATTTCACGTAAATCTGAGGCAACATAATTGCAAGTCACTTTATTCTTTCACTGAAAATATATATATGTACTGGAAATTTTGAAAATATTTTATTTTGGATTTATACTTACGAATATACATAATATATATTTACTATATATATTTACATTATTTATAATATATATTAATTCAGTATATTCGTAAATATATATTATTTTATAATATATATACTGAAAATATTTTATTTTGAATTTATATTTTACCCTTTTAAGTTGCCACCATTTCAATATAATTTAACAAAACGGTCTTATAACGAACCCGACACTGCTTAGCTTATGTTAGCAGCTAATTCCTCTTATTTCCAAGTTCTGTTGTAAACAAATTAGTTCTGCCCTCCTGAGCCCTTTCATATTGTACATTTAATGTGCGTCTACGAGTAGATCTTGTAATAGTTTGAAATTAAAGTAAGTAAGGCTTTATGTGCTGAAATGTTTTGTGCAATATTGAAAAAGATGTTGACAATTTACATTTTCGTGCCATTTCTTTCAATTCAATGATTTTCACGTATTGGGGTAGATGGAGTCGAGACACTCTGTTCTCTATCCGATCCCGACCCGCTGCGTTCAAATATTTATACGTTTTTTCAAAAATGTTTTCTAATTCTAAATGTGGAATAACTCTTTAAAAATAGTAAATATTAAAATAAAATAGCAATCTCTCTTGTTAAACGATTATTTCTTAATAATCTTTAAGTAGTAGAAATTTGTAAAAATCTCTCTACAGAGATGTTAACAACATAAATAAGTTGTAACAAAACGTATAAGAATTTCGACGCAGCTGGTAGTAGAACGCATGGCTTAGCGGTCAGAGCGCTTGGACGGTATCCAAGAGGCGCGGGTTCGAATCCCGCTGCGTTCAAATTTTTATACGTTTTTTCAAAAATGTATTTTAAACGTAGGGTACGTAATTACCGTAATTTTAAGATGATGGATTTTCGTGATTTTTACACATTTTAAATGAAACTATTTTAAACGGATTAATCGCGCATATTTTAGTATTCGAAAATACATTTTTTTTCGTTTCTAAAAATGTATTTTCGAATACCAAAATATACGCGATTAATCCGTTTAAAATAGTTCCATTTATAATACTGTAGTTTTGTTTTGTTATTTTAATATTTTTTTAAATGAAATATTATGAAACAACTATGATTTTCGGTGCTCTTTTTATATTTGAGCTTAAAAATTATGTAAGCTTTTAAACTCTTCTGGATGTAAGCTCTTCGCCAAAAGCTATATCATGTTTAGTACTCTTCCACCCGTATAATGTTCCTAAACCTAATATCCCGTATATTAGGTTTTACCATTATGTATTGCACATAGGTGGTTGGTATCTGAAATTTTTATTTTATTATTTGCAAATGTCTGACAGGTGTCAGGAGAGTAATATAATGACAAAATTTTTTTTTCCCTTCCTCGCTCTGGCAAGATAAACTGCTGCGTTGAGCTCCACCATTAAATATGCAATGTCTAGAATTCGTTGGAAAGAGAAGTACGGAGTGTCTTGACGCTAGATATTTTCTGTCTACCCTGCTATGCGGGATAAAAAGCGTGAAGATAAAAAAAAAGTCTGAAAAAGTCTGAAAATTAAATTATATAACGCAATGCATTAAAGTGCAACAAATTACAAGATTAGGTCAATAGATTAAGCCTATACTTGTATGACTAATTGTGTCCCGAAAAATCACGTCTACATTCTCCAAGGAACATGTATACCAAATTTGACCTTTCTTATGTCCACTAGAATTTGGGAGCTCTTAGAAATATCTAAAAAGTTTTAGAAAAGCGAGAAATCATAGGCATTTTTCAGTCCACGCAAGCAAAAGCGGGCAACAACTAAACAACGTAAATTCAAGTTTAAGCCGGTAGTACATTATCTTTGGATCAAGTTAATTCGGGGTCATAAATTAACCGGTCTGAGAAGAAATTCCTAACATTACACGGATTGATGAAGCGATATTACTTAGTAAAGTCTGCTTTCTAAGGATTTATGTTGGAAAAACCATGCATTTGCTCGTAAAATCGTGTCACAATTGGATAATTATAGTTTTCTTTAAGAAATTAATGGTTAATTTTGTTGGTTTTTGTTCAGTTAAAGTATTCATATTTGTTTTTGTTATCTTACGTACGTACATAAATATTATTAAGTAAATATAAACCTTTGAATATCTTTTTAAAAAAGGCTCACAAAAAATATAAAATTTTATTTAGTTAACGTTTATATGAAGCAGGTGTGTATAGTCAATTTTTTTAGCTTCACGCTTTTATCCCACATAGCAGAGTAGACAGAAAATACCTAGTGCCTAGACACTCCATACTTCGCTTTTCACCAATTTCGAGACATTGCGTGCTAAGTGGCGGAACTCAACGCCGCGCGTTGACCTACCAGAGAGAGAGAAAGTGAAAATAGTATTAAATGTAATAAAGAAAGTGAAAATAGTATTAAATGTAATAAAGAAAGTGAAAATAGTTTTAAATGTAATCACTCCCCTGAGTGAAAATCGAACCCACAACCGATTGCGTTTACAGTCAGACAATGCCCCACTGCGCCACAATCGGCCTCATAGGTTATATTTTTTATAATAATCAATAAATCAAATATGTTAAATTAGAAAAAAAAAACATATACACATACTATTATGTGTTTGAAATACACTTTTGTATAACATTTCATTCATACTGCTTAATCAACGCGCGATTTTAAAAATCGACATTCCAGATTTGAACCTCCTATATATTCAGACACCATTCCTACTTCACCATATGAACGATCCTATTATTAAAATATCAAAATGGAAGCCGGCAAAAGTTGAAATTAAAAAGCGTATCTGCATTTGTCACTTTGTAAAATATCTGTTAATAAAAGTGAAACGAAACTCATTTTTCGTGCGCCCTTCCAGCGACCGTTGTCACACTCCTGCCGTATTGGACACCATTAGTCTATGTCAGGACAATGGCGTCAAGTTATATCGAAATCTATAGCTAAAGAATGGATTTTTCAACGTACTACATTGATATAGGGTGAACGTTTGACTGTAAACGTCATAGGTTGTAAGTTCGATTCCCACTCAGAGAAATGATTATATTTAAATTATGGTCATTTCTTCTCTCTGGTAAGACCGACTCTGCCTCGGCCTTCCGCTGCGCAACACACAATGGCTCGAATTTAGCGGAAAGCGGAATAAAGAGTGTCTAGATACAAGGTGAAGCTGAAAAATGAAAAATAATTAAAAAAGTAGTAGTAGTAAATAAAAAAGTTATTGTTTTTAGATAGGTGCATTTGCAGGTGTTATTTGCCAATTCAATCACTTGAAGATATCGCGGAAGCGATAAAATAACCGGAATACAAACATTTTCGGTTGTGGAGAAAGAAGTGTCTTGACACTAGGTTCATTTTACCTTATACTACTATAGAAATAAGAAGCTGTTTTATATAAAAAAATACCCAATGTGTAATTAAATTATACTCGAGGAAATAAGGAGGAAATAAATGACATTGTACAAAAATATTTCAAGTCTCCAAGTATCCGAAATTGATAATGACAAGTTCAAGTGTTTCCTGAAATTTCCTTTTTTTTGGTAAAACGAAGTAGAAATTAAAGTCTGACATTATCTGGTTAAATCTCCTACACATATTTTATCTGTTACTTTAGTTAATATAGCTATCTAGTATTAGGAATTATTTAGTTGACTGTATTTTAACCGGAAAACTTACGTTGTATTCGGCTGGACGTAAAAATATATAACATATCGGTAATTCTCGGTAAATCGGCAAACACAGTGTAACAGTCTGTCTGTCTGTAAACACGATTGATTTTGAATTTCATTCTCTCGGAGGAGTTATATCTAAAATTATTTCCATTTCTTCGCTCTTGTAAGGCAAAACATGGCGTTAAATTCCGCCAACAACATATATCGTCTCGAATTCGGGCGGGAAGTGAACAACGGAGTGTGCTGACACTAGGTTCTCTCTGCCTATTCTGCTATACAGGATAAACCGTGAAGTTAAAAAAAATATTAGTAAAATATGTTACATAAATATTTTACGATGTAAGTACAATGATCAGTTCTACGAAGTTAGCTGAAATTTCAGCGATGTACTCTTTTACCATAAAACATAGTAGGTAGAGAGATTATTTAAATATAACCATTCCTCTGAGTGGGAATCGAACCCATAACTATAACCCATGTACAGCTAGACGCCAGCTTACTGTTTTTTTTAGCTTCACGCTTTTATCCCGCATAGCAGGGTAGACAGAAAGTACCTAGTGTCAACACACTCCGTACTTCGCTTTCCGCCGAATTCGAGACATGGCGTGTTGATTGGTAGGACTCAACGCCGCTCTTTGTCTTTAGGAAGTGAAAATAATTTTAATATAATCACATCCCCGTGTGGGAATCGAACCCACAACCGATCGCGTTTACAGTCAGACACTGTCACACTGCACCACGACCGGCCCCAAACACTGTATAGACCTTATTTAAGGCAAATTTGAATTTCAATAATTAGTAAAGATAATTCCTTTAACGAAATTCAAATGAGAGAAAAAATAGAATGAGTTATATAAATATTGTTTGAAATATTCAGTTAAATTAATCGCTACTTCGTGACTCGCAATTTGGCTTACTCAAATAAATAGCGTGTTAATTTTTAATAGTCCCCCGAAATAGGCTTCGAGAGGTTATAATTAAATGGGAGTAGCTATCGAGATGGTAAGCTTTAAACGGACTTTGTAAAATGTATATATTTTACTTGTTATTTATCAGATTTAAATAATTATATTTATATAAATAATTTTAATGTAGATGGAAGGCCTAATCTAGTACTGGTATCGTCCATAGTCAGTTGAAGACCAATTGCTTGTTGCTTAATTAGTAATAAATTGTCTAAACGCGAACAGTTTATCAAGAAATTGTATAATATTTAAGTGACACTGATAGATAAATAAATTGCGGCGTTGAGTTCCGCAATTCAACATGCAGAGTTAAATTAATGAAATTATTATTGAAACCTTGAAATAGAAACCGCATTGTTAATTTTTCCTAAAAAATATTGTCATATAGAAGTTTTGCCAGCTTAAAATATTTTTAAATTCAAACATATATAGATTCCATAGAGGTCATACTCTTTTTCCGCCCAGATTTTTTTAAAGATAAAAGGTAAGGTAAGATAAAGTAAGGTTAGATAACATAAAGGTGTAACATAAATGTATATAGTAAAAAAAAAGTTTAGTTTTATATGTTTAATATTAATAATAATTCGCTCCGACATAAGTGTGTTGAGACACACAATGTCTCATTCGGCGGAAAGCGAAGTATGGAGTGTCTTGACACTAGGTATTTTCTGTTTACCCTACTATGCGGGATGAAAGCTTGACGCTAAAAAAACCCATTCAGATGAGAATGTACCTGAAAATTAAAATTACCATCAAAAAAAAACCTAATTAACCCCATTTTATATATAACAAAGAGAGAAAATCATAAAACTTTGAACAAGTCGTTATAACAGAGGGTCAAAACATATCATACAATGGATTATCACCAAACAATACGCCGGACACTCACTCGGCACTCCACAATCAATAGAATATCTACAATTGAATGGAATATACCAACACGAGCGTTGAGTATTAGAAAATGTTTTGACAATCTAATAAAACACTTTTAAACTATCTAGCGATCAAGTATTTGCGTGTTTTGATGAAAATGGGAAGCAAATCCTTTGGATCCCTTTACATTTATGTGAAGTGATTACAAAATTTGATGTATTTTAACATATATATATATATAAATATATATATATATATATATATATATATATATATATATATATATATATATGTATATGTATATGCTTTTATCTTGCATAGCAGGATAGACAGGAAGTACCTAGTGTCAAGACACTCCGTACTCTGTTTTTCGCTGGATTCGAATTCTTACCTTTAGCTTTATTATATAACAACATTCGGGAATTATATTAAAAAAATAATAATACTTATTTCTCTTATATGTAATTACGGCCTCGAAATCGTTTTAGATAATAATTTCGATTCTGCAAGTCAATAGAATGTAGACGAAGTGATAAGCCGTTTTGAAATTGAAAAATTGCAAAAATTCGCATAACCTTTAATAGATTTAAAACCTATTACTGCATACTAATTGATTGCTGAAATTGAAATTTACAGTGTATAAAAAAATTTAAATGTACAGAACCTCTTACAAAATTTATTTGTATCACTAGTGGACCAGCGTAGAGCTTTAATAATTTGTAGGCTATCTCTAATAGCCTTAGGTTAAGTTGTATATATATATATATATATATATATATATATATATATATATATATATATATATATATATCTATATATATATATATATATATATATATATATATATATATCTATATATATTTATATATATATATATATATATATATATATATATATATATATATATCGTATCGTATCGTCAGTTTATCAGTCAGTCAGTTATGTTTGTTTGTATATAGCTGTGTATGTATGTACGTGTGTATGTAATTATGTATGTCTGTTTTTCATTTTTATTTATTAATTATTTTTCTTTATATATTAGTTATATATACTATTCAATGCACCACCTCACTCACTTCACTTTATACAAGTTCAACATCCTGAGGCCTGGAAGAGATCGCTTTAAGCGATAAGGCCGCCTTATTGTTCGCTTTTTTTAAATTATTTCTTGTTTGTTATTTATTTGTTGTATGCAATAAAATATATTTGTATTGTATTGTATTTTTAAAATAAAGTATCGAAAAGGGAATAAAGAATACGAGAAATAAAACAGTAAACTGTGTTTTTATGAGAAATAAGCCACTAAAACCAGTTCCAGCTGTACATTATTATGCACACGAATATTTTACGTTTGTTCTAAAATTTCATAAAGGAAACTTCGACTGCCTATTGTTTCCAAAACAAAAACAGCCTCTGCCACTTAGCGACTTTGTATCCTTCCTGCCCGTGAATACTTATACACATTTTGCTTTCGAATTACTTGGAATTAAGAAACTCAACACAAATTTAGACGCGACGTCATTGTTATGTTAATTTCGTTGTGCGTATTTGGTGAATATAAAAATATTTGCTTGAAACCTCCTGTAAAGTAAGAAAGCGTTTTGTGGTAAACTCGATGGTTTTCAATTCGATTTCCTCGGGGAAATGATTATATTTAAACTAATGTCGATTTAAATGGAGGAAGAAGTTATGTGATTAGATTTTCTCTTTCTACCCTTCTACGCGGATGTTTGACACGCATAATTTCCATCTAACATGCCTGTCTTTATCACTAACTCAATGTACAATATTTGAATTATTACGTCATTTCCTTACCACTTGTTATAAAAACATTTTGATTAAAAAAATTACAGAATTTTTAAAACAGGTTATTTAGCGTTTTATTATTTTGTTTATAATACATAAAGTGTACCAACAGTAATCTATAGGCAATTCAAGAACAGTGCTCACAAACAGTATTTACGTTCAATTTACATCGTAAAATTGGTTTCGATTCGGTTAAGCAGTCTAATAATAAAATTTATTTCAAAGGCGTTTGATGAAGTCCAAAAACCCAGTTCAGTAATTGGACGGCCGGAAAATAGGCAATCAATTAGTCGTTGATTGCTCTACGTTTAGAAAAAAATACGAGAACTACAGGAAAGTAAAGAAAACTTTATTCAGAAAGTACCGGAATTACATTGAATTTAAACCTATTTTCACCAATCAGGGTAAACGAATAAATGTTAAGATCTGCCTGATTAAAGGCTTTCAGTTTGAATATCACTCGGATTATATCTATTTAGACATACTGTGGGGTTGAGTTTTGGCCATATGGTACGCAATGTAGACGTTGCTCGATCACCAGGTGGGTTGACCAACTAAAAAAATTAATATCATCGAAATTACAGCCTGTCATTGCAGCTGGCAGGAAGTTGGAAGGAAATTGAAAATAGCACGTGTGTACTAGATTTAGTTTTATTTTCGCTTATAACCACAATATTCACTTATAAAAGGCCGACCATACAGACAATGTCTGATAAGTGGGTCAAAAATCTAAAAATATGACATTTTGGTACTTTGAATATTTTGAATAGAAAAAAATATATTTTGCCAAAACAACAAAAGGAATCGTAATTGTATTATGTAAATTCATCTTATATTTAAAGAGGCGACAAGGCAACAAAGCGGAATATTATGATAAGTCCCGTATTTATCTATATACAAAAGTATAACCTAAAATAAACAGTAAATGTTTTCAACGAACACAAAATATATTTTGTTTGTTCACAATAAAAAAATATTATTCCTTTTCCGGACTGAAACAATAGTGACAAATAATTTAGTTGTTATTTTTTATATTATTTCATTCGCTGAACTTTATTTGTATGTGAATGTAATTTTGTACATTGGTTGGTAATATTTATTTACTATGTACATGGAAAATATATTTTGTGTTCGTTGAAAGCATTCAATTTTTGTTTTAGGTTATACTTTTGTATATTGATAAAGACGGGACTTATCACAATATTCCGCTTTGTTGCCTTGTCGCCTCTTAAAATATTATTATATATATATATATATATATATATATATATATATATACATATATATATATATATATATATATATATATATATATATATAGATATGTATTTTTTTTTTTGTAAAAAAAAATTAGTTTTGAGGAAGTCATTTTGGAGGAAGTTGTTTGTCATTGTTTTGTACTTCTGTATCTTCCAAAAGCTAGGCAGATATCCCACATCTATCCCACACAATAGGACAATCAACACAATGCCAGCTGAGTGAACGCCGCGTTTTGTCTTGCCGGAGTAAAGTGACTGTAAACGCGTTTGCTTGTCGGTCTGGCTTCTACTCGGGGTAATTTAATTAATATATTTAAATGTTATTTTCATTTCTTCATCCTGGTTGGACAGCTTTACATATTATACTTTAAATTAAAATTGGATTTACGTGACCTTGCTCCATCGATATTGTGTTTATAAGGTCACCTAAACATCACGAGGTAGCCTGCATGGCCTAGCATGATATGAAGCATGGTGTGAACAGGTTAGGTCCACAGGGACGAGGCAAAAGAGGTATGCAGAGACTGTAGCATTTAATTCTACGTTTTCGCCGACTGAATTATTGGGGATAAGGCGTGAAGCTAAAAGCTGTGGATTTATATTTTAATAAAAATTTGGTGACATTACTACAGGTTGTGAAATGCACGAGTAAATGAGTCTAAGCTTTCTCTATCTATATGAAATGAGAACTTTCAATAAAGAGGACTCCTTTTAAGACATGTCCTTGTAAGCACACAGGATGGCAGTAGAGCTGAGATGTAAGTATGAATGCCAAAAAATATTAAAATGGATGTGGTAATTTAATTATTATTTTATATAAGGCAAGCCCATTATGTCTTAAATGATTTTTTTAAATATTTTGATAGGATTTTAATATGCTATTGAGGCCGGTCGAGCGCAGTGGGACAGCGTTTCACTGTAAATGCGATCGATTGTGGATTCGATTCCCATTCGGGGGTAATGAATATGTTTAGTTTATTTTCATTTCCTTGTTTTGGTAGGACAAAGCATAGCGTTGAGCTCCACCACTTAATACGCAATGTCTGTCATCTGTTGTCATTAGTCTTCCAGTCAACCCTGCTACGCGGGATAAAAGCATGAAGCAAAAAAGAAATAATACGATATACTTACATTATCATTATAAAATAGTTACTACTATATCTTTATATAGTCTAAAAATATACTTATTGCATGAAAAAAAATTTTTGTAAGATAAAACACGGCGATGAGTTCTATTATTTAACTTGTGTTATATCGAATTTTGGCAGGAGGTGAAAGCGGAATCTCTTGACACTTGTTTACTCTAAAGTCGACTATGTGGGATAAATCGTAAATATGTAGCTAAAATATGTAACATCTATAGACTACACAAAGCCTGGTATAAATCTTTATATGGGCAGTCAACGGAGCATCCCAACACTAGGTTTTCTCTTGATACCCGGACATACAGAATATATCACGAAGCTGTATAAAGTAAATATGTTTACTAAAAATTTATATTGTTTTTATATATTTAAAATCTTACTTTAAATAACTACCTCGCAAAATGGTTGGGTGGAGATCCAAGTTCGTTTTTTACTTTTTAAATGTTTCTTATTTAATAAATATAATTTTTATAGCGTATCCATTTCTACTTCTTTAGTACGCGCAAGTCGTAACACTTAATGTGACGGGAGCGGCGATGTTTGCTTTGTGCTCACACCTGTGCTCGCTTAATTGGTGACAACTTTAATTAGACCTTTGAAAAAATACTCTTTCGTGCATTTCACTTTATTATAGATTTTTTTCTTCTTATTTTTTAAATAAAATAAAATTTTAATATTGTATTTTAATATTTGATTCAAATTTAAATATTATATAATATTCAATGTATACGCTTAGAATTTTAGCTGAGTTTAAAATATTTCTAAACCCAGCTATGTTTGAGAAGTATTCCAGCAAAATTTCTGTAGAATATGGTTATTTTAACGACTTAGCGCAGTTTTCTAACAAAGGATCTCTTCTATCAACTTAGTCTACCAGCTAGTATGGAAAGTTTACGTCTGAGCTTTGTCTGTATAAGTAGAAATATAGACATAACACTTTTTGCAGCTTTAAAATATTGTTTGTATAATATATAATGAAAATATGTTATAAAATAATAATCGTATAACAAAACTTACTCACTGAATGTTGTTTAAAGGAACTCTACTTTTAATTGCATAGTTAGCATTACGTGATAAGTGGCGTAACTCAACTACGAATTTTGTCCTGCCAAAGCGAAGAAATTAAGAATAATTCAAATATATTCATTCCCCTGACAAACAATTGAACTCCGACCCAACCTGCAGTCAGACGATATCACACTCTCAACGTACATAATGAATATAAATATATCAATTAATAAGTAAAGAAAAGCTTATATCATATGAACAGGCGTTGGTAGTATCCTTAACAGCTCTTAAGTTACATATACACTCGCAAGTAGTCTCTGAAGTGTAAATTGTATAATTGAAGAGACTCAATTTGCTGTAGCAGCTGAATAAAGAATTAATTAATTCAATTCCATCTACAGTTTTGTTCGGATTAAGCAACGCAAAGTGGGAATTTATAATTAGTTTATATAGAAAACTGTAAATATTAACTTTTTAATAGAATCTGATGAAGAATATGGTTTGTGGGTTTGCTTTTTTAATTGTTAATATTCTTTAATGGAACTTCGGTTATATATATATATTTATATATATATATATATATATATATATATATATATATATATATATATATATCTGTTACTAACGAGTGCTCTCAAATTTTGGTACATAACTGGTGCATCCAAGACCCAAAGGCCAGGCACAAGCAGACGATTGTCTGTTACTGTCATATAGATCACAGGATTACCTATTTTCGAAGCGTTAGGTATTAAGACGTTAAAGAGAAAGTAAGATGAAAACTTTTATTTCCTCCAGATCTGGGAAACCCTACCCTACAATAAAGGAATAAATCATTTTAGGTATATAAGATTCAGTTAAGCAAAATATTCGTATGAGACAGTAAGAAAAACACTAAATAATTTATAATGTAATAAGTGTGAGAGTTAACTTTTAGGACAAAAAATTTTATTTATCTTTTGCTCAAAAAAGACACAGCGTGTTAAATGTAGAGCCGTTAGTTAAACAAATCTGAGGAAATCTCTTTTATTTTAAATATGATTTCCCACGAGTGTAATGTAAATTTTGCCTTTATTCAAAAAATTCTGTTTGTACTGCCTTGTAAGGTAAATATAATATTTTAATTTTTTTAAGAGTTCTTACTAACATATTAGCATGAAAAAAAATTAATAAACATTTAACATACAAGCGGGATTCAAACTCGCGTGCCTTGGAAGCCGTCTTAGCATTCTAGCTAATTAAACCAGACGTACATAAACCATGCTTATTATTGTACCACCTATGTAGATTAAGCTTAAGGGAAGGTATACCTTAATTTCCTCACAAAGGTAATTATTTAATTCCCTATATAAAATTAAAATGGTCTCTACTTCCAAATTAGCTAAGAGTGTCGTGACATTTTTATTATTACATTAGATTTATTTCAGAACATTTTCCTCAAAGCCTATAGCGAGTTTTCAAATGAACGGTCGGCAAATAGGCAATCAATTAGACGGCGATAGCTCTCGACGTACATTTACCAAAGGAATTGGAGCTGTCGAAACGAAATGCAAAGATTTCGCTGAGTCAATGAAAATGAGATTGATTCATTGATGTTTCTATATTTTATATAATAATAATATTACTAATATTTTCGTACTTTTTTTTTTAATTTTTAAAAAAAAGTATTTTTTATTAAAAGCATAGACTCTAGATATGAAATTACTGAGTTTAAATTTCAGTTATTAATATACATATATATTCAAAATTCAGGCCGGGCGTGGCACAGTGGGACAGCTTCTGACTGAATCGCGATTGGTTGTAGGTTCGATCTCTTCCCGGGGGGGTGATTATACATAAGTTATTTTTCCTTCCCCGCTCTGGTAATACAAAGTGCGGCGTTGCGTTCCACCACTCAACACGCAATGTCTCGAATTTGGTAGAAAGCGAAGTACGTTGACACTAATTACTTTCTGTCTACCCTGCTATGCGGGATAAAAGGCGCGAAAGTAAAAAAAAATTGAATACTTTTTCATCTCCTTCACAATCGTGCTTTTTACATGATGTTCTTTCAGTATAATTGATATTGTGTTCGAGGGTCACCTGAGGTCTCCCTCTACTTTCCGGCGCCGCTGAAGTGAGTGAGGGGAGGTATATAATATATCTTTTTTACTATTATTTTATCAATCATATCGATTTGCCTAGACCGCCCATGCACGTTTATCATTTATGCCATGACATTCTTGTTTTAGAAACGGCTTTCATTCTGTGCATACCTGCGTCGCGGATTCAGTCAGCGTACCTGACTCCCTATATCCTAAGAGATCGCATGTCTTCAGCATACATCTTTCTTTCATTCTTTTTAGACACATCCAATTTACCGCATAACCTGCACTGCATTGTGAACAGCTATACTAGCAGGTTTTTGACGTTTTGTCTTCTCAATGTGCGTGAGGTATTGTTAATCCTGTTACCGACAATACACCTTTCCATATCTACCTCATTCACTTATTGTAATTAATATTTTTTTATTCACAGCTTTCCATTCTTTAGTGTATTTAAGGGTAGGTTAGTGATAATATATTGCAGATAAATAACAAAAATATGATTATCAGTTTTCTGATTCCGTAATCACATTCATAAAATTCACATTTTCAGTCAGAGGTTGTCAAAAAAAATCGCAATTAATCATCCTGTGAAGTAGGGTAGAGAGAGGCAAGCTAGTGTCATGGCACTCCCGTTAAGTTTTCTTTTGGTTTCCCAATAGACAAAGTGTTTTAATATTAAGTTTTTCTCTTCTTACCATGGTTTATACTGAAAGAGCGTGAACAATGACAATAAAAGTGAAGGAAGATTTTTAAACCAACTAAAATTGTCACATTTTAGATGTATTATAATTAGAGAATGATGCATATAATGAAAGAATATTAAGGGAAGATTTATGAATTACAATTACCAGTACTTTTCCATACAAAAAAACTAAAAAATATATCACATAAAAAACGTGCTACGTAACCGTTTGTATGTTATACAATGATTTTAAAGAGGAAATAAAAAAAGCAATACGCCTCCAGCTATCTTTTTATGAGCGTTTAATTTACAGCTTAAACTTCCTTTGAAAAATGCACAGAATGTGCTCAGTGGGAATTTATTGACGCGATACGTCATTTGAATGGTTAAAACTTGGAACTTCTGAATGCATAGTACTCTACTGACTTTATTATGGAATTATACAGGAAAATGTAAGTATATACTTTTTTTAGCTTCACGTTTTTCACGCATAGCAGAGTACACAGGGAGTACCTAGTGTAAAGACACTCCGTACTCCGCTTTCCACCGAATCCAAGACATTGCGTGTTGAGTGGCGGAAATCAACGCCACGCTCTATTTTATCAGAGAGAATTTATCACTGCGCTACCAATAGCCTCAAAAAATGTATGTATTTTATTGAAAATTGCTATAATTCGTGTAGTTTTTTTGCAGTTGAGACTGGAGATTATAGGTTCGAATCATGCTTTGAAGAAATTCATTCTTGACAAAATGTCAGTCTGTACTACATGAGTAAAAAACATAATTTATAATGCAAACATTTCATTCCCACTCGGGGCAATGATAATATTTAATTTATTTTCATTTTCTCCTTCTGGTTAGACAATGTACTGCGTTAAGTTCTGCCATTCCAGCCAATGTTTCGAATTTGGCAGAAAGTGGAGTACTGAGTGTCTTGACACTAGATACTTCCTGTCTAACCTGCTGTGCGGGATAAAAGCGTGAAGTTGAAAAAAATACTACAAAAGATAGAAATGAATAGCATAGGATATAGGAGTATGTATACGTGCTCTTCAATTCTTAATAATCTAAATTATTATATATAATCAGTAACTTTATATCTGTAGGGATACATATAAAATCCATTACAGAGTACTTATAATTACAAACACCGCTAGAGATGTATCTATTTGGCTATCCCGACCATATAATGTAAATTTGTTTATTAAGTCCTAGAGCAAATGAGGTTATTTGTTTGTGGTTACGTCCCTAGATTGCTTTGTAATGAGAGTCGTAGAATTTGCTGTTTCTAAGAATTTTTTTCTTTTGTATTAAATAGTATTTAAGAATAATGAATTTTAACGCAAATAAGAATACATTATTTAAAAAATCATATAAAAATATCTAAATAATATAATATACCAAAATTTTTGTGCTTTATTAAACAAAGCGTGGCGTTGAGTTCCGCCACTCAATACGCAATGTCTTAGATTCTAGGTTCACGTTACCTTAGTATTCGGGAAAATAGTGAACATAAAAAAGAAACAAAGATAATATAAAATTAACAATTTGAAATCGGTATTTAAATTACATTAAATTAGCAAAATAAATAGTTGAAGTGACTTGGTTGATTTGGTTGAACTTTGAAAACAGAATTGATGGGACTGGAGGAAGTGGTCCGGTTAGACTTGTGGATGCGTTGCCGCCCTTGGATGGAAAAAAGATAGTAAAGTAGTCTGGTAGCCAGAACTGGTAGAACTTCTACACTCTCAGAGAAAAGATGGGTGGGAATAGGGAAAACTAGCTTACATGACATCAAACAGGAAAACATCATTAGATATTTGGCAGATCATTTTTGTTGTGATAGTGGTCGCAAGCTAGTCTATTCAAAGATTAATCACCAAATTACTGGGATACCCGCCTCTTACGGGACGCTACCCACGCAACAGAAGTGATAATGACGAAGCCAAAGAGGTATGCAGGGACCGTTGCGTTTGGCGATCCGTTGTCTCGTGAGTACGCCGCAAGGGTAAAAGAATGATGAAGACGCAAAATATATAAAATTATTTATCTAAATATAGATTATATGTCTAATAATCTGGATATATTAATAGAAACAACATAATATATGGCAATATGAGAAATATAATATCTTGGCACTAGACCGTAGCATAGCTATTAAGGAGTGAATGGCTTTTGTAAATAATGCTTGTGGTATTGACATTACGAGTACCTACGCGCCACATATTACTACGCAACAAATATTTAATATTATATCTATATATAAAAATTAAGCTACGTATGTATGTATGTATTTTTGATATTTTGAAAAAAATATTTATACGTACGAACAAGGAATATTATTAGAAAATATATATTAAACAGACACTGTGGTTTTCTTTAACATATTTTTTTTGTTAGGTTACTGGCAACCTGATAGTGTGTTTACAAAAGGAAAATTAGTCTTGACACTAGTTTCTCTCTGTCCACCCTGAAATAAGCATGAAGCAAAAATAATGCAAAGTTTATCAATACTTATAGTCAATCTTCACTGTAGCCGAATATTGTAGTTCCACACAGTAAAATATTTATGTCTACGTATAGCTAACATGTACATGCGTTTCTCCTTTCTAATTTGACAAAGTGCGTCGTTAGTTGTCCGCCATCCATCACGCTAAGATCCTAGATAGGCGTAAAGTAAAGATGTATTAGACTGCCTTTGGTCTCCCACGCAAGATATGAAAGATTCGTGAAGATATAAGTTAAATGTACAACTTAGCGAAGACGTAGGATCGGTGCGGTTGGTTGTGGGTTCGATTTCCAGTTTGGAAATTGAATGTATTTAAAAATTTGTTTCCATTTAACTATTCTGGTTAAAAGAAACGTGGCGTTGAGTTCGCTATTCAACACGCAATGTCTCAAAGTCAGGTGAAAATAGTCAACGGAGTGTCTTGACTCTAAGTTGGCTCTGGTTACTAAGCTGCTTATAAGTTCAGTTTTAATATATAAAAGACATGGACCCATATTATAAAAGTTTACCCAATATAAAGATGTATTAAACAGTTTTTGGTACAATGTTGCTGTTCTTTGTCATATGCTTTTCTAAAATATTCATGTCACGGACAGGGCTTGTCTGGATGTTTAACTTAAGTACCACAAAGAGAAATGTTTGTAATTAATAATTAATTGGTTTAAAGAAGGAAGACGCTTAAAATTATTTTCTTGTCATACCAACCGACCTTACAAGGATATTATGAATATACTATGAATGTCTTTAAATCCGGACACATGTGCACTTTTTAATTTAAAATAACGATGAGAAATCGTAGAGTTAGGTCTTCTTAAATAGTTGATTATGTCGGAAAGACAGACAGAGCATGCCATAAATATGTATGAACACACGTTTCAATATGTTAGGATTTGTAAAGTACTAAATTAAAATGCGATTAAGTGGCGTCTGATTGTAACCACGATTGGTTGTGGGTACGATTCCCACACAGAGAAATGATTATATGTATAATTTATGTTCATTTTACCACTCATATACGACATGTATATACAACGCGGTGCTGAGTTCGCCACCCAATGTCTCGATTTTGGATGAAATACGGTCAACGGATTGTCTTGACACTAGGTTGTCTCTGACTACTGATGAAGCGTTTATATTTGTTTATTTTTTTTTAATATTATTATTAAAAACAAGCAAATCCAGAGTATATTACTATGTTCCAATAAAGTGGTCTCGGAAATATTTATTTGCCTGCACTATTTTTCTTTCCACTCAGCTTTCATCTGTCTTGTATAAGATTACTGTTTGCTTAAGCCCTACAGATACGAAAAAAAAAGAACCTTAGCTTTATGAATGCCTCAAACAATGTGAGGGATTGGGATGATATTACACAGAAATCCAAATTAGTGAAATTAAAAATGGTTTTGTATGCAAATTTTTGGTAGTTAATAGTGCTTGTAGCTTTCATTATAGAAGCAATATAATAATGTATTATAAAAGCTGAGCCGATTTGAGGCCAGTCATGGCGCAGTGGAATAGCATTTGACTGAAAACACGATCGATTGTGGGTTCGATCTCCGCTCGGGGGAATGATTATAATTATATTTTTGTCATTACCTCGCTCTGGTTAGACAAATCGCAGCGTTGAGTTCTCAACACGCAATGTCGCGAATTCGGCGGAAAGCGAAATGCAGATTATTTTGGCACTAGGCACTTTCCTGGCACTTTCCTGTCTACCCTGTTATGCAAGTTAAAAGGGTGAAGTTAAAAAATCATGCCTAAAATCTAATGTCAGCAAGTCGAATCTATAGAATCTATATAAATTATTAAATTATATCTATAAATAATTAAATCTATAAATTATTTTAAATTCCTTGCCCTGGTAAAAGACAAAGTGCGGCGTTGAGTTTCAGCACTCAATATCTCAAATTCGTCTTGACACTAGGTACTTTCTGTCTACCACGCTATGCGGGATAAAAGTGTGTAGCTAAAAAAAAAGAAATAAAATAATCTATAGAACTTTAAGAGATTACTATCTACAAGTATAGGTATATAGTATCATGCATATACTTATATATGTATGATACATATATTTGTATTTTTTTTTTAGCTTCACGCTTCATCCCTGACGGGGATACCTCTTTCACCTCGTCCACAGTCATTATCCTCTTCATGCATACCATTCGGGGGGTCCTCATACTTTTTATGTAATCTTCCTCCAGAATCTTCGATACTGTGTTTTCGAAGGTCAACCGAGGTCTCCCCCGACCTTGGCTCCACTCACCTTGGCTTGATAAATCTTTCTTACCATTCTTTCATCGCTCATTCTTTCCACGTGCCCAAACCACCTGAGCACGTTCTTCTTCATTCTTACTGTAACATTCACGCTTACATCTGCCATTCTGTCAGCTAAGCTGACTCCGCATATCTGACGAAGCGATCTCATATCTACTGCATTCATCTTTCTTTCATTCTTCTTTTGACACGTTTCGCCGTCGCATCAATGTAGCAAGAACACCGTTAACCCTGTTACCGGCAGCAATACGCCTTTCCACATCCATTTCGTATCTTCCATCTCTACTAAACATACTTCCCAGATATATCACCTCATTCACTTGTTCTAATATCTTTCTATCTACCTTAATCTTGCATTCCGTTCTTTCTTCGTCTCTTTCAAATACAATAATCTTAGTTTTACTCGCATTCAGATTTAGACCATTACTTTCACACCCTTCTTTCAGAGTGGTGACCAATGCCTGTAACTCGCATTCTGATGATGCAATTAGCCTGCATCATCTGCGTACAACAGGCAGTTACTGTCAAATCACCAACTTTCACTCCTATGCCACTATATTTCACTCCTTGGAGACAACTATCCAAATACAAATTGAACAGCCAAGTTGACATGGCGCAGCCCTGTTTGACACCCGACTGAATATCAAACTGAGGCGGCATGCCAGCTCCTACTCGTACAAAGGCTGCGTGATCTCGATAAAGAGATTTTACAGCCTGCAACAAAGGTCCGCTCACATTGTACCGGGGCAGTATCTCCCATAACTTCTTTATTACAACCCTGTCAAATGCTTTATATTTGTATGCATGTATACTAAATCAGGAGACAATATTTTTTTCTAACAAAACTTATTTTTCTTCTTGTACAGTTTAAATTTTGTTTAAAAATTACAGTCATGCAATTTGACTATTAATGAAATTTATTACAAGTTTTATTAATAACATATGTACTTTTTAAGATCTGTACAAAAAGTTATCTTTTGAATTCTATAAGTCAAAATATGTTAATAATGCAATCTGCATTTATTTTTGCTGTACGATATATCTTATTTTTTCTAAAAAAACAATAAAATAAAAATGCCCTTTTTGTGTAAATATAACCAGAGTAAAATCTACTATGAATTTTTGTCTTCATTTCTCAAATATATACAAGCGTTTGTTAGCGCGTGGAGTAGACCGTAGCCACTGGCGGCTTCCTTAAAGAGATACTCGGGGAGTTGCTTTGATAAAATTTAGTGTATGCGATACGATATATTTTTTGCAATTATTTGAAATATAATTGCAAGAAATATTTTAAGTGAAGAAATATGTTTTTATTGCATTTATATAAATTATGAATGATGTTTAGAAAGGAAATATTTTTATTATATATTTAAATCGATATCCAAACACTTTATGTGTGTATGTTATGTTTGTATATATTCACACGTTTAGTATACAAAAAATATTTTTAGAAGACGTATAATTATTAAAAATGTAATGTAATAAGTAATATGTAGAAATAAATATCGTTAGTAGAAATTTGTAAAGAAAGTTTGACGCACCTGGGTATAGAACATATAGTTTAGTGGTTAGACCGCTGGAATTGTTTCCAAGAGGCGCGCGTTCGTGTCTCGTTGTGTTCAAACTTTTATACATTTGTTAAGAAAGTAAGAAGAAGTTGGTCGTGGTTCAGTGGGACGGCGTCTGACTGTAGTTGTGGGTTTTTTCAATCAATCAGTTGTGGGTCAATTCTTACTGGAGGGAATGATTATATTCAAATTATTTTCATTTCTTCCCTCTGATGAAAGTGTGGCATTGAGTTCCATCTCTCGATACGCATTGTCTCAAATTCGATGAAACGCGTCTACCCTGCTAAGTAGTATAAAAGCGTAAAGCTAAAAAATAAGTAAGAAAATGGTAACAAAAGCCTGTGCCAATTTTTCATATATCTGATTTAAATCTAATCTGGAAGCTGAGTTACGTTCGCTGCATTTTGTATTTCTAAATGATAAAAAAAAGAAACAGAAGAAAAAACAAACATATTATATATATTAATATATTTATTTATTTTTTATTTTCGTCGTACCTTGTAATTGTACTTTTGCTCCTTTAACGGTTGAGAGAAGTCTAGTGGCGGTATACTAACTTGGTAGCGGAGTGTAAAGAAAATAAGGCGAAGCTAAGGAAATACGTAAGTGGATCCTTTTAGGACTGTTTTTTTCCTATCTCAGCTTTTAGTTGGACTGTTAATTATTATGAGTGCCAAAGCTTTTTAAGCAAAGTGAATCGCTAAAATAAACTATATTGTAATAAAGTAAATAATAAATAAAAATATCTTTTTATTTTAATACTTTTGAAATTTATCCACACTTGGGTATAGAAAAGACTTTTAAAAAATACTTATAAAGATTTCAACGCAGCGGGATTTGAACTAGCGGCTCTTGACTTGCACGTTTTTTAAGAGACGCGGGTTCGAATCCTGCTGCGTTCAAATTATCTCTTTATTTATCTTTTTATTTTAAATAGAGTAATTTAAAAGAGACCATGATGTAGTTGAACTGCCTATGAATGTAAACGCGATTGGTTGTGAGTTTGAGTCTCATTTGAGGGTATAATCTTCGTTCTGGTAATATAATATGTGACGTAGAGTTGGCAACTCAATTCAAAGGAAAGCAGTCAAAAGAGCGCTATGTAGGATAGGAACTAGTTTTCACACGAACAAAAAGATAAATAATCGTAGAAATATTAAAGTTGACATACATTTGTATAATTAAATTTAAGTATGTACATATGTACCTATGTATGTCATACTATAAATAAAATTGAATGTTAAATATCGTGTTATTTATGTTTGCAGAGATAACGAAAACTAAAAGCAGCTCTTACTTTAAGTCTCACTTTCAGTCTTTTAATATTTAAAAGCATACTTTTTTTTTATCTCACGCTTTTATCCCGCAAAGCAGGGACAGAAAGTACCTAGTGTTAAGACACACCGTACTCCGCTTTCCAGAACGGACCTTTCGTGTTGAGTAACGGAACTCAACGTCGCGCTTTGACATACCAGGGTGAGGTAAAATAAAAATTAAATATAATCGTTTCCACGAGTAGGATTCTAACCCCGAACCAATCGTGTTTTTCAAAAGCATAATAGTTGTATTTTACAATATATGTGCATGCATCAATGGGAATATAACGTAAAATAGAATTAAAACCTGTATCTAATTAAGAGCAATAACTATATAATTCTATATAAGCTCAATGTTTACAAAATTGTGTAAAACATTCAATTAATTGAAAAAAAAATGAACCAAATTAATTAATTTCAAAGAGAATATTAAAGACGAAAAAAATGTTATATTAAACGGTTTTGCTGACGTTACTAACGTTACAGTGTTTACATGGTAACAAATTGAATTGCCAGATGATAGCCGGCTTACCTTGACGGTGCCCAAAATAAAGTTGAAGGAAGCGAATTGTTTGCTCTCTTTCACTAATATAAATTTAGTAGAGCTCACCATTTCTCTACAAAATATTAAATGCCCTACAGTTATCGCAAAGACACCGAGCGTAAACAATTTTCTAATTTAATTTTAGTTCGGAACGAAAAATTAAATGTTATATTTTTGTATAGAGAAATTTAAAGAATTAAGTAATACAATTATTTATGTATAAAATTTTGCTACTTATTAATTAGTTAATTAAATTAATTGGGTTCACGCTCTACATGTACATAGCAGGGTAGATAAGAAGTACGTAGTATTCGAGACATTGCCTGTTAAGTAGCGGAACTTAATGCCGCGCCATTCCTTACCAAAGCGAGGAAATGACAGTAATTTTTATATAATCACATCCTAGAGTAGGAATTAAACACAACTACCGTCACAACCGATCGTGTTTACAGTAAGACGATGCCTCGCTGCGCCACGACCGGCCTCTAGAACCTATATTTTTTTAATATTGAAAATCTTTTAAGCAAATAGTATTCAAGCTTAAATCCTTGTTTGTATCGTGTAGAATATACAAAAAATATTCTAGATAATAATAACAGTTTATTTGTTCCATATCGGAACTTAACGCCGTAATTTGTTGAATTGGACTAGAAAAATTGAAATATACGTCAAAAATATTTATTTCACGTTTTTCACGTATCAATAGCTGTAGTACATAACCCCTACACACAATTAATTGTATACAAGCGTAATTTAATTACTTTAAACAAATATATTTGTGTTTAAAATCATATGTTAATAAAATACTAACTTGTTTTATTCAAACACAGCCTGTCATGTCATTTAATAATATGGGCAACTTAGTTATTTATTTACGCTTTTATCCCGCATAGCAGGGTAGACAGAAAGTATCTAGTGTCAACACTCTCCGTACTTCGCTTTCCACCGAATTCGATAGAGGTGGAACTCAACGCCGCTCTTTGTCTCTACCAGAGCGAGGAAATGGATATAATTTAAATATAATCACTCCCCCGAGTGGGGATCAAACCCACAACCGATCGCGTTTACTGTCAGAACCTGTCCCACTGCGCCACGACCAGTTTCTAGTTATTTATCAATTCATCATTTTATCCAGACTAAAAGTTAAGAAAATATTTTTCTTACTAGGTTTTAAATTCACAACTATTGATTTGATTTGATTGATTGAATTGACTTTAGGCACGTTGGTAGTAGGTTTGGTTTGTATGAGAGAGAATATGTATAATGCGCATTTCTGTTTTTAGTCCGTTTGTCCATTTATCTATACAACAATAGACAGAGAGTGGAGAACGGAGTCTAACTTATCGTATCGTATTTATCTAGTGTAAAGTCACTCCGTACTTAGCTTTCCACCAAATTCGAGACATAGCGTGTCGAGTTGAGGAACTCAACGCCGCACTTTTGTCTTACCAGAGGAAGGAAGTGGAAATAATTTATATACAATCACTCCTCCGAGTGATCCTTACGAAAAGTAAAGAAAATATTTTTCTTAGTGGTATTTAAATTCCCTACTATTATAAACTGGTAGAAACCAACCACTTAGTCACTACAATAAGTTATAGAAAAGAAAACGGAAAAACTCTTGAAATATTTCTTTTCTGGAATCAGTACTTTTTATATGCAAAGCAGCTTCTGATTTCTTTAGAACCTTTCCAGTTTCATCATCGGCACCGTAATGTATTTACCGAAGTGAATGAATGGGTTGAAAAATTATTTCCATTGAATGGACCGGTGGTAAAGAAAAGAGAAATATCTTTTATTTCTTTATCAAAGAAGATAAAATGTCCTTTGCGTCTTTAAATAGGCCTTTTACTATCTATTGGGCTGTTGGTGGAGTAGTTAGTCGCTTGTAAATGAGCTTAGAGGTACATTCAATTTAAAATTAAAATATTCTTTACCCAAATAAATAACATATTATACTCAAATATATATAAGATCTTTAGATTAGCTAGTTAATATAAAAAGTCAGTTAGTATTGTCAGTCTGTCTGAAATTACAATGGGTTTTTTTGGGTTGTTCTGGTGAGGTGCGAGAACTCAACAGTTGCTCTTTTCAAATATATATAAATTTTTAATTACTTCACTGACTTATTATAATGCAAATGTAATGGATATTTTTTTCAGGTTGCAAAAATAAATATTAATTAATAATGTTACACATGTATTTACAATTAAAAAAAAAATAAAAATTGATTGTAAGGTCCCACCGAGATTTGAACTCGGATCGCTGGATTCAGAGTCCAGAGTGCTAACCATTACACCATGGAACCTGTGGAGACTATATCCTAAATTGAAACCAGGTTCTAAAAATGGAAATTATATATGTATTAGAATAATATAAAAAATATATATTATTTTAGTCGTTTTAAACACATTTTAATTTTTTAATTTTTTTTAAAATAATTGTGGATTGAAATTTAAAAAAAAAAACATCTATTTAAGAAAATAGAACACTGAGGCAAATAGCATGTATCTCATTATGCACGATGGTTACTGGCTCGATTCCAACTCGCAAAACATTTTTACTTATAAGTTATCGTCATGTGTAACATCATCACTTTTATCATAGCCTTTATGGCCCTTGCTATACTATATTTATTTATTGAGTATCTTTTCTAAAATATAAAATTTTTGTCTTGTCCCCGTAGGACTTCCAGAAAACCCTCTATTGGCGTTTTTTAGTACTACAAGTAAACTATGCCATTCTGATTTGAAATTTTATAATATATATATATATATATATACACATTATAAAATTTATTTAAAATAAAAAATTTAGTCACGTAAAGAAATCGCAAGCTTATTTACAATATCAAAATCAACACCCTCAATATCCTAGCTGTCATTAAAAACCATTAAGTCAATACATTAGACACATGCCTACATACATATGTATGTACGTATACATGTTGAGTGTAAAAAGCGTTTTCTAAAACACGGCACTTCAATAGCAGTAGTGGTGTTACGAAATGAACCCCTCTTACTTGAGTGCTGTTCATTTAGCCTGGAATCGTTTTATCGTGTTTCCCGAAGCGAGAACAATACTGGGGCGGTCGTAATCTACTGATTTTTGTATTCATTTTGCTACAGTGTTTAATTAAAATCTTTGAACAAAACGTTAATTTAATTTCGTGAAAATAATAATATAATTTTAGTTTCAGTCAAGAATTTTGCTTAAAAATAATATACTTGTAACGTATAATAAATATATGAGTAGTCGTGAAATAATTGACTTTAAACACGTTGGTAGTAGGTTTGGTTTGTATGAGAGAGAATATGTATAATGCGTTTTTGTGTTTTTGTCCGTTTTTCCATTTATTTAAACAACAATAGATAGAGAGTGGAGAGCGGAGTCAAACTTATCACTAGCTTTTTTTTAGCTTCACGCTTTTATCCCGCAAAGCAGAGTAGATAAAAAGCACCTAGTGTCAAGACACTCGAGGCGAGTGAAGGAACTCAACTCCGCACTTTGTTTATACCAGAGCGAGGAAATGAAAATAATTTAAATATTATCACTCTACCGAGTGAGTATCGGACCCACAACGGATCGCGTTTACAGTCAGACTCTGTCCCACTGCGCCACGAGCGGCCTCAAATGTCATTTTTATACTAAAATAATGTTTTTTGTTTGGTTGTTTTGTAGTATCATTCATGCAATAATTGAAAAAAATGAAATAGAATATTACTGTTATTGTATTATTAGACATTGGAAACTAGTGATACGTTTTTACAAAGGTATCGTCGTCGGCAACTAATTAAAAGGTGTAAACACCAAACCATCAGAAATAGCTTTCGGAACAAAATATTAAGTTTTTATTATATTAATATGCTGCATAGTGGTGAATCACTTAACACGCAAATTCTCGAATCCGGGGGAAAGCGAATAACGTGTCTTGACACTAGGTACTTTCTGTCTACCCTGCTATATGCGGGATAAAGGCGTGAAGCTAAAAGCAAAAAAAAATTACACATAAACATGAAAATTTAATCTTTACGCTTTTATCCCGCATAGCACAGTAAGCAGAGAGTAACTAGAGTGAGGAAAAATTCGTAATCCGAATTAATGACATTGTGTATTAAGTGGCGGAACTCAACGCCGCGGTTTGTTTTACCAGGACGAAGAAATGGGAATAATTTAAGGATAATCATTCCCCAGAGTTGGACTCGAATCCACAATCGATCTCGTTTATAATCAGACGCTGGCCCACTGCACCACTATCGGCCTCAATTATTTATTTCTCAGCGTGATGTAAAAGCTTAAGCATATTAAATGGTTATACTTAATATAAAGAAACCTTTATATAAAAAGATAAATCACCCTACTGTATTTATATTTACATAATCGTCTAATATACGACTCCACAAAGACATTTCAAACACAAATTACAGTACAAAAGTGTCCTTCGAGGGTCTCACAAGGGTCACAATTGAGCACGACTTTATAAACATTTGCCGTTAGTCTTTGAAATGTTTCAATTAATAGTTTTCGCGCTGAATATTTTTTTTTTTGCAAAAGAAAAGAAATTTGTAAGGTGATTTAAATTTTCTATAAGTGGTATTTATTGTCTTTGGCGTTTCAGAAATTTTCTTTCTCAGCTCATTGTTCCAAGGTAAATGTAGTAGTTAAGTAGCTCAAGTATCTAAAGGTACAGTCGACTTAATATTTGCTTTGATAAAACATTATAAATATATTTTTTTTATTATATTAAAAAAATAGTATAACATTGGGAGGATCGTTTATTATATCATGTATGTTTCCCACTTTGATCAAGTAAATTATAACAATCTAATTTATAACAAAATAAACTGAATTCATAATAATTATACAACAACCACCTATATTTTCTTAGGAATAATTTTAAATTTATATCTAAAAATAATTGACCGATTTTAATTAGACTTGTACTGTTCCCTAAGTTGAAGTATAACTTAAAATAAAGTTAGTCAGTTTTGGAGGAATTCGAGAACAAACAAACAAACACACACTTACCAAATTAAACATGTGCTTGGAAGCCGACATGGATACTGAAATATTATTAAATTCCAACAATTTTACTTACAATATGGTTAGTATAAAATATAAATAAATAGAATTAAATTTAATAAAAACTGTTTATAATATCAAAAAATAGTATAAAAAAAATTTTTGGAAATTATTGATAAAGATAATAATTTTCATTCAAATTTTTAAGTAAAAATCTTATTTTGTTCACAAGACCAAAGTTAAATCGGTTAAAAACAGCAACTTCACGCTTTATTCCGTCTCATATAATCTATTTTCGTTTCTATGCTCTGGTGAAACAGAGGTCGGCGTTAAGTTCCGTCACTTAACACGCGATGTAACTTGGGCGGAAAGGACAGAACCGTGTTTCTTTACACTTAGTTTATATGTTTCTTGATTCCTGTCATCTGTGAACAAGTGTGAAGCTTAAGTATAAATATATACAATTTCTATATGGAAAAAATCAAATATACCAAAATACGTAACGTGAGTGTGATAATTATGAACATGTCAGGTTCTGCTATATTAAACATACATTCAATATCAAAGGCATTTGCTGAGCGTTTATGAGGTGTGAATAATTTTACTGATTAGTGATCATATTCCTGCATAGCTATTCAGTGAATATATGTACAATATTATTTCGGAAAATTCAAATACTGTATCATGCCCCTTTTGCCTTTTGCAGGTGTAAAGTGGAACGTTACGTGTTGGATGGTAGAATCAATTTAAAAAAAAATACAAGGTAGGACCAAGTTGAATTCCATCACTAATTGCAAAAATGTCTTAAATTTGAGCACGATGCAGAATATTTTAACATTAGGTTCTCCCTAGCCTCTTTAAACTAGAGAGCAGTGCGCGGTTGACATCTTGCTACGTCCCCAGAACGAGGACATAGAAATAATTGGAATTTACAGTCAGCATATCTTTATATAGAACGCCAATTTGAAATCTGACAGCGTTTTCTCTTACAAAATCGAGGAAAATAAATAAATACAAGGCAAGATGCGGCGTTAAGTTCCATCTATGACTACGTATTATCTAGAAATCGAATAGCATGCAGTGTTTTAACTCTAGATTCTCTTTAGTCAGAGTCCAAGTGGACCTTCTTCTTACCACCTTGCTATATACATCAGAGAGAGGAAATCAAAACGATTTGAATTTACTATCAGCCTATTTGTAAACAAACGCCAATTTGACATTGAGTGTATAATCTTTTTACGACTCTTTAACTCATAATGCTAAAACTGTATAAGTTGGGCAGTTTTTATGAGTCTAATATATTTTTTCATCAAATAAACATTCTACGATTGGCAACGAGTATTGCCGTCTATTTCCTGAAGGAATCGTTATGTTCTTTTCCATGTTCATTGCTGTAATAAAATTGTATGGGATATCATACAAGTTGAGCGGAATATTTTGATGAAGTAAAGAAATTGCTGGGTGGAATATTGATGAATATAATATAAGTAATAATAAAAACTATAAACTGGATAGTCTGAGACTTTCTTCTTTGTATTTTCTTCTCTTTTAGGAAATTAATGTTTAAATGGCATTTTCTAAAAAAACCATGATTTTTTAAAATAAAGTAATAACTGTGGACGACGCAAATGAAGTATGCAGGGACCAGTCCGCTCCCTCTGACTATAAGAAGCTAAAAAAAAGCATATAATTGAAAGAGTATGTAAAATAGAAAAGAAAACTAACTCGCTTTAATATTACCTAGCCATAGTTCTAGGTAACCATTTAAATATTTAAGTTAACGATTATAAAACAAATAATAAAAAGGAAGTGTGCTTGGACGCAGTGGGACAGCGTCTGACTGTAACGCGATCGGTTTTGGGTTCGATCCCCACTCGGAGGAGTGATTATATTTAAATTATTTTCACTTCTTCGCTCTGGTAAGACAAAGTGTGGCGTTGAGTTCCACCACTCAACACGCAATGTCTCGATTTCGGTGGAAAGCGAAGTACGGAGTGTCTTGACACTTGGTACTTTTTGCCTACCCTGCTACGCGGGATAAAAAGCGTGAAGCTAAAAATATATATATGTATGTATATATATATATATATATATATATATATATATATATATATAATAGATTTATTTTATTATCACTGAAATTGGAATTTAATTAATTAGACTGTTATTATTTTACAAAAAATTAAAGTTCTTTTTTCATATAAACGGCCTTCAGTCAATATTTTTTTTCTTTATTTATTTACAAGTAAATATTATATAGACAGCCATGCAATAAATCTCCTTACTCAAAAGATAGTTCGTATTCGTGCTACGACTTTCACGTACGCGGAGAGGAAGATAGCAATGCAAGTGCGAGCACTGTCGACTATCGTAAGTTAAAATTGATATACTGATAGAGTTATTATATAGTACAATAAATAATGCTAAAACGACGTCTTTGAAATATCATCTGTTTTATAACAGATGAAATATTTTACTAGAAAAATATTAAGTAGTTCTAAATTCATATTAAATATTTCAAAATAAATAATACAAAGTTTCACGTTTTATACTGCGTTTTAATAGATAGTGTAGAAAATTATTTTGTCTAATGCAGGAATTATGAATATCGCCATTCAAGAGGCCACAGCAATGGAACATTGTCTGGCTGTAAACGCTGTTGGCTGGTTGACGCTGAGGGTCTGATTTCACTTCAGCATGAAATGATAATATTATAAAAATAAATTGATTTCATAACTCTATTTGGGTGAAAAGAAGCAAGGCGTTTGCCATTTCAGACTGAGACCAGTCAATGGAGATAAAGCATGAAGCTACATGTCAATATATTTTAAAAATATATATATATTTTAAATAGTAATGAATTTAGCAGTTGAAAATTAAGTACCCAGTAAAGCTCAGCCCTCTACTGCTGAAAAATGTATATCGCTATCAGTCCACCATGGAAATATATTTGGCAGCAGGAAACTGTTGGCAGATGACAGACAGGTAATCACATCTAATAAATCGATCTTTGAAAAGAACGAAGTCTAAAAGTAATATTAAATTTTAAAAAAATTGTAATAAGTTTAATTTTATAATTTCAAACATTAAAGATTTTTTGGTTTGGTTTTTTTTTATATATTTATATTAAAGTGTTTGGAACATCGGCTTTAACATGCTTTTATTAACTTGCCGGGTTAGTTGATCTAATCTAGATGTGTGAAATCTTGCAAGTTTAATTTGGCCCACAAACCAGTATTCTTTAGCCCGGATGAGGATATATTATATAATCCATCCAATATGAGTATCAAATAAAATGACTTAAAGTATACACAATAATAATACACTATACTTTTAAAAATAATAGGCTATGAAAAATTGCTCCAAAAGCTTGTTTTCTATGTATAAATTTTATTTAACTTGTTTTTAAATGTATTTACGAATACTAATATAAACGCAATTAATTTAAAATAGTTTCATTTAAAATAATAAAATAATAAATAATTTAATTAATACAGAAATGTATGATAATTAAATATTAAATACTTAAATGAATCCATGAATGTAATGCTTAATGTGGCTTTGTTTTGCCCTCATGAAAAGAAAAAATTGAGCTTTGTCCAATTAGTCTTAATAATGTATGATGAAAGTCCATTCAAGACGTGTACACTATTGAATTGTTGAAACCGCTTAATTATATCCTTTATCTTTTTTTTAAGATAACCCCTATCTTAGAATTATAAATCATTGTTGTTGTGGATTCGATCCCCACTCGGGGGAATGATTATATTTAAAAATAATATATATATATATATATATATATATATATATATATATATATATATATATATATATATATATATATATATATATATATATAGATCATATTAACATATACCAAATATAAATCTAATACAAAGAGTTCGAAGCTCATTTAGTAGCTCCTCTTTGATGTCAAGATAGCAAACATCAATATAATCCAGAATTGGTAATAGGAGCGACTTTGCCAGCACACTTTTGGTAGGTATTGGTAGGAAATGCGCAGTCTTCTAAGAGATGTAGAAGCAGCATAAACCCTTCTCCTGAACTCTCTTACCTGTGGTTACCAAGATAAATGTTTGTCAATAATTAAACCAAGGTTCTTAACGGATTCGCTAAATGGAATAATAAATCCATCAATTATTATAGCAGAAATATGCAACCTATCATCTTTTGCCAATAATCTAGGACTACCGATTAAAATAGCTTGACTTTTTAAGGGTAGTTCGTTGTGAGTACTTTGTGTATATATTTGTAAGTTGTCAGCATACACTACTCAATACGCAATGTCTCGAATTCGGTGGTAAGTGGTATATAAAGATATTTCTTCACATATGAATATAAGATTTATAAAAGTAGGCAGGAATCCAAATCCTTTGCATATCTACATACAAATTCAAACCGATAGCGTCATAACTATCTATGCTCGCTTTTTAATTAAAACTTTCAGAAACATTTCATTGCACTGAATGAAACTTTTGCAATTTGAACTATGTAAAAATATATGTAAACAACAATTTTGTAAATCTAAAATGGTCGCCGCAACAAAATGGCGTATTTTAAATTTTTATACAACCCACCCAATACGGCTATCCAATGAAAGGATTGGATTCTTAGGATATTATGAAATAACTTTATTTTTACTATGATTTTTATTCATATATACTTCATAACATATCCCATTTATCTATCAATATCGGGTACACAGTAGAAAATAAACCTAGATTATTTCTTTTAGCAGAAAATACTAGAATAAATATCTCGACAAGACTCATGTCTAAAACAAATCAAATACGATCTGCCCTATCGCAGTGAAGCTCAGTGGCACGAGCGTTGGAACCCGATACGCTGGGAACATCCTTCATGTATTTTTCAAATAAGAAATAAAAGAGATAGTCGATAAAAAACGTTTATTGACAGTAGATTCAGATAGTTGTTTATACTAAAACGGTATAGCAACGGTTTTAGTTAGTTAGATTGGAGGTTAGTTTTTTATATGATGCCTTTTTTAAGCTTCAAATGGCTTCATCTGTATCTATCTACCTATCAAACTTCACGCATAGCAGGGTACTCCGCTTTCCATCGAATTCCTGACGTGTTGAGTGGCGGAACTGAACACCGCACTTTCTATTACCAGAGCGAGGAACTGAAAATATTTAAATATAATTATTCCCCTGAGTGACAATCGAACCCACAACTGATCGCGTTTACAGTGAGAAGGTGTCCCACTGCCGGCCACGAACATCCTCAACTTTGCTATTCGATTTTATTTTTTCATGTACACTCGTTCTCCATATATGTATCTTATATTTTAATCGGTATTTTGTAAAAATAACTGATTAAAATATTAGTTGTTATTGGACAGTGAGAAAGCGTCTGATTGTAAATGCAATTAGTTGTGGGTTCAATTCCCACTCAGACAAATGATTATATTTAAAATTTATTTCCGTTTCCTCGCTCTGGTAGGACAAAGCGTCGCGTTGAATTAGTATCTCAATACTTAACGTAACAATTTTGAGCGGAAAGCAGTCAACGGAGTGTCTCGACACTAGGTTGTCTCTGACTACCTTCCTATGCAGCATAAAGAGTGAAGCTGTAAAAAAGTAGAGTGATTTGTACTACTACATCAATTCTATTTATAAGACAACAAAACGGCATACTGGTTGGGCATACTGAACGGCACTGTGTAGTTTTGGATTTGATTCCTAACTGGACAAATGTTTTTATTTGGTCGCGTAACTTGTAATCACTACACAACACCCAAATCTAAAATCAACAGGAAGTTGAAAACAGAGTGTCTGGACACTCTATTACCAATATTTACGATATTATTACAGAATATTAACAATTTGAGTAATATTTCCTTTTAAATGGTTGCAATAAATTAGAATGCATCGTTTACATCCGCCCTGCGGCCTTTAACAATGCCCAAGGGCTACACCCTTTGTACGTAATAACCAAACAAAACAAAAGTAATCCCATCCAAATAAATGTGGGCCGGTTGATATTATACAATAATTGCTTTTTTAAATTATTATTATTGCGTATATCAATAATGAATGAATGTTTAATTTTTTCAAGTATGTATTTTCAAGTTCGAAAACCATCGTAGAGCGGTGAGACAATGTCTGACTGTATACCCAAATGCTCTATTTCGTAGAAGGAGTATATTGACACAAAGATGTCTGACTACTCTGCTGTGTGGGGTATAGCTTTTCTCTTGTTTGAGTACTGTTTTGACGTTGACGTAGTAATTTTTTTATAATTTTTCTTAGTCCTTAATAAAATATAAATTATATTATTTTAAATGATTGAATATATCAAATTTACGCGTTACTTTTCATAGCAATCAGAGACAACTTAGTTCCAAGACTGCTTAAATGTAGACATTGCGTGCTAAATGGCTAATTGAACGCCACACTTTGTTTTACCAAAGCGAGGAAATTAAAATATTATTATATACAAATTTCCAGTGAGTATCGTATCCGCAAACATGTTGTTAACTATCAAATGTCACACAAATCACAGTGGCGACGTAATTAAATATAATATTATAAATCAAATAAATTGAGGCCGGTCGTCTCGCAGTGTGACAGCGTCTGACTGTGAACGCGATCAGTTGTGGGTTCGATCCCCACTCGGGGGAGTGATTATATTTAAATTATTTTCACTTCCTCGCTCTGGTAAACACAAAGAGAGTTGAGTCGTGAGAGAGCATGTTGAGTCCCACCACTCAACACGCAATGTCTCGAAATCGATGGAAATTGAAGTACGGAGTGTGTTGACATTAGGTATTTTCTGTCTACCCTGCTATGCGGGATAAAAGCGTGAAGCTAAAAAAAAAATTAATTTCAATAATATTTTTCCCTAGATTTCAATGTAAACTCACAATTCCCAGTTTATTCAAACATATTTCCACAAATTTACTATTTTAAAAATTAAATTTTATCATTATTATGAAATTTATTTGTTTGCCTCCATAGAAAATTAAATTTAAAATCGTTTTCACTCCCATTTTGAACGAGAACAAAGCATGACAAATCACTCTTTGAACTTATTTCATTTTTCCAAACGAAAAATCCAAATAGAAAGCTCTTAGAGCTTAAAGTTTGGAAAAAGTTATAACAAACGTGCTCATTTTCATAATACATTTTTGTGTATCTATCATGTTTTTATATTTATAACCATAAAAAATACATGATTTATATTCCGCATAGCAGGGTGGACAGAAAGCACCTAGTGTAAAGACACTCCGTACTTCAAAATACAATATATGCAAAATCAATAATTCTAAATTCATACTTATGACGTATGACGTAACTCAGCTAGCGATGCTTGACGCTAAGTTCTCAATGGTTCAATTACATCATAGTAAAGTAATAATAATAATAATAATTTAGCCGGTAGTGGCGCAGTGAGACAGAGTCTGCTTTTCGTTTACTCGATGTGGTAAGACAAAGCGCGGCGTTAAGTTCTGCCACTCAACTCACTCTAAACTCACTCTAATTTATATATAGGAATATTTCACACAGTGAGCTCATAGCTATCGTGATGAATTAGGTAAGAAATTTCTATGAGTCTTTTAAGGAATGCAAAGGGGCTTGTTCCAAGCCTCTCTTCCAGCAATGCAACTGGCATTGCTGGAAGAGAGGCTTGGAACAAGCCTAACTTACAATCCAAGTGTAGAGATAAGAGCCCCTTCAATATACACATTAAATCTCCCTCAACTCTCCAAACAACCCCCCTCTACTTAACCAAATTAAAACACACCCAAACATTCCAAACTCTATAATGAAAATTAAGTAAATATTTAATTACAAAATTACATAATAATAGGAACAAAAAGCTCATTAAAATCAAATTATTAACATGAATATTATTATAACAATATCCTGTTCAAATTGCAAAAGTTTCATTCAGTGCAATGAAATGTTTCTGAAAGTTTTAATTAAAAAGCGAGCATAGATAGTTATGACGCTATCGGTTTGAATTTGTATGTAGATATGCAAAGGATTTGGATTCCTGCCTACTTTTATAAATCTTATATTCATATGTGAAGAAATATCTTTATATACCACTTACCACCGAATTCGAGACATTGCGTATTGAGTAGTGTATGCTGACAACTTACAAATATATACACAAAGTACTCACAACGAACTACCCTTAAAAAGTCAAGCTATTTTAATCGGTAGTCCTAGATTATTGGCAAAAGATGATAGGTTGCATATTTCTGCTATAATAATTGATGGATTTATTATTCCATTTAGCGAATCCGTTAAGAACCTTGGTTTAATTATTGAAAAACATTTATCTTGGTAACCACAGGTAAGAGAGTTCAGGAGAAGGGTTTATGCTGCTTCTACATCTCTTAGAAGACTGCGCATTTCCTACCAATATCTACCAAAAGTGTGCTGGCAAAGTCGCTCCTATTACCAATTCTGGATTATATTGATGTTTGCTATCTTGACATCAAAGAGGAGCTACTAAATGAGCTTCGAACTCTTTGTATTAGAACGGCTTCAAAATCTTTGTATTAGATTTATATTTGGTATATGATCTCATCTATATATATATATATATATATATATATATATATATATATATATATATATATATATATATGGTTTATAACAGATGAAATATTTTACTAGAAAAATATTAAGTAGGTTCAAATTCATATTAAAAATATCAAAATAAATAATACAAAGTTTCACGTTTTATACTGCGTTTTAATAGAATAGAGTATAGAAAATTATTTTGTCTAATGCAGGAATTATGAATATTGCCATTCAAGAGGCCACAGCAATGGAACATTGTCTGGCTGTAAACGCTGTTGGCTGGTTGACGCTGAGGGTCTGATTTCACTTCAGCATGAAATGATAATATTATAAAAATAAATTGATTTCATAACTCTATTTGGGTGAAAAGAAGCAAGGCGTTTGCCATTTCAGACTGAGACCAGTCAATGGAGATAAAGCATGAAGCTACATGTCAATATATTTTAAAAATATATATATATTTTAAATAGTAATGAATTTAGCAGTTGAAAATTAAGTACCCAGTAAAGCTCAGCCCTCTACTGCTGAAAAATGTATATCGCTATCAGTCCACCATGGAAATATATTTGGCAGCAGGAAACTGTTGGCAGATGACAGACAGGTAATAACATCTAATAAATCGATCTTTGAAAAGAACGAAGTCTAAAAGTAATATTAAATTTTAAAAAAATTGTAATAAGTTTAATTTTATAATTTCAAACATTAAAGATTTTTTGGTTTGGTTTTTTTTTATATATTTATATTAAAGTGTTTGGAACATCGGCTTTAACATGCTTTTATTAACTTGCCGGGTTAGTTGATCTAATCTAGATGTGTGAAATCTTGCAAGTTTAATTTGGCCCACAAACCAGTATTCTTTAGCCCGGATGAGGATATATTATATAATCCATCCAATATGAGTATCAAATAAAATGACTTAAAGTATACACAATAATAATACACTATACTTTTAAAAATAATAGGCTATGAAAAATTGCTCCAAAAGCTTGTTTTCTATGTATAAATTTTATTTAACTTGTTTTTAAATGTATTTACGAATACTAATATAAACGCAATTAATTTAAAATAGTTTCATTTAAAATAATAAAATAATAAATAATTTAATTAATACAGAAATGTATGATAATTAAATATTAAATACTTAAATGAATCCATGAATGTAATGCTTAATGTGGCTTTGTTTTGCCCTCATGAAAAGAAAAAATTGAGCTTTGTCCAATTAGTCTTAATAATGTATGATGAAAGTCCATTCAAGACGTGTACACTATTGAATTGTTGAAACCGATTAATTATATCTATTATCTTTTTTTTAAGATAAACCCTATCTTAGAATTATAAATCATTGTTGTTGTGTATTCGATCCCCACTCGGGGGAATGATTATATTTAAAAATAATATATATATATATATATATATATATATATATATATATATATATATATATATATAGATGAGATCATATTAACATATACCAAATATAAATTTAATACAAAGATTTTGAAGCCGTTCTAATACAAAGAGTTCGAAGCTCATTTAGTAGCTCCTCTTTGATGTCAAGATAGCAAACATCAATATAATCCAGAATTGGTAATAGGAGCGACTTTGCCAGCACACTTTTGGTAGGTATTGGTAGGAAATGCGCAGTCTTCTAAGAGATGTAGAAGCAGCATAAACCCTTCTCCTGAACTCTCTTACCTGTGGTTACCAAGATAAATGTTTGTCAATAATTAAACCAAGGTTCTTAACGGATTCGCTAAATGGAATAATAAATCCATCAATTATTATAGCAGAAATATGCAACCTATCATCTTTTGCCAATAATCTAGGACTACCGATTAAAATAGCTTGACTTTTTAAGGGTAGTTCGTTGTGAGTACTTTGTGTATATATTTGTAAGTTGTCAGCATACACTACTCAATACGCAATGTCTCGAATTCGGTGGTAAGTGGTATATAAAGATATTTCTTCACATATGAATATAAGATTTATAAAAGTAGGCAGGAATCCAAATCCTTTGCATATCTACATACAAATTCAAACCGATAGCGTCATAACTATCTATGCTCGCTTTTTAATTAAAACTTTCAGAAACATTTCATTGCACTGAATGAAACTTTTGCAATTTGAACAGGATATTGTTATAATAATATTCATGTTAATAATTTGATTTTAATGAGCTTTTTGTTCCTATTATTATGTAATTCGTAATTAAATATTTACTTAATTTTCATTATAGAGTTTGGAATGTTTGGGTGTGTTTTAATTTGGTTAAGTAGAGGGGGGTGTTTGGAGAGTTGAGGGAGACTTAATTGTGTATATTGAAGGGGCTCTTATCTCTACACTTGGATTATAATTTAGGCTTGTTCCAAGCCTCTCTTCCAGCAATGCAACTGGTTTTGCATTCCTTAAAGGACACTAAGAAGTTTCTTGTTTAATTCATCACGACAGCTATGAGCTCACTTGGTGAAATATTCATATGTATAATTTAGAGTGAGTTTAGAGTGAGTTGAGTGGCAGAACTCAACGCCGCGCTTTGTCTTACCACATCGAGTAAACGAAAAGCAGACTCTGTCTCACTGCGCCACTACCGGCTAAATTATTATTATTATTATTATTATTATTATTATTATTATTATTATTTTCGTTGAGCCAAAACTCGACTTTTACGTCGGTATATCTATATATCCCGTCCTGAAACCTTCAGGAAAAGGAATATATAGTTTCTCCCTATCTCCTCTTTCTCCTTCCTCTTCTACTTGAGTTAATTTTGTTTTGTAAATCTGATGGATGGGCTTGGTTATCTGATATGCGTGAAGCAGATGATGTATGGTTTGTGATGTGTGACGTCTGCTGCGGTACAGATTTTGATGTTACTAAAATTTGTTCCGTGTCTCGTGTCGGTTGTTGTGTACTTGGTGTGTTGTTCACAAACACAGTGTCCCCTAACACTTTGCTGAGTATGGTTGATGTGTGGAAGGCTGCTTGTTTTTGTAAAATTGTTATATCTATTGTTGTGTTTAAATGGTTTATGTATCTTTGTAAGCTTTTACTGATAATGCCTGTCGCTCCTACTATGATTGAGATAACTGTGGTGTGTGTTTTCCATAGGCGCTGAGTTTCCGTTTTCAGAAGGTGGTATTTACTTAATTTTTCTATTTCTTTAGCTCCTATGTTGTAGTCGGAAGGTACTGCTATGTCTATTAAATAAGTTCTATTATTAGTCTTGTCAATATAAATTAGATCCGGTCTATTATGTGTTACTGTCACGTCGGTCTGCACGGGTATTTCCCACATGATTTTGGCCTGACTATTTTCCTTTACCTGCGGTTGTGTTAAAGTCTCCTTCCACCAAAGATTCGACACTTCAAAATTGTGTTTTTTTGCTAAGCACCAATGCACATACTGGACCAGGCTGTTATGTCGCTTTACATAATATACACCAGCTAATTTTTCGCATCCCGATATGATGTGCTGCGTTGATTCGTCTTTCATGGCACATAGACGACATTTGCCGTCTATTTCCATCCTCAAAATATCGCGCTGATGCTGTCGCGTCATAACGGCCTGGTCTTGGATTGCAAATATTACGGATTCTATGGAGATTGGTATTTGGTTTTTAACTAGCCATTTAAATGAACCTTCTTTGTCAATATTTGCCTGGTCTACAACTGATTTAGGGAACTGTCCATGTAATTGCTTGTTTCTCCATTTACCTTTCAGCTTCTCGATTATTGCATGTTTGATTTCTTTACCTGTATGCATTTTCGTGTGTGGAAGTTGGAGTTCTCTTTCTATTTCTTGTGATTCTTTTATTATTGAGTATTTATTTTGTTGCTTATCATGTTCATATATTATTTTAATCAAATCGTCGCTTTGTTCTTTTAAGTAATATTTATATTTAAGTATTTGTGTTCTATATAAGTTTTCTATATTCATCAGCCCCCTACCTCCCTCTACTGTAGGTAAGTAAATCCTATCCACATCAGCTTTTTGTTGTTGTGCTTTCTTAATTGATAATAATTTTCTAGTTTTTATGTCTATTGCCTTTAAATCTCTATTTTTGTAATTAATTATTCCAAAAGAGTAAAGTAGAATTGGAGCGGCATACGTATAAAGGAATAATCCTTTTATAATATTTCTTGAGCTTAAATGTGTGTTCAGTAGCTTTTTAGTTCTCTTAAAATATTCTTTTGTAATCTGTTCTCTAATCTGACTATGTTCTATTTTACCTGACTCGTGTATCCCTAAATATTTATATGTTTTTCCTATCCCTAACTGTTCAAATGTATCTCCGCTCAGTAGTACGTGTCCTTCACCTGTAATATTCTTTCTATGTCCTGCACTAATGTGTATTGTATTACATTTATCTAAACCGAAACTCATACCAATATCATTTGTAAATATTTCTAAACTATCTATTAAAACTTTTAAATTATTTCTGTTGTTGGCATAAATCTTTAAGTCATCCATGTATAATAAATGGTTTACCCAGAAGCTATCCTTGAGTTTGTATCCTTTCATTTGGTATTTATTAAGAATGAATGATATTGGATTAATTGCCAGGCAAAACAACAATGGAGATAGAGAGTCTCCCTGAAATATGCCACGTCTGATATGAATCAGATCAGTGGTCATTGACTCATGATGTCCTCGGGCTGTCATAACTATTTTCCATCCAGGCATCGCAATTCTAAGGAAGGCCTTTATCATGGTTGGACATCTGTAAATGTCAAGGACTCTCAGAAGCCATTCGTGCGATACGCTATCAAATGCCTTCTGATAATCTATCCACGCCATGCTCAAGTTCTTCTGAGATAGATGTGCATCCTCTAAAATTGCCTTGTTAACCATAAGATGATCTTTACAACCCCGAGCTCCGCGTCGGCATCCTCTCTGTTCCATTGCCATTATATTGTTTTCCGCGCAGTGTTTATACAGTTGATTTGCTAGTATGGATGTTAGTAATTTGTACATGCTAGGTAAACAAGCTATTGGCCTCCAGTTTTTAGCGATTTCAGTATTTTCATTTTTTGGTATTAAAATAACTTGTCCTATAGTAAACCACTCTTCTAACTGTTCTTTACGGCGTATAATATTGGTAAATATTGCAGCTAAATATTTATGCGTACTTGTTAGATATTTTAAGTAATAATTATGTATTTTATCTATTCCTGGAGTTTTCCAGTTTTTCAATTTTGTAACTGCTTGTTGTACTTGTTCGATTGTTATCTCTTCTGATTCTGTTGTGTTAATGTTTTCTGACGAACTATCTATTTCTTCTATCCATTTTGCAGTTTTATTATATTGTACAGGTTCAGACAATACGGACTTCAAAAATTCTTCTACGTTATCTTTACTGGGGAGTTTTATATCATTAGTTGTGTGATTGTTTCCTAAGCTTCTATATAACCTGTGCTCATTTTCCTTAAATAACCTATTTTGCTCTTTTCTATTGTTAACTTCTTCATATCTTTTTAATCTACCAGCAAGTGCTTTGATTTTTTGTTTCAGCATCTCTTCTATATTTAACCGTTGATTATCATTTTGTATATTGTACTTGTTGTTTAATTTAGTTTTTATGTTGTTCATTCTTCGTGTATTGATGCCTCTGCCAATTTCTATTATCTGTCCTAATTCTTTTCTATTTTTTTCAATTCTATTTTTCATTCTTTTCTTCCAAGGCGGGTCTGATATTATTTTAATAACATTTTTAGGTATGAATGGTTTTTGGTTGTTATTTATTATTAAAGTTTTGGCGGTCGCGTATATAATATTGTTTAATTCTGTAAGTGTTTCAGTAGTTGCTAAAAGATTCGGTAAATAACTATTGAGTACATTTAAGTTTTGTAAGAAATGTCTATTTATTTTTGCTTTGGGTAAAAAGTGCCTGTCTTGTATTGATATTTCCCTAGTTTCAGCTAATACTTGTAGAAAGTTTAATACTAGTGGATCTTGGTCTTCAGTAACTATTATTATATTTTGGGTAAGTCGGTCCATTGGGTTAACTTGTTCTATTGATTGTTGTATGTTCGCTTGAGTTAAATTGTGAGTGTTGGTGTGCAAGTTAGGATGTGTGTTAGTTTCTATTGGCAAAGGTAATTCTACAGTGTTGTTCGTTGATTCAGTGTTTTCTGTCACCCTGCCTTCAGCATTATCTTTAATACAGTTCAGAAGTTCTTGAGACAATATATTTTGTTTTATTATTCTACGTGCCTGTGTTGAAAGCGTATTACCAGTAAATTTATGGATCTTTGAATTAGTAGGATTTCTGTCTCTAAATATTGTATATAATCTATTGATGTATCCGGGTCCTTGACTTTTTGCTTTATAAAAACAGTACATTAACTCCTTCTCTTCCTCGTTCGACCATTTTCTTCTTTTGTCATCCTTAGCTTCTTGTATGGTCTCTCCAGATGAGCCGGCAGAGCATTCAATAGGCACTGACGCCCCACTCCGCAAAGCATCAACTGTTCCCTCCCCACCCCGTTGTTCGGCTGTGATCTCTTCGGGTTCCCCGACTCTTGCCCGCCTGTTCAGCAAAGAGCCACTGACGGCTTGCATGCTGTCACGTCCAGCGTCAGCTCCAAACGTGCCCCGGCGCTCACCCCCGGGTAGCGACCCTATACGTTTATCAATATTAAAAGGCTCCATGGTTAAATGGGTTACCAGAGCCACGTTAGCCACGCCAGTAATTACGTATCGTGTGTCCGCCCCCCACGTGATCTGATAGTCGATCCGGACGTATGGTTGGATTTTGGGGGGCTTATTATTATTATTATTATTATTATTATTATTATTATTATTATTATTATTATTATTATTATTATTATTATTATTATTATTATTATTATTATTATTATTATTATTATTATTATTATTATTATTATTATTATTATTATTATTATTATTATTATTATTATTATTATTATTATTATTATTATTATTATTATTATTATTATTATTATTATTATTATTATTATTATTATTATTATTATTATTATTATTATTATTATTATTATTATTATTATTATTATTATTATTATTATTATTACTTTACTATATTGTAATTGCACCATTGAGAACTTAGCGTCAAGCATCGCTAGCTGAGTTACGTCATATGTCATAAGTGTGAATTTAGAATTATTGATTTTTCATATATTGTATTTTGAAGTACGGAGTGTCTTTACACTACGTATGTCCACCCTGCTATGCGGAATATAAATCGTGTATTTTTTATGGTTATAAATATAGTTTATTATTATTAAAGGGTTTTTTTCAACAAAGGACTATGTTCTGCCACCCTACACCCAATGTCATAGTGAAGACCGTATAATTATAGAGATTAGTATTGTTGTAGGTGTTTTTTGCCTTCACAAAAACATGATAGATACACAAAAATGTATTATGAAAATGAGCCCGTTTGTTATAACTTTTTCCAAACTTTAAGCTTTAAGAGCTTTCTATTTGGATTTTTCGTTTGGAAAAATGAAATAAGTTCAAAGAGTGATTTGTCATGCTTTGTTCTCATTCAAAATGGGAGTGAAAACGATTTTAAATTTAATTTTCTATGGAGGCAAACAAATAAATTTCATAATAATGATAAAATTTAATTTTTAAAATAGTAAATTTGTGGAAATATGTTTGAATAAGCTGCGAATTGTGAGTTTACATTGAAATCTAGGGAAAAATGTTATTGAAATTAATTTTTTTTTTAGCTTCACGCTTTTATCCCGCATAGCAGGGTAGACAGAAAATACCTAATGTCAACACACTCCGTACTTCAATTTCCACCGATTTCGAGACATAGCGTGTTTAGTGGTGGGACTCAACGCCTCTCTTTGTGTTTACCAGAGCGAGGAAGTGAAAATAATTTAAATATAATCACTCCCCCGAGTGGGGATCGAACCCACAACTGATCGCGTTCACAATCGGACGCTGTCACACTGCGAGACGACCGGCCTCAATTTATTTGATTTATAATATTATATTTAATTACGTCGCCACTGTGATTTGTGTGACATTTGATAGTTAACAACATGTTTGCGGATACGATACTCACTGGAAATTTGTATATAATAATATTTTAATTTCCTCGCTTTGGTAAAACAAAGTGTGGCGTTCAATTTGCCATTTAGCACGCAATGTCTACATTTAAGCAGTCTTGGAACTAAGTTGTCTCTGATTGCTATGAAAAGTAACGCGTAAATTTGATATATTCAATCATTTAAAATAATATAATTTATATTTTATTAAGGACTAAGAAAAATTATAAAAAAATTACTACGTCAACGTCAAAACAGTACTCAAACAAGAGAAAAGCGATACCCCACACAGCAGAGTAGTCAGACATCTTAGTGTCAATATACTCCTTCTATTCCAATTGCCACGTGAATACGAGACATTGAAATAGAGCATTTGGGTATACAGTCAGACACTGTCTCACCGCTCTACGATGGTCTTTGAACTTGAAAATACATACTTGAAAAAATTAAACATTCATTCATTATTGATATATGAATCATACGCAATAACAATAATTTAAAAAAGCAATTATTGTATAATATCAACCGGCCCACATTTATTTGGATGGGATTACTTTTGTTTTGTTTAGTTATTACATTCAAAGGGTGTAGCCCTTGGGCATTGTTAAAGGCCGCAGGGCGGATGTAAACGATGCATTCTAATTTATTGCAACCATTTAAAAGGAAATATTACTCAAGTTGTTAATATTCTGTAATAGTATCGTAAATATTAGTTATAGTGTCCAGACACTCCGTTTTCAACTTCTCACTGATTATAAGTTACGAGACCAAATAAAAACATTTGTCCAGTTAGGAATCAAACCCAGAACTACACAGTGCCGTTCAGTATACTGAACCAGTATGCCGTTCTGTTGTCTTATAAATAGAATTAATGTAGTAGTACAAATCACTCTACTTTCTTACAGCTTCACGCTTTATGCTGCATAGGAAGATAATCAGTGACAACCTAGTGTCAAGACACTCCTCTGACTGCTTTCCGCTCAAAATTGTTACGATAAGTATTGAGATACTAATTCAACGCGACGCTTTGTCCTACCAGAGCGAGGAAACGGAAATAAATTTTAAATATAATCATTTATTTACTATTTTTAAAGTGTTATTCCACACTTAGGATTAGAAAACATTTTTGAAAAAACGTATAAAAATTTGAACGCAGCGGGACTAATCCTAAGTGTGGAATAACACTTTAAAAATAGTAAATATTAAAATAAAATAGCAATCTCTCTTGTTAAACGATTATTTCTTAATAATCTTTAAGTAGTAGAAATTTGTTAAAAATCTCTCTACAGAGATGCTAACAACATAAATAAGTTGTAACACGTATAAAAATTTGAACGCAGCGGGACTAATCCTAAGTGTGGAATAACACTTTAAAAATAGTAAATATTAAAATAAAATAGCAATCTCTCTTGTTAAACGATTATTTCTTAATAATCTTTAAGTAGTAGAAATTTGTTAAAAATCTCTCTACAGAGATGCTAACAACATAAATAAGTTGTAACAAAACGTATAAGAATTTCGACGCAGCTGGTAGTAGAAAGCATGGCTTAGCGGTCAGAGCGCTTGGACGGTATCCAAGAGGCGCGGGTTCGAGTCCCGCTGCGTTCAAATTTTTATACGTTTTTTCAAAAATGTTATATAATCATTTGTCTGAGTGGGAATTGAACCCACAACTAATTGCGTTTACAATCAGACGCTTTCTCACTGTCCAATAACAACTAATATTTTAATCAGTTATTTTTATACATTAACCGATTAAAATATTAGATACATATATGGACACGAGCGTAAATGAAAAAATATAATTGAATAGAAAAGTTGAGGATGTTCGTGGCCTTCAGTGGGGCACCTTCTGATTGTAAACGCGATCAGTTGTGGGTTCGATTTTCACTCAGGGGAATAATTATATTTAAATTATTTTCAGTTCCTCGCTCTGGTAATAGAAAGTGCGGTGTTCAGTTCCACCACTCAACACGTCAGGAATTCGATGGAAAGCGGAGTACAGAGTGTCTTGCCACTAGGTACTTCCTGTCTACCCTGCTATGCGTGAAGTTTGATAGGTAGATAGATACAGATGAAGCCATTTGAAGCTTAAAAAAGGCATCATATAAAAAGCTAACCTCCAATCTAACTAACTAAAACCGTTGCTATACCGTTTTAGTATAAACAACTATCTGAATCTACTGTCAATAAACGTTTTTTATCGACTATCTCTTTTATTTCTTATTTGAAAAATACATGAAGGATGTTCCCAGCGTATCGGGTTCCAACGCTCGTGCCACTGAGCATCACTGCGATAGGGCAGATCGTATTTGATTTGTTTTAGACATGAGTCTTGTCGAGATATTTATTCTAGTATTTTCTGCTAAAAGAAATAATCTAGGTTTATTTTCTACTGTGTACCCGATATTGATAGATAAATGGGATATGTTATGAAGTATATATGAATAAAAATCATAGTAAAAATAAATTTATTTCATAATATCCTAAGAATCCAATCCTTTCATTGGATACCCGTATTGGGTGTGTTGTATAAAAATTTAAAATCCGCCATTTTGTTGCGGCGGCCATTTTAGATTTACAAAACTGTTGTTTACATATATTTTCATTGTCATCAGAACTGAAGTCGTATTACGAGCGTGTGGGTCATCTGATGGTATTAGACCACCGCCGCTCACGACCGTTTACCTTGAAGATTCCCCTGCATTACAAGTATAATGCTAGGGGAGCCTGATTAATATAAGCGTACTTTTGGAGGTATCCATGTAACAGTGCCGCAAGTAAATAATACATGAATTGAGAAATGATAAATATTTATAAATTGAACGGAATTTAAATAATACGAAGCGGAATTGTAATTTTATAATATTGAATAATTTTATAATATTGAACATGAGCTTATTCTAAGAATTTGTACTACAATCTATCATATGCATCCAACGACTCCTAGTGACCTTGGCCTTAAGGGTATGCCTGTAATTCTCTAACTAATAACATATATAGAAATCTTTTCTCTTAAAAGAAGACTAAAAGAAAAGGTCTTAATTTACTCAAACTTAAATAAAAAAAAACAAAGTTTTCAAAGCAAAAACACTCATAAAATCACCCAGTCATTGTTTCATACAACGGTTTATCCAACAAGAAATAATTTGGAAAACAAAAGTCCGATTTTCCGTTAGAAATAACATTAATACAGTTATCTTATTTCTTTGACGCCCAGAACAAAAAAAAACCCCCAAAAGAGAGTAACTGGCCCCGTCGATACAAACGTTTTGTAAAGATCTTTTGTTTCTATTGTTCTATTATTACATTCTTATACATGACAAGTCCAGATACGAATGAAAGGATAACGATTTCAAATAAACATATATTTTGGGGAATTCAATGAAGCGGTCAACTAGAAGTTATATGAGATTTTTTTCTATTATATTTATTAGTCGAATTTAGGGTGAATCAGAATACGGAGTGTCTTGACACTAGGGTATAAAAAATAATATTGTTATATTTTTTTTCTTCCGCTATAACTAGCGTAGTAGGGTATAGTGGAAGTATTTTTTTTATTTGGTCAAATGATTCATATTTGTCCAATATATAATATGTTAAACATTAATTTTAATAATGTCTTAGATTTTTGGATTTTTACACGTTTTAAATAAAGTTTTTAAACGGATTAATCGCGTATGTTTTGGTATTCGAAAATATATTTTTGGAAACCTGACGTTTCGAACACTTTACAGTAGTCCGTCGTCACAGATAAGCTGAGGTGGCATTTATCTGTCGGTTGATACAAAACTTGATTCTATTAATCTACCGCCATCTGTTTCTTAATTGCTTTGCATACTGCCCTGGATTCTTTCAGAATGAGCTCACTGTATCTTCGTCTTTGGTCCTCACTCTACCTGTGACCTCGGACTACTGTAAATTATTCGAAACGTCAGGTGCCCAAAAATGTATTTTCGAAAATCAAAATATACGCGATTAATCCGTTTAAAATAGTTTCATTTAAAATATTAATTTTATTTTTAGCTTTACCCTTATATCAATATATAGCAAGTTGCAATGTCAAGATACTACGTATTCCATTTTTCTCTAAATTGCGTATTGAGTGGAGAAGTCAACGCCGCGCACTGTTTTCCAGAGCGAAGAAATGAAAATAATTTATGTATAATCACTCCCACTAGCGCGAATGGAATCCATATTCATTTGCGTTTCCGACAACAAAAGCAATATAATATAAGCAATTTAGCAATATGATTTATGTCGATTATAACACGTGAACTTCTAATAATTCCCATTAGGTGGGTATTTAACTAAGAAGGTAAGAACCCTCTGGAGTGTTTCCCTAAAGTCAACACTCTCTAAGAAACACAATAGTACATACAAATCTTCAATTTTCTACTACTCCCAGACTCCCGTACCCCAGTATCCCGTTAAGCTGTACATTATCTAACGATTTCTTCTTTACATATCTCATACATTTCGAGTGCATAAACACAGACTTTTTTCGTAACCCAACGCCACGCTTCAACTAACCAGACCGGTAAAACATGAATCAAAAAGTTCAAAATACTTGTTACATATCAAATGTAAAAGAAAATTTTTCAATCAATATCTAATACAGTATTAAATCCCCAATAACACCACTAATCGAATATGAAACTGAGTTATCGATATTGCACGACATATTACCGAGTTGACCCTTTACGTATTTTGTAACCGTCTTCTATAAGAGTTTACGATCCTTTTACTGAGAGAACGATATTTTTAAATCATGTTCAAAGGGCAAGATACTTTTGTGTTTGCTTTGAATTTTTTTCTTACTTTTGGTTACAAATTGGACAAAGGCGTGGGTTTTTTATTAAATGTTAAGCTTGAGGGCTGTTTATAATAAGCTAATTTTGGTTTTGATAATAATTAAATAGAATAAAATAAAGAGGCCGGTCGTGGCACAGTAGGCCGGTCGTGGCGCAGTGTAGCTACCTCTGACTGTAAACGCGATCGGTTGTGGGTTCAATCTCACTCGGGGTGAGATTGTATTTAAAATTATTTTCACTTCACCTCCTCGCTCTGGTGAGACAAAGTGCGGCGTTGAGTTCCACAACTCAATATCGATGACTCGAATTTGGTGGAAATGATGTACGGAGTGTCTTGACACTAGGTACTTTCTGTCTACCCTGCTATGTGGGATAAAAATAAAATATGAAAAGGTGGGAGGAGATTTATTATTTTCATTACTATAAATTTAGAAGGTAACGTAGTGCTGTGGTAGCGTCTAACTGTACACGATTGCTTGTGGGTTCGATATCCACTTAGGGGATTGAATATTTAGTACTTAAAATTATTTGTCATTTCTCCACTCAGGTAAGACAAATCGCGGCGATGATATCGCCACTCAACAGGTATTTCTCATATTTACTATTTTTAAAGTGTTATTCCACACTTAGGATTAGAAAACATTTTTGAAAAAACGTATTTCTCGATTTCCAGCTCAAAAAATTTAACGGGGTGTCTTGGCACCAGTTTGAATACCTCGCTATAAGAGATGTAATAACAATAAAATTAGAAAATATATAACGCAAAACATTTTTTTCGAAGCAATTCATTCACGATTAATTTAGCTTATTTTAATAAAAATATAGAGACCTTCTAGATAAATAAATAAAAAGAAGAGAACCATACGAGCACATTATTAGTTTTATTCTATTTATTCGTTCTACAAAACAATTAACTTATAACAGATATCTCACGAAAAAAAATATTCCATTCTATGATTCCATACTATATTAATATTATATTAAAACAAAACCAGATTAACCTCAAAGTCTCACTTGCGGTGTGTATTGAAAAACGTCTACTAGATATTTATCGTTATATTACGATCAACTCAAATTATTGATAAATTCTCTTCTATATGTTTTATTTATAATCTATATTACTTTTCTGTTTCATTCAAATTCGTTCAGTAACTTTTTGCTTGAAAGAGTAACTAGCTTACCTACATACACATATTTTAACATTTATCATATTGGTAGCAAAAAAACCAAGTTATAAGAACGTTAACGTAATTTCCATGTCAAAAGAAATGTTTTAACGTTCACAGAATGAACTCTTAATGGTTGTATTGTCGAATATAAAATAATCTTCGTTTAGGTTTAGGGCTTTGTTAATATGCGTAAATATTCGGGTTGAGTTTAAAAGAAAAAGTTTGGTAGAATAGAGGTTTTCAATAGAAATATGACTGGTATATAATATCATTAGGGCGAGGAAACGCTTGACAAAACATCCTAGGCTCATTATTATTTTAAATATATTTTGTCCTGTTTTTCATAATTGATTCAAACACGGCGTTGAGTTTCGTTATTAAGTACGCTACATATCTCATAGGATTGAAAAGTTATATTTACAATGATTTGCTATTTAAACATTTTTATCTCGCTTACTAGGGTGGAAAGGAACTTACTGAGTGTCAAAACACTCCTTACTCTCCTATCTATCTAATTCAAGAGGTGGCGTTTTGTGTGACGGAACTTAACGCTGCGTTTCATCTTATTTTAAGTACATTTTAAGTGTTATTTACACATATAAAATAGAGAAATATGCTTAGAACAAAATAGAAGTTATGGCTTAGTGGTTTAGAAGCTTTTCAAATGTTGCGGATCCGAATCCCACAGCATTTATACTCTTACAAATTTTCCAAAAAAAAAAAAACTACTAAATTATCAAAAAGATCTTGTAAAAACGACGTCAAAAACACATGTATATTAGACATACCAAAAAATAAAAGCAACATTACATTTTATAACGCAACACGGGAAACCTATTTTATTTTTACGTTCTCCCAACCTAACCAATATGTTGCAGTATATAACCGGATTTGTAGAATGGAATCCGGAGAATATGGCGTGAGAACACCGCATCTACTAAGGCCACAATGTGACACTATGAATCTATGTAATTTATGCGAGTACACGGTCATAAACTTACTATTCTCATTTGTATGTAGGAGGAACATTTGATTTCTCTTTCAGTTTTATCAAGAATGCAGTATGTAGCTTTACTAATTTTATTGGTAAAGTCTGAATTCTAGTTAATCTGTTTGCCTAGCTGGGTTTTGGGGCTAGGGTTAAGAGTTCTAGGAATTTTTTTAGCTACTGCGGTTGTTAAAAGAACATTTTGATATATATATATATATATATATATATATATATATATATATATATATATATATTAATAAATAAAAACAAATTTTCTTCAAACCAAACAAAATTTGTTCGACCACTTTACCCCATTTCCGATAATAGAATTCACAACGTGTAAAATCCTTCGCCACGTATCATTCAGTCCAAAATTTATATCCAAAGAAGTCTTTCTCTTTAAAATAAGAAATCCGCTTTGTTCCAAATTAGCCTAAAATGCTACTTTAATTGTAATTTGGAAAGATTACAAGCGGCTAATGAGATAGACATCAGGATCTTGGGGATTAAGTGTCTCCGGAAAAGCAATAATCTGCAATTACGGAGATTCTCTTGACTTAGTTAATGTAAAATATTCTTACTTGTGATATTATCTTCTGTCGACATAAATTGGACTTGATCCTGGTTCCTGCGTAATCCTGGCACCGTTGAGAATGTATGGGTTCTGGTGGTATAAGGTGCTGTTCAAGATGGGTTCAAATCTTGATATACAAACTGTCTAAAGTTATAGAATAAAACTAATATATATTTTATTGATTTATTTCTGTATTTGAACGCGCTTTTCTCAGAAACTATAATATAGATTATAAAATTTCTTTTTAAAGAAACAAACAAAACAATAAATACTAAATACACAATGTTCACATTCATGAGGAAATATGCAAGTTACCATATCATATACTAAAGTTCTTGTTTAACCATAAATATTCGCAAAACAAGTTGATGTACCGGCCTGTTGTGGAGTAATGGTACAGCGTCTGATTGTAAAAGCAATTGGTTGTGGGTTCGTTTCCGATATGAGGGAATGATTATATTTAAATAATTTTCATTTCCGGGCTCTAATAAAATAAAGCGAGGCGTTCAGTTCCACCACTCAACACACAACATATCGAATTTGGTGAAAAACGTAGATCTTGACACTAGGTACTTCCTGTCAACCTACCCTAAAGATATCGATGCACCAAGTGCTAAAAACTTATGTGCGTACGATAGGGTATCGGATAGTTATTAATAAAATAAGCAACAACGTTGAGCCAGGGAGATTATGTTTTCACGTGAGACTTATATTAAGTTAATCTTTTATTTATGTTTTTGAATTATTTTCGGCAAATCTAAATTTATTTATTAAAAATTTTAGAATATCTGATTAGCAGTTCCAATAAAAAATAAAATAAAAATAGAGGCCGGTCGTGGCGCAGTGGGACAGCGTCTGACTGTAACGCGATCGGTTGTGGGTTCGATCCACACGGGGGGGAGTGATTCTATTTAAATTATTTTCATTTCCTCCGTTGAGTTCCACCACTCGACACGCAATGTCTCGAATTCGGTGGAAAGTGAAGTACGGAGTGTCTTGATACTACGTACTTTCTGATAAAAGCGTGAAGCTAAAAAAAAATAATAATATATTTTCTTCACTTTCCAGTAATATTTAATTGGCGAGTCACGGCGCTACCATCGAAATCATTTATCATAAGAAATATGACTTATAGAACGTTTAGAACAAACGTATCACGTAAAACAATTTACGTTAACAACATCTGTTGATCCGTTGTTTGAACAATACATCGTGAAACAATGTGGACAAAATTTACGAAAGCTTTATTTCGTTGAATTCTGCGACAATTTTTAACCAATGGTTCCATTGACGCGACGTCCAGACGATTATAAAATAAATATTTTAAAATTTTCTTGTAATATGATCAACAAGTAAATTTATTTATTTTTGCTTACAAATCCATATATAATAATAATCTAAGGTTTAATTTAATATGAAAAAAATGGGATTTGAAATATTAAATATTAATTATTTTCTAACAGCAAAAGTTGATGAGGTTTATATATAAAAATTTTTTTTTTTTTATATTCGATACTTGTCGAGGCAGTGCGACGTGACCTTACCCACCGCAGGCGTTCTATTGTAGAACTTTGAAAGTAATTTAAAATGTAAGAATTTTAGTTTAATGAAAAATTCACGTGGAAATGGAAGCTATAAATAGGCATAACATTTTGTCAAATTATGTGGACCTCTTTGTAAAAAACAGAAATAATTAATTTTTATTTTTAAATTCGGCCCTGATGCAGTAGGATAACGTCTGACTGTAAACGCGACTGGTTGAGGGTTCGATACCCACTCGGGGAAATGATTATATTAAAAAAAAGCATTTTTTTGGACTTGCTATAACTTTATCGCACAAATCTATAGACAAATAAACACAGCAGGTATGTTTGTTAACACATAAACAAAAAAAAATGAAATGCAAATGAAATATTAAACAGATTAAAATGTCAAAAAATATTGTTTTGGAAACAAGTTACATGGTTTTCGGTATTTATTACACATTTTAAACGTTTCAAACACCATACAGTAGTTCGTGGTCACAGGTAGACTGTAAAGTGTTCGAAACGTTATGTTTGCAAAAAAGTATTTTCGAATACCACCATATACACGATTAATCCGTTTAAAATAGTTTCATTTAAAATTATTGTTTTGAGTGGGTTTATTGCATAAATGTCCCCAATAGTTCTACTAATATATCTTGTACAAACAGCGATCAGTTACTTTCTTATTATATGTATATATAAAATGAAACATATTAAAAATTATCTGTTATTATGTAATGTTTATTGATATTAGAATAAGGATTTCCTTTGATAGCATTCAGTTTTTAACACTAGGTATCGCAAGTAGAGACATTGATGTGAATATAATGATCCTTATAAGCGTAAGCGGAAAATCTCATAAAACGGTGGTATTTCCCGTTTAGGTAAGAATTTTGAAAAATAGTTCCTGAGGATCAAAACTCACGTGCCTAGATGAATTCCAAGAGGCACGGGTTGAAATCCCGCTGCTTTCAAATTATTATACGTGTTTTAAAATTTTTATTAGCTTTAGTAGTTTCTTTTTCCTATATTATTCTTATATGAAGAAATTAAAAAACAATAACTTGATATATACTTTTACGTTGTGGGTTTAATATCCACTAGGGATCTAAAATTTATTTCTCCTCTCAGTTTGGACAAAGCGCGGCGTTGATTTCGCCACTCAACAGGCAGTCTCGATTTTCAGGCGGAACACACATTGAAGTGTCTTGACACTAAATGGATTCTGACTGAAGCTGCCTTTTAGTGATTAATAAAATAAACCATTACGAATCTTTATCTATGATACAACCTTTTATTAAGATAACCCTAGAGATTAAGCAAACGATACCTCAACGTACACTAAACCTATGAAATCAATACTTACCTCATTTTATTTTTACATTTTCCTTATAAAATATGATTTTTACATCAATTTTATGTCAAACACGACCAATTCTTAACAATAATCCACTAAACGTGCAAAGTCGACAGAATGACATACGATAGCATCAAGTTTTTATCACGCGAGATAAAAAGGTGTTTGCCTAAATGGTGGGGGAGCAAGATTTATGTTTGTGAAAGGAATTTGTTTTATATTATGAAAACTGAAACGCTTTGCGTAATTGTGGTATGTTGCGCTTGCCTTAGTTTTATAAAATCAAATGGAAAGTATTTTGACGGTTGTTTTTGAAAAGCTCGTTATGTTTGCTACGATATGGTTGTAAATGAATCTTTTACTTCATATATAAGTTTCATTTAAACTGACTATTTTAACGTATAAATAAGAATTTATATATTAAAATAATCAGTTTAAATAAAACTATTTTATATAGTTTAGTCTACCTGTGCCACCGACTACTATAACGAGTTCGTAACGTCGGGTTTTCTAAATATATTAAATAATTGGTATGCTGCTCCAAACTACTCTATGAAATTTTTAAATCATTTCCGCCCGCGGTGGCGTAGGCAGTGTCATTAATTGAAGGCGCCTTGGTTGCGGGTTCGATTTCCATTCTATAATTCGATGAAGTTATTATATCATTTCCCGCCCGCTCGCCAACCGCAAGCCGATGTTCGAGCCCCGCAGGGGGCGCCCTTGCGGTCGTCGGCTTCCTCTCAAGCAGACACGTCAGTGCTTGCTAATACTTCGCAGGGCTAGAGTACCCTCTTCCCTCCCCCTCCCGGTGTCGCTGTAAAGACCATTAAGGTCAACAGCATGTAATCCAATGATAGAAAAAAAAAATATACCATTACTCCCGCTCTGATAAGACATAACGCGGCGTTGAGGCTATTCAGTGACATTTGTCTTGACACTAGGTTTTTTTTATATTCTTAAAATACCTATACTAAGATATATTTCTAAGATATATTTATTTTATTTTTTATTTGAATGTAGTTTTAAATAAAAAAAACTTAGTAGCAGGGTTTTCAGAGACCATAGATGTAAGAGAGAACACTTAGTGGGGGAATTTAACGCCGCACTTTGTCTCCGTCACTATCTTGATATGATGGAAGCTTCGACCAAAAAATATTTTGTCTTTTTTTGGGTTTTTGGAACCTATTTTTTAAAACATAATTTTAATACTAAATTAATGTAAAACTAAAAGTTTAATACAACAATTATGATACAAGTTGCCGAGTATGAAAACGCCAGTAAATGTTAATGTGTGAATACCTTATAAATTTAATGGAAATCCAGCTTTTTACGAGTCTCTTAAAGAAGGCGTTGAGAAATGGGCAACCCGAATGGGCAAATCGGTGGTTAATTAGATTTTTATTCACTTTCATACAAAATTTGAAGTGTAAGTCTATATATATGTGTATGATTGTAAGGAACAACGAAATTATTTTTTTATTTAAAAAAATAGTATGTCTAGAAAGAAGATATTTTTTTTATTTTAGCTTCACGCTTTTATCCCGTATAGCAGGGTAGATAGAAAATACCTGTCAAGACACTCCGTACTTCGTTTTCCACCGAATCCAACTCAATGCCGCACTTTGCCGTTAGCCGTTATATTCTATAAATAAACAGGTCAGCTACAATTTTCTTTATATCTAAGACTGTTAATTATTTTCACTTTCTCGCTCTGATAAGACAAAGCGTGGCGTTGAGTTCCGCTACTCAACAATCAATGTCTCAAATTCGATGGAGAGCGTAGTACGGAGTGTCTTGTTATTAAGTATACGGGATAAAAGCGTGAAGCTCTCTTAGAGCTGAATATCCCGCTAGAAATAAAGTGAGTAACAAAAAAAAGGCAACTAGATTAAAATATCCCAAATAGACATAAACAGCAATAACAAACGAATTGTAGAAAAGTAAATTTGAAATATACATTAAAGAACAATAAAAGGGATATTCGATTTCAAAAGTAATCATCCAAATGCCGGTGTGTCACGCATTCACGCAATAATCCTGTATCACGGGAGATATATAGGTATATATTTGACTAGTTTATATGATAACATTGTCACGTTATTTCTTTCACGCCATATTATATGTTATTGTTGATTTTTAACACGTTCTATGCTCCTAAAGTGTAGTGTAGCTTCCTTTAACTTCACGCTTTTATCCCCCATAGCACAGGAAGTAGTCTCTAGTGTCAATTGTCACTCTGTACTCTGTTTTCCGCCGAATTTGAGACTTTGCGTATTGAGTGGTGGAACACAACGCCGCGCTTTGTCTTGCCATCCTGAGGTAATGAAAATAATTTATATATGATAGTTCTTCCGAGTATGAAACAACCCACAACCGATCAAGTTTACCGTCAGACGCTGTCCGACTGCGCCACGACCGGCCCAATCTATTACAGTATTTAATGAATTGGCGGAATTTAACACTGTTAACAAATTTTGATTAAGAAGCCAGATTAGATATCTGACAGCCAAAATGGAGATTTTTAACTCCTAAGAATGTTTTCTCAAGTTGGAATTGAAGTTGTAATCGTCTACAGAAAGGCATAAACGATATTTCTATTTCATTTTATTAATAAACACAAAAAAATATGATAGTTACATTTTTTGTTTCTTATTTTTTAAATTATTTAATATAAAATAAATATGAATGCTTTCAAAATTGCTTCTATTTCTATTCTTTAATTTAAAACTGTTTAGTATAAAATCATGTGTTCCCGTTCCCATAGGAATTTTTCTTCTTTTTTACGTTAGTTATACTTCTAGGGAAGTATTAATCAAAATACAACTTTATACACCCAGTTTCATTTGTAAATAGGGATTAGCTTAACATTTTTGAAAAATTTTTCAAAAAATGTTTTCTAATCCTAAGTGTGGAATAACACTTTAAAAATAGTAAATATTAAAATAAAAATAGCAATCTCTCTTGTTAAACGATTATTTCTTAATAATCTTTAAGTAGTAGAAATTTGTAAAAATCTCTCTACAGAGATGCTAACAACATAAATAAGTTGTAACAAAAACGTATAAGAATTTCGACGCAGCTGGTAGTAGAACGCATGGCTTAGCGGTCAGAGCGCTTGGACGGTATCCAAGAGGCGCGGGTTCGAATCCCGCTGCGTTCAAATTTTTATACGTTTTTTCAAAAATGTTTTCTAATCCTAAGTGTGGAATAATGCTTTAAAAATAGTAAATAGTAAATATTAGGGATTAGCTTATTGAGTAACAAAATACTATATTGATTAATCAAGCACAAATCATTTTTAATACCTAGCGGATATCAAAAACGGATTTGAATCAAAATTTCGGTATTTAAAAAGAACATTCCTTTTGTGTTTTCATACGGCGTCATTTTATAGGAAACCATTAGAGAATTAAAATATCTTCCATAGGAATTAAAACTGCATTTCAATGCGACATCAATTTCGTTAATGTAAGTTGGAAAAATTGTTAGTGGTTATATTGATTTCGCTGCGCTCGGGGTATTAATTATTAGATTTTAAATTGAAAGATGCAAGGAAATAATTATTATAATGGTTAGTGGAATTGATAGTATCGTGATGTAGTAGAGATGTGTATAAAAGTTCAATTCCTGAATGTGGAAAAATCAAGCTATTAAAAATATTTTAATTTAGACAGTCGATTTGGTAAACACAGCTCTTACGCTAAAGAAAGATAAAAAAGTTCCTATATATTTTTAAGTCTTAATATGAATGAATAACGAATAGATGGGGTTATTAATAACGACTGATTTTTTTTAAAAAAATGGTACAAAAATTTGAACGGGCACCATCCAAGCGTTTTGTCAACTAAACAATACGATCAGTACCCAAATTTTCTATATTCAAATTCACTATATTCATTAGTGACGCAGTGGAGTTACTGCTGACTGTAACGCGATTGGCTTAATCCCTTCTTCGCTTTCTCGTGGACAAGGCGCAGTGTTGAGTTCGTCCTCAACACATAATGTCTCAATTTGGGACGTATAACATTCAAGGAAGCGTTTGAACACTCTGTTGTCTTTGACTACAATATTATGTTTTATTCTAAAAATAAACCAAATTTACCAGAAAACTGTATATACTAAATATACATATTAGTATAATAATGTAGTTTCTATTTAAAGCATTAAACTATGAAAGACTTCATAGCTTGTCGTAGAATAACGGCCGCAATGTAGTGTACACTGTACACAATGCCGCTATTAACTATACTATAACTGTTACGGGAACAGATAATGTTTGCAATTAAGTGGTCTTAGAGCTCGTCTCATTCGAAATGATGTTTATTCGGCAGGTTTTTTCAAACATTTTTAATATATGTACACAAATATATGTGTACAAATATATATGTACACAAATATATGTGTACAAACATACATGTACATAAATATATGTGTACGCTTTTATCCCGCATAGCAGTAGCAGATAAGAGACAGTCAGAAAGAACCTACTTTCAAGATACTCTGTACTTCCTTTTCCACTGAGACACATAATGTCTCGAACATTACGTGTTGAGTGGCGGAACTGAACGCCGCACTTTGTCTTACAACCGATCGCGTTTACAGTCAGATGTTGCCCCACGATCGACCTCATTATATTTCAATATATAAAAATTTCATTTTACTTAAATTATTTAAATCACTGAGAGCATGTGTCTTATACTGACTGACTGACTACTGACGTTGACTGGGATACGTTAAGTATAATTATCACGATACTATGCCGTAACTTTACTGATACTTTTTAACGTTTACTGATAGTGTGTTTCGGCCTTAATAATCTCAAGATGGCATTAGGTGTCATTGACGTTTTGCTGAAGAAAATATGGTGATATTCGACAATTTGAATTTCGAGGATATATGTATGCGATTCGATTTTTGTATAAAAAACATAAAAATATATGTTTCTAATATGATATATATATATATATATATATATATATATATATATATATATATATATATATATATATATATATATATATATAATACGTTTTTTTTATTTAGATGAGGTTTGAATCGAATCTACTATAGGCGTCGACGAATTATCAATATATTATCAATAAAGATGCTCGTACCCATCGCCCTGTTTACAACTATAATCAATTAATTTCTGGCACAAATGTCAAAGATATCGCTTATTAAGATATTTTCAAATTTGGTAGGTAGGGAAAGGAGTTCAAACAATGAAATTTAATTAATTAACATTTGTAAGAGGGTAACTTGTGTAATTTAAAGGGCCCCCTAAGGCTACACTTGACCTGATACCCGCATGGTCAGTTCAAGGAATACTGATACTCTCGAATTGTTACTAAATGTAATAAAATTTAAAATCTAAAATTAAATTAACGTTCTGTATTTCGTAAATTATTCTCACATTCTGTTTCGTGTATACTAACTTAAGCTTGTATTATGTATTGTTATATATATGGCGATAAAACTGCGATATATTCAATAAATTCCAATTATTTCTTATCTCTATATATAAAGTGCTCACAATTTCTGTCAGAGTGTCAGTCAAAAGATAATATTCTAATCTGAGCGGCGTACCTTTTATTATATATATATATATATATATATATTGTCAGTCAAAGTATAGTATTCTAATCTGACAATGAGAAATATATTCTGCTGAGAAATATATTTTTCAGTTTCATTGAAAACTAGATAAATTGTATAACAAACTATTTGGTTGCCAATTCTGTGTTGAAAGTTTTGGCAACTTTCCCTAAGCTGGCTCTTTCTTTTGTCTTTTAACGCTTCAAATCCGATGCCAAATTATATTAAAATGTCTTGGAACAAGTGCTTTTACGAAATATGACAAGTGTATCTTGTAAGCAACTTATTTATATACAAACCTATTCTTAATGTGACCTTAAATTATTACTTAAATTCTTATACATTTTTCTTTAGTGGTCGTGGCGCAGTGTGACAGCGTATGACTGTAAACGCGATCGGTTGTGGGTTCGATCCCCACTCATTCGGGGAAGTGATTATATTTAAGAATTATTTTTACTTCTTCGCTGTGGTAAGACTAAGTGCGGCCTTGACTTAAACAACTAAATACGCAATGTCTCGAATTCAGTGAAAAACAAAGTATGGAGTGTCTAGACACTAGGTACTTTTTATCTACCCTGCAATGCGGGATAAAAGCGTGAAGCTAAAAGCGTCGAAGCGAACTATCGTGTTATAGGGGGGGGATTATTGTATAACCAGGATAGTCTGATGATTTTTTTATGTCTCTGTTTAACTCGCTCATTTAAAAGGGGATAAAAGTAGAGAACCTAATGTAAGTAATATAGATATAAGATTTTTATCATTTTACCCAAGCGGGAAATGAACCCACATTCTATAATGTGTAACTCTAAACTATGAATGATTAAGTCCTTTTATTGGCTTCATACATTATTCTGCATAGCAGGGTAAGTAGAGATAATCTAGTGTCAACATACATCAACTGCTTTCAACTTCTTCGGAACTCAACGCCGCGTTTATTAATACCGAAGTGGGAAAATGAAAATAATATAAAAATAATTGTTTCTCCTGTTTGGGAATCGAACTCATATCCACCACGTTTACAATCAAACGCAGATCCAAAACGCCACAATGATCAAAATATTTTTACATACGTATATAGAAATATATGTTTTCATAAAAAACAAAATGCTATACAAAATTGCGGATATCACTATGTTAAACATCCCACGACCACTCAATCGACACGGTACAGTTACTGTGAACGAGCCCAAGTATATAAGTAGCTAATAGAACAGTTTTCACGCGAGTTTCACTCATGAAAAGAGCGGAAATCGATGTGGGTTAACCTAATGTTTGGGAATAAAGTATTTCTTACTTTTATTGGCTAATAGACGGTCACGGCGCTGTGGGAAGTGAAACTGTAAATGATTATATCTTTTTTCCTCGCTCTGGTAAGACAAAGCGCGACGTTGAGTTCCGCCACTCAACACGCTATGTCTCGAATTTTGCGGAAAGTGGAATACGCTAGTCTTGACACTAGGCACATCCTGTTTACTCTGCTATGTGGGTTGGAAGCGTGAAGCTATAAAAAGTTAGCTAAAAATAAATTATATAAATTCACATTTGGGTTGCAAGGTCTAAAAATAATATGTTATTAATTTGCACGTTAGTGACGCAAGTCAACGGAGCGCTACCTTAGCAGAATGGAAAAATGATAATGATTTAATTGTCAACGAATATTTATCCCGAATGGGAATTAAACCCACTACCTAGAAACTTTACAGTCGAATGCTGCCACTGCTCCACGATAGGTTCATACAGCACATAGCATCCAATATAAAAGCCGTATTTTATTGAGATAAAATCGAAACACGCTTCAATAATTATCATGATTTGTGGAAGAACTGTTATGGTTATTTTATTGTTCCACACAACTATGGTATAAATTTCATGGCAATATTTATGGTATTTTTATGAATTATCTAAAATCTTATAGGTAGATGAGGCCGGTTGTGGCGCTGTGGGGCAGCGTCTGACTGTTAACGCCATCGGTTGTAGGTTCGAACTCCATTCGGGGAATGATTATATTTAAATTATATCTGTTTCCCAACTCTGGTTAAGCAAACCGCGGCGTTGAGTTCCGCCACTCAACACGCAATGTCTCGAATCCTGCGAACAGTGGAGTACGGAGTACGGGGTCTCTTGACTAGGTACTTCCTGTCTTACCTGCTATGTGGAATGAAAGTCTGGAGCTTATATGTATACCTAATATATAAATTTTTAATCGATTTAAGTTCTATATAATTTCAGGCTTTTTTTGTTATAATAGAATAGGCAGTGGTAGATAATCTGTCTTCACTTTGTATTTATAACGTCGTAGTTTGTCGTTTTTCACATGCAAAAGAAGGCTAATAAAAAAAAGCGTCCCGCTTTATCTTGTATAGCTGGGTATCTGAGACAACATAGTGTCAAGACACTCCGTTAACTGCTTGTTGCCCAAAGTCGAGACTTCATGTGTTGTGTGGTGAACTCAACGCCGTGCTTTATCTTACCAAACACAGGAAAATAAGTTTTACTAGTAAATACAATAATTTCATTTGTGGAGAATCGAACGCACGACCCATCGCATTTTCAATCAGACTCTGCGCTACAATGCTCTCTAATAAATATAATTTAAATAAAGCAACTTATAGAACATTTTGAAATAGTCAAGGCCTTGAATATTTTTAAATGTTTTACAAATTTTGCACACGCTGCAGTTGAAACATTAAAACTTGTTAGCTTCACACTTTTATCCCGCATAGCAGGGTAGACAGAAAGAACCTAGTATCAAGACACTCCGTACTTCGCTTTCCACCGAATTCGAGACATTGCCTGTTGAGTGGTGGAACTCAACGCCACACTTTGTCTTTACCAGAGCGAGGAAGTGAAACTAATTTAAATATAATCACTCCTCCGAGTGGAGATCGAACCCACAACCGATCGTGCTTACAGTCAGACGCTGTCCCACTGCGCCACGACCGGCTTCATATTTTTAGTTTTCCACAATTATTAATGAATTTTCTCCTTTCATTTATTTCCAATGGAAATTTCCAACATATCTAACTATTTACTTTTTCAAATAATAACCAGTGTGAAATAAGTAAGTATATAGAATAAACATACAAAAACATACATACATTATTCATACAAATAATGAACATAGAATTAGTTGTGAACATTCATTTGTACGTGCCTCTAATATTTGTGGTGAATTTAGCGTTTCCTAAAAATATTTTCGTTTCAACGCACGCGTTCATATTTGGCGTGCCACTCGCGTACGGAGTTTTCAGTAATTTCACTGAATCCATTTGTAAATAGTTATTGTTACGCGTTTTGTTATTACCAGGTGCCTTGGTGACGGGTTAAGTACGCGTAGCCTTAGCAACGCTGTTATTTAGAACAGTGAACGTGAAACACAATATTGTTTATGTGCGTGTGTGTTTATGTGCGTGTGTGTTTATTCGTGTGTGTGATTTATTTGATTAATTTATTTTATTTTTAATTGATTAATTTATTTTATATTATTATTTATTTATTTGATTAATTTAGTGTATTTCTGACTAAATATTTCTGCAGTTTGTATAACTATAACTACTTATAGGATGTTATATTTTGTGTAAAATTAAAAAAAAATGAATTAAGAACATTTTAAATGAATATATTTTTTATTTTAAATTAAAATTTTACTGGTGGAGTATGAAATTTGGCACACTTAACGTTAGTATGAAGAAGATATGAATAAAGCCATTGCTTACCATTAAAAGGTATTGAAAATATATTCAATTAATAAAATAAATATTTCATACTAGACTACGTAATATTTAGTTTAAAAATATGTTTTATTATTAAAATTATATAAAAGTGACTTTCTGGCATTCATATCACTATAGTAATATTTTCTATTTTAAATGAAAATTATTCGAATATCTATGAATATTGGCACACTTCATGTTGATATAAGGAAAAAAGGTAGAAATCCAAAAGTTTCGATTATACAATATAATCTAAGAATATTAAATATATACACACGCAAGTACGCATGTATAGACGCACATATAGATTTGCAAAAGGATAATTATTTAAAATTATTGAGGGTATTGGCGCTGTATACTAGAATACAGGCACTACTAGTCCGTATACAGATGAAATCTTTGATCACTTTATTTTTGATTTTAGCCAAATTACGTATAAAACATATGTATTGAAACTGTTGTTAATCAAATTGAAAAAATATACATGTTACACACACTTCCACATGTTTGACGTATAATGACGTACATTGGTGTAAAACGACGCAAGCGTTGCTACGGTAACCCATATGTTACGGAACACCAGTAAACAAAGAAAAATTAAAAAAAAAACATACAGCTGAATATGAAATAATGAAAAATTACGCCACTGCCAAAAATAATGACCTACTTCAAGCAACACTTCCGTCACATCTCAATATGCATGCATGTATAGTGTTTACAAAATGACAGACGTAGAATATACCGCCGCTAATTAGCTTTATTAAAGCCAACATTGGGGCTTAAAAACTGTATATTTATATCGCAAACGATTATTAACTTTAACACAATAGCATAGAGTTTAATTTGATATGTTTAATAATAACAATTACTTTTCCTCATATTACACAATTTTCAAACTGAAACTTTTGCTTTTTACTCAACAATGTATTTCAAACGCGATATGATTGTGCGGTTGTAGGCGGTTTGTTTTGGAAGTTACTAGTTCAAGTATCGGGTGTGGTTTAAGAGTGAATAACGCTTCACGTTTCAAAAGCAGCTCCACGATGTGTCCTGCATAGCAGGATAGTAAAATACCTGGACCTAGTCAAAAGGTTTGCGTCAAGATACAATCCGTTCACTGCTTTTAGCTGGAAATCAAGACATTGTGTATAGTGTTTAACTCTGGCCTGTACTATATCTTATCAAAGCAGAGAACAAATTTTAAATATAAACAATTATCTGAGTGGGAATCGAACCTACAAAATATCGTGTTTAAAGTCAAACGTTGACCCATTGCGCTAAGATGACCTTGCAATTATTATAATAATAAAATGATTATAATGAAACATATATAAATGTGTGAGAATTCTTGATCTTCAAATTTATTAGATAAATAGGGACCTTTTAGGCGAAAGTTTCTCATCGTAAATCAAATTAACGCTTAATAACACTATAAAAAATATACAGAACTACCCGAGGCCGGTCGTGGCACAGTGTTTGACTGTAAATACGATCGGTTTTGGGTTCGATCCCCACTCGGGGGAGTGATTATATTTAAATTATTTGCACTTTCTCGCTGGTATTCTGGCTATAGTCTTGAATTCGGTGGAAAGCGAAGTACGGAGTCTTGACACTAGGTATTTTCTGTCTATCCTGCTATGCAGGACCAAAGCGTGAACTAAATAAAACAAAACTTAGTACCCTTTGTGAAGATAAATTAAAAATTTAAAAATTGAAATCAAAAACAGGTCAACGCAGCAGAAGAAATATATTGTAAAAACATTGCGTTCATTGTTGCGTTGAGTGGCGTAACTCAACGCCACAATTCATCTTACTAGAGTCAAAATTAAAGCACCACATATACATGTACATGTAGAACATAACACATATGTTAGATGAATTACATCTACAAACTTGGCATATCTGGGTCCAAATATCGTGGACTGGGATTTAAGTACAATATTGTGCTACTTCAATAGCTAAGCTAAGTATTCACGTGAGGCACGCCAAACGTGCCGCTTGTTGGAAACATTCGGGACTATATTTCAATTGGAAACGCAGCTTCAATTGTACAGAAACGACGTTTTTTATGCTTTTCTTTATAACTTTTTGTTTTTAAATATGTGAGTAAAACTTGAAAATACCTGACAGGCAAGGCAGACGAGCGGGTTCCTGATGCTGAGTGTTCATCACTGCATGAGGTTACAGGTACGTTCCCAGCCTTTAAGGATATTATTAAATTATAATCTTTTATAAATATTATATTGAGGCCTTGGGTTCGATAATATTTAAAATTATTTTTACTTTTTCGCGCTGCAAAAGCGAAGTACGGAGTGTTTTGACACTAAGTACTTTCTGTTTACTCTGCTATGCGGCGTTAAAGCCTGAAGCTATAAAAATATATAAAACAAACTTTTGTTACTGTGAAATTTATTTTATATCAATTTAGATTATTAGATTACCAGTTCAAGAAATTGTGATTAGGACATGTCATACTATCTTCTGGAATTTCTAGATTTTTTTTTTTATTGTTATAGGAATTACGAGAAATCTTTCTTAGTACCTCTCTGTTGTGCCTAAGAATTCCACATACCAATTTCCACATATCCACACACAGTACTTTTGACTTCGCCTTGTATAGTTTAAAAACCATATTTTTTAATCGAATGATATAAATTTTTAAAAATTTTTTTAAGTGCGTTTCCTTTAACAATACTATACTGTGTGTTTCCATAACGCGTGCATGTGAAAGGAATGTGCTAAAGTAAACTTCAGTCATATGCTTTTGTATACTGTGGCCTTTGTCGTAAAATTTCCCATATTATTGCAAAATTACAAACTTAGCCTATTGTGGCAGTTTCATTTGCTCGAAACTTTATTGATTAGGCGAAAACGTTTAAATACACGAGTTAGCCACATATTCATCATATATATATATATATATATATATATATATATATATATATATATATATATATATATATATATATATATATATAATAAATAATATAACCTAAATCTTTAACTAAGTATTAGATTCAAATATCGCGTAGTATATAAAACAGCTATACCAGATTTTTGCATATTATTTTATACGTTAGAGTTTTCCATATTAAATTTTTAAGAAATCTATACCATGTTTATTTTTCAAGCATAAGTAAATAGTTTTTCAAGCATAAGTAAATATGTACTACAAAAAATTGTAATTTTGTTATTGCCTAAGTAACGATACCGATGATAGCATTTTATGTACTGTATTATTTGACTTTAAAATTCTATTACTCAAATGACAAATTCTACAAAAATATATTATAGTTTATTAAATAAAAAGGAAACGGAGCAATTGGTCGTGGGTTCGATTGCCACGCGGGGGAATGATCATAAATAGAATTATTTTCATTATTTAAAATGCATTATCTCGATTTCAGACAGCCTCGACATTCAGTTTTTTCTGACTATATTGCTATCCTGACATTTATTTATAGAACTGATCAAGCCGTCCAGATTATATAAGTTGTGGCTAAAATGTTCTATTATATGACAAGGCCATACTATTTGCTTTTTAACTCAAACACATGCTTTATATTTCCGTTCAATTTAGTTTAATTTAACTATATATGAATGTTTCAATTACAATGAGTTTGGATAAGTAACGTACCTTTAAAAAACCAGCTTCACGCTTTCCACATAGCTTGTTAGTTAAAAAAAACTTTGTGTCAAGGCCCTCCGTTGTCTGTTTTCTGCCCACAATCGAGAATTAGTTAGTATAGTAGTTATAATAAAGTGAATAACTTATTAATAATTTATAAACAAAGTTTACAAAAATTCACCAAATTAGATATTACAGACACCAAGTAGCGTTTAGCGTCACTAGTACCTGTGTCATAGTGAAGCGTAACGCTACTTGTTGTGGATTTGATTCCAATTCGCAAGAATATTTATAATTCAAATTTATTTTCATATATCTGCCTTGGTAATGTAAAGTATAACATTAAGTTCACCAATCATCACGCAATATCTCTATTTTGAGCGGAAAATAGTCAACGGAGTGTTTTGACACTAGATTAGTCCCGACCACTCTGCTATGCAGGATAAAGCGTGAAGCTGCTTTTATTTATGGAATTTTTAATAACGCATCACAAATATATATATATATATATATATATATATATATATATATATATATATATATATATATATATATATATATATATATATATATAAAAACATTACACACACGAGCACGTATTTGACGCACTCATACATAGTTTGCTTAAAAATCATATATACGACAAAATTTCCTTTAGTATGCTAACTTTACCCTTTTTTGTATCTCTACAGCCAACATAACGTAAACATTGCAAAAAACTGTAGTCGTTATAGTAAAATATATTTCATTGCAACTACACAATGCGCGTTATGGGAGCAATTTGGGAGTATATTACTACTGTTCTTGGAGTTCAAGTTGCGATAGTGAAACATAAAGATCTTTTCAGACGATAGAAATGTACACGATATATTTATTTAGATTTCTATGACCACTACTATTGATATGGTTATAAAATTGCAAAATGTACTAAAATAGTGATAAGTTAAAGCGCGGAGTTGAGCTCCGCCACTCAACACGCAATGTCTCGAAGTCGGCGGAAAGCAGCGTACTTAGTGTAACATCAGGTATTAGGTGCTCCTCTGCTATGCGGGATAAAAGCGTGTAGCTACTACTATATGTCTGACGATAACAAGTGTATACACATATGTACATATTAATTAATTATACATTATTTAAAAGCTAAATGTTTTTTTTACCTTTATCCTGCATACCAGATTAGACAGAAAGTATCTAGTGTCAAGACACTCCGTACTTCGCTTTCCACCGAATTAGAGATATTGCGTGTTGAGTGGTGGACTCAACGCCGCACTTTGTCTTACCAGCCGAGGAAGTGATAATAATTTACATATAATCACTCCCCCGAGTGGAGATCGAACCCACAACTCGCGTTTACAGTCAGACGCTGTCCCTCTGCGCTACGATCAGCTTCTTGGTACTTTCAAACTTAATTTATTCAATACTATTTTGTATATTATCCTCCTCCTCCTCATGCATTAATAAAAAATGAATATCTTCCAACGCTATTTGACCTATTCTTGACTTGACTGATATGCTTCAAATTTTGACGTTTATCTAAATCTGGTGACAATACAAGCTTTCATAGTATGAAGGTCCATTCTCTAAGTCAAGTTTAAGATTTCTTTTAAAATTAATTGACTATACTAACTAAAATGTACTTTAGTGCTAAATACAAAAGAGAATATTGAATGACAGATTGAATTTGTTAAGCTTAAAAACAATGTAACGTTCATAATAAGACGTACTTATGCAATAAAGATCTAAGATATATTTAGTAATTTCATTTTTTTAATTAAAAAAAAACTGTGAAGTGGCTGTTCCTTTGTCGCGGATTGCAAGGTAATCAAAGAAATTGTGTGTTATATAGCGGAACTCAACGCTGCGTATTTACTTTTGTAAGACAAAGTGGAGAAATTAAAATATTTGAATTATAGAACCCATAATCAATATTTTTTACAGTTAGACGCTGTATCACTGCTGAAATAATCTCAACATCTTAATAACAAATAGAATTGATTAGTTTTGTGTATAAATATTCGCTGTAGTCAAAAATTATATGAAGAACAAGAAGCTAATGTTTTTTTAACATAAATTCAATATTCTCAAATTCAATGGACACCGAAGTACGGAGTGTCTTGACACTAGGTGCTTTCTGTCTAATCTGCTATGCTGGATAAAAGCGTGAGGCTAAAAAAACAATATTAAATAAATAAAAAAATATATCATATTACATGTTATATATTTTACATTTTTGTATAAAATCAGTAAAGTTGGCAACGGTTATTTGTTATATGGCACTTCAAAGAATGTACTAGTTTTGTGAGTCCAGGAAAATCTAACAATATTTCTATGTCGTATTTTAAATTTCAATAAAATTACATATATTCACAATTAATTAAATTAAAAAATAAATCATTTAAAAGAGATTTTAAAAAAATCTGGCGTAAAATATATCATAGTGCAGTCATCGTCTGGCGGTAAAAATCATTGACTGTGGGTTCGATCCCGTCCGGAGAAATGATTATATTTATTTTTTTATTTTTCTGATCTGATATAATAAAGCTTTGTGTTGAGTTGGACACTTAATTTGTCTATTTCGGGCGAGCAGTCAATGGAGTGTCGTGACACTACATTATTTCGGACTATATGGCCTGAAGTTGTTTTTCTTTAAATAAATAATTTTTAAATAGTTGGTTTACTCTGGCATAACCACGTACAATGGAAACGAAAATAATTTCAATTTGAAAATAAATTTAAAATATCCATCTTAATTATTCAATTATACTCACTGTCATTGCTAACTTCACTTAACGTGTAATTGTAATGTAAATCAGTTTACTTACAAAAGCTTCTATTCGTCAAATTGGGTGCCTCCTAATTATAAGTGACTATAGGCAAATGCTCCAAGCGTAAATTTGTTTGATTTTCTTGTTTTTTTTCAGCTTCACGCTTTTATATGGCCATCTCAACGTGGACAGTACATTATGGGTTCGATTTCCACACACAGGATTTATTGTATTCAGAATTTATAGTCATTTGGCCGTTTTGATAAAATAAAGAGCTGCTTTGAGTTCGCCACTGAACACGCACCGTTTCAATTTCGGGTGGTTAGCGGTCAAGGGAATGTTTTGACACTAGGTTGTCTATGACTTTCCTATCATATTAAATCCTATAAAATTTAAATATAATAGAAAAAAAATTAAAATTAATTTGAATTTATAATGCACATTAAAATTAATAGCAAAAAAAATAGATATTTTAAACCCTTCGCTAGCACCGATATAGGATATCTTAAGATTTAAAGGAGGCTTAAAGTAATATGCATATAAGAATTTCGACACAACCGTATATAGAACGCATGGCGTAGCAGTCAAAGCGATTGGACTGTTTCCAAGTGGAGCGGGTTCGTACTCCTGTGTCCAAATTTTAATATGATTTTTTAAAAATGTTTTCTTAAGCGTGGAATGAGCCCAATTAATAAAAATGTCGTACAAATCTAATCCATATTAATCGTAGCTCCAAGCTAAAACCAAATGACTTACCAACATCTTTATGATAAATGATTATCTTTATATTACAGAAAAATTGTATATTCTAAATGATAAATATTTCCATGTATAATCATTATATAACACTGCTAAAGTGACTTTTGCAGGTATCCAGTTGAAATTTACAAATAAAATTTCAAAAATTGCGGTCGCGAAGTGCGTTTGACGGATACCCGAGCTTGTCACGATAGAAATTCAGGAAATCGGAGCTCTCATGTTAATATGAACGAAAATCTTTATTTTAATGTTTTTTTTAATATAAAACCACAAATAATATATATTTACAGTGTAATTTTATTGTGTAGATACGGCGAATGTATTAAAAAGCTAGTAGTAGGTAATAATTAGTAGTTATAAATGAAACTATTTTAATTGGAATAAACGCGTGAATTTTTATTGTATACCATCTTTCTAACTATTCTTATATCTTTCTAATCTAAAGATAATATAAAATGTGACAAACGCTAAGAATAAACGATAAGAACTTAATAAAATAAGAAAAGTAAGGACCTATTTTATTAAAAAAAAAACTATCGCTTTATTCCGCATACTATAGGATAAGGTGTGTATTAAAAGGCTTTTTTTTCAAAAGAAATATTTTGAAGAAGAAGCAGCTTCACGCTTTATCCCATATAAAAAGAAAAAAACTTAAAAACACAAATTAACAAAATATTTTGAAAAAAAAATTGTAAAAAAATTAATATAAATAAAAAAAATTATATAAAATATTAAAATGTTTAAAAAATATATATTTATAAAAATTCCTACTATTTTTGAGTTTAATTATTTCAAAATGAATATATCATGCAGAATGAATACTTTACTGAATATTCTTTAATAAAAAAAAATGGTAATAAGCATAATAACAGTAAAATTTTTGATATAAAATATTTGATGAAAATTTATAGAAATACAGTTTCTTTTTCCTTTTTAAATTACACATATAGTTTAATCTAACCTAATTTTAAATTTGAAAGATGTCTTTTAATTTTTCTATGAATGCTCTTCTCGAATACTTAAAAATTATGTAATGTAACGTGTTTCCCAATAGGGATAATAGGATTTTGATAGCTCACAGCCGCAACATTTTAATTGTTTAACATTTGACATTTGTATTGTTTTGTGTTCAATAATGTTTTCCATTTAATCATGAACAAGTTCACGTCACCTCAACGTTTGGAAATTGTCCAAATTTTCTATCAAAATTCGAGAAATATTGTTTCTACTCAAAGAGCATTTCGTGCTAAATATTTCGTGCTCACTTTTGGCTCAATGGTTATGTGAACAAACAGAATTGTCGTTATTGAAGTGAGTCAAATCTAAGAGTGGTTCATGAAACACCATTACATCCTGAAAAATTGACTGCTTGGTGCGGATTATGGTACGGTGGAATCAATGGCCCGTAATTTTTCAAAAACGACGAAAGCCGTACTGTTACTGTCAATGGCGACCGTTATCGTGACAAGTTGAAAGATTTTTTTTCCTGAAGTGTATGAAATTGAAGTGTATGAAATTGATGCGGACGACATTTATTTTTAATAAGATGGTGCAACATGCCACACTGCGACCGTCACAATGGATTTATTGCGTGATAAGTTTGGTAAGTCGGTTATTTCTCGCAACGGTCCTCACAATTGGCCACCAAGATCATGCGATTTAACACCCTTGGACTATTTTTTGTGGGGGTATGTTAAATCTCAAGTGTATGCGGCCATACTAGCCGAAATGCTGCACCGAGTCATCGAAAATTGGACCGATCGTATTCACAAGTGCAAAAAAAGTCGTGGCGGTCATTTGAACGATATTTTGTTTAAATCATAAATAGCATAAAATTTCCTATTAAATAAGGCCATTGAGCACGAAATTCGTATTCACTTACATTACATGTTTTATTTCAATTTCAAAACATATCGTTTTTATTGGGAAACCCCATAGTTATACAATTGTACAATTCTACCTAAAGGTACATTAAGGCCTAAATTAGTTCTATGGGTTTTGCGCCGCAAATATTGGCTTAGAGCCAATAGCCCTTGTAAGGTTCCTAGGCACCGACAGGTTAATATTTTTGATTAGGTCTGGACAGTCAATCTCAAACTCCATTTATAATTTTATTCAAGAAACCAAGTACCGAAATATCTCTGCGTGTGAATAATATTTTATAGCGATTTAACAAATTTTTATAATTATATGCCAAGTTACCTTTGTAGCCTAATGCAGAAGAATTTTCTTCTGTACTCTTTCAAGATCTATTTTTGTGAATTTCGTAATATGGATTCCATACAACCGAACAATATTCCAACTTGCTTGTACATATGTATTAAAAAGTGTTATTACTGTACGATTTTTTAAACTCTCTTGTATTCCTTGTGATAAATCCCAATATTTTAAGAGATTTTGAATAATATTCTCAATATGCAGTATGAACTTTAGTTTTGAACCTATTATAATTCCTAGGTCTTGAATTTCGTAAAGACATGTTAAATGATTACCTTTTATATTGTAATCATAATACTGAATTAATGTGACGTTATAATATTTATCATGATTTAGCTTTAAATGATTACGTTCACACTAAATCACAAGTTTTTCTATATCTGCTTGCATTTTAATCCAATCGTGAATTCTCTATTTTTTTAAAATTATCAGCATATAAACATATTTTATAGAAATTAAAACAGATTATTACATAGATCATAAAAATTCCGAATAAAATAGAACCTAGGTGCTAGTGTTGTGGTACACTCGATGTTGTAATAAAATAATCTGATTGATTACTGCCAATTACCATGTTCGTGTCTCGTTTATGCAAATATGACGCAATTCAATTAATAAGATTTTCGTAAATACCATATTTTTTCAATTTATTTAATAATATGTCATGGTTTACTCCATCAAAGGCATATATCCATATGCAGTCGATTTGCCCGTTACTATCTACTACTTTAGGTACATCGGTGACAAAGGAGGCTAAGTTGGACATAGTAGACCTATTTTTCAAGAAACCATGTTGGCTATCTAGCATAACAGGTTTTACGAACCAGCATATTGATTTACATATAATAAATTCAGCAATCTTTGAAAAGATAGAGAGTATACAAATAAGTCTATAATTAAGTATGTCCCTTTTATCCTCACTTTTAAATATAGGTACAACTCTGGCTTTTTTCCATACACTTGGAAATACACCATCTGTCTATGACTTAGGAAATAATATAATTAAAGGTTTAGCCAAGGCTTGCGCACATTTCCTTGCAAAGATAGGTGAAATGCTATCAGGGCCAGCATCCTTGTATAATCTTAATAGATTCATTAATTATTATATAATTTCTTGCTTATCAATGTAAACATTAGCCAGTTGTGAATTTATATATGACTGAATATCAGTATATGTACTAGACGTTGAAGTGTATGTTTGATATGTATTTGAAAAGTGTATAGCAAATTGATTACAGATATCTTTGCCATTAGTAAAATCATGATCTTTAAAAGACATTAGTGCAGGATAGTAACATTTGTTACTTCTAATTTTTTTACAAATATAAATGAAAATATTTAGGATTAATTATAATATTGTCTTCCACGGACTGTATATAGTTATGATCATTAAATTTTATTATAATTTGACATCTTTTTCTGCGTAAATTGAAATTTAGTTTGTTGAGTGGATTCTCTTATTTTTTATACAATATTCTGTACTTATTTTTCTCTGCTAATCTTTTAATTAAATTCTTTGAATACCAAGAGGGATAATTATTTTTTATATTAATTTTTGGAGGCCGGTCGTGGCTCAGTCTGACAGTGTCTGACTGTAAACGCGATCGGTTGTGGGTTCAATCCCCACTTGGGGGAGTGATTACATTTAAATTATTTTCACTTCCTTGCTCTGATAAAGAATAAAAGCGGCGGAGTTCCACCACTCAACACACAATGTCTCCAATTCGGTGGAAAACGAAGTATGGAGTCTCTGTCTACCCTGCTACGCGGGCTGCTATATATATATATATATATATATATATATATATATATATATATATATATATATATATATATATATATATATATATATATATAACACATAAAATATATTATCGAGCGAATAGTTCAATCCAGCTTATGTTATTTAATTTCTGTACGATAGTATCATAATTTGCTTTCATAAAGTTGTATCTTATTATTGACTCTGGCGTCAACAGCAATTGAAGGTTATCATCATAAAACAGTACAATGAGTAGTGGCAGATGATATTTATCTTTACATACTGCAAAATCACTGCATTCAACTTTTATATTACTTACATTACTGAAGACTAAGACCAATGTTCTACCAAAACAATTACTTATACTGTTATGTTGTTTTAAAGCTGACACTGACATAAAATCGCTTAATAGTGAACTAATTGTATTAAAACCATTAGTTGTTAAATTGTTTGATTTTTTTATAGGACAGGCAAGGCAAACGAGCGTGCAGGTCACGTGATGATAAGTGATCACCGCCGCCCACGGCTCCGTGTAACACCAAAGGAGCTACAGGTGCGTTGCCGGCCTTTAAGGTGGGAATAAGCGCGCTTTTTTAAGGTGGTCATGTTGTAATGACCTGGAAACACTGCTGAAGGTAGGCCATTCCATAGTTGTGTGGCACGTGAAAGAAAATTCTCACAAAACCGCACAGTATTAGAACGACACGTATCCAGATAGTAGGGATAGTATTTTAGTCTGTTACGTACTATGCGGTTGGAAAATTCAGCGGCAGAAACCAGGACAAACAGTTCCACAGAACACTCCCCGTGATATATGCAATAAAGAACGCATAACGATGAAACGTCTCTACCTAACGCCAAAGTATATATAGAATATTCAAAAGACTACATCTTAAATATATTTTATATATATATATATATATATATATATATATATATATATATATATATATATGACACCAGTACTTAACCGACCTACGGGTAAGACGAAAGATAGTAATTCCTGAAATCCACTTGTTAACTTTGAACGCTTTGCTGTATCACTGTAGCAATCAAAGGAAGAGCTCCAGGCATGCCAACAGATTAAGTTGTACTATTTACTTCAGATTACTTCACGTTATATATTTCATACTATAAAAGAATTTATTTATAAAAATATTAAATTTTTAGTTTGTTCTTATTATTTCAATAATCAATGTTTCTTAAGCCTTTCATAAGCCAATTTATATCATCATGGGTGTTAAATTATCAAGTTATTTGGACTATATAAATATCTTAAATTAGAAATGCAAGCTTTTCTTACTTAATTCATGATCTTTATTTTTATCAAAATGAAAAAAAAAATCAGACATTACAAATTGAGTAGCGGAGCTAAAAATAACGCTTTACCATAGCAAGGATATGAAAATAATTTAAACAATCATTTCCCCGAAAATAAATTGAACCCACAACCGATCGCGTTTATTGCCAAACGCTGTCCCACTGGGCCTCGACCCGCCGACGTGACAGACAATGCAGTGTTGAGTTACGTTACTAACAATATAATCAAGTGCAAAATGCCCGAGCAGAAGTTTAAATTATAGAGCAGAAGTATAAATAATTTGAGGCCGGTTGTGGCGCAGTGGGTCAGCGTCTGACTATAAACGCGATCAGTTGTGGGTTCGATTTCCACTTGGGGGAATGATTATACTTAAATTATTTTCACTTCCTCGCTCTACAATAAACAAGCGCGCGTGAAATCAAAGAGCGGCACTGAGTTCCATCACTCAACACGCAATGTCTCGAAATCGGTGGAAAGCGAAGTACGGAGTATCTTAACACTAGGTACTTTCTGTCTACCCTGCTATGCGGAATACCAGCGTGAAGCTAAAAAAAAAGATGTATATAACTCACCATTAAAACGACACATTACGAAGTTGCGTTGTCAATCTTACGGGAAATTACATTTTTTGACATGAAACATCGTTCTCGGAAAGCAACAGCAATGTATTGCTACATGAAAATTGTATAAGCTCACACTACATTGTTCTCCACCATATAATTTAACGGGTAACGACTAAAATAATTTTCAGGCAAAATATATTATTTTCAGGATATTTTTTAAATATTTAAATGAAACTATTTTAAACGGATTAATCGCGTGTATTTTGGTATTCGAAAAAACATTTTTGAAAACCTAACGTTTCGATAGTAAATTATATGCGTTTAAAATGTATTAAAATCGTGAACATCAAAGATTTTATTAATTGTTAAATATATTTTAATAATAATTTAATTCATTTTACTACTAAACGTATTTAAACAGTCTTTGTATTAATATTAAAATATATTCCACTACAATATTCCTATAGTATATTATTTATTGTTCTAGTTACCGCTAGATTAAGTAATTTTAAAACTTAGATTTTTTATCAGGTACTCTTATATACAGTACATTCTCGCTTTATCCTACATAGAAGGGTAACCAGACAGGTAGACAACTTTTAGTTAAGAGACTCCGTAGACTGCTTTCCACCCTAAATAAAGAAACTACGTGTTGACCGGAATTTGACGGAGTGCCTTTCCAGAGCAAGAGTAAATTAAAATTAACTTTAAATATGATCGATATATTAAATTAATTGAACCCACTACCAATCGTATATATAATTAGGTGCCGTCTCACTGTGCCACGATAGACTCGGAGATGGATAAAATTAATAAGTACTTAATAGAGTAAAGGTATTTGATTCGAGATCGAAATTATAACGATACTAATAAACTATTTTAAAAATATTACAATATTAAAGATAAAGAAAAATAATTTGATAATCACACCAATATTTTTCCTGTAATATTTTAATTATATTTACATAGTATATTTGCGACCGGTCGTGGCGCAGTGGGACAGCATCTGACTGTAACGCGATCGGTTGTGGGTTCGATCCCCACTCAGGGGAGTGAATATTTAAATTATTTTCACTTCCACTCTGGTAAGACAAAGTGCGGTGTTGAGTTTCACCACTCAAAACGCAATGTCTCGAATTCGGTGGAAAGTGAAGTACGGAGTGTTTTGACACTAGGTACTTTCTGTCTACCCTGCTATGCGGGAATAAAGCGTGAAGCTAAAAAAAAAGAAAAAAAAATTACATAGTATTTTATTATATCGCATAAATACAATATTTAAATGTAAGCACGATAGTTCTGGGTCTGATTACCTCTTGTTTCATAATTATTGAATGATAATTAAAACAAATAACATTTCGAATTCAAGCGTAAAGTAGTGATGATACCAGGTTTTCTACTAAAGATTTCTGAAAAAATCTGAAGCTTTAAGTTTGAAATAAATATAATATTCCGATCTATGTCAACATTCATATTAAAAATACTTACAGAACGTACATGCATGAAAATAATGACGATATCATGAGGACCTCGGCATCGGAATTATGTCGAGATTGTAACTCGTGGTTTAATAGTGGAACGGGTAGGGATAATAATATAATTTATGTAAAACACACACACACACACATATATATATATATATATATATATATATATATATATATATATATATATATATATATATACTTACTGTTTCATTCCCGTGGGAGTTTTAAGAAATACACTCTCAGTTCTCTCACTCCAGGGAATGCTAGAACTCAGCGACATGCACATGCATTCCCAGTTGCAACTGTGCTATGTAACTTTGTACCATGTAAAAAAAAAATTTCATTATATAGTATAATGCAAATATGGCAACATAAAATAAAAAAGGCTAAGAATCAAGGGCCTATAGTGTCATGATATATATATATATATATATATATATATATATATATATATATATATATGTATATATTTAATTATAAACAAATGAAAAATAACTATGTATTATGAACAGTCCTAGAGGGACGGCCTGATTTGTTGCAAGTTCGTTTCCCACCCAGGTCAATAATGTATTCAAATTATTTTAAAAAAATTAAATATTTATTAAAAAAACCATTGCATTACGTTCTACCACCCAACACGCAGTGTTTTCAATTCTTATGTCTCAAATTTGGACGGAAAACCACGAATGACGTGTCTTGACACTCGGTTCACTCTGACTATCGTTTTGCGTGATAAGGCGTGAAGCAACACAAACAAATTGTACATTCAAACGCCTACGCCTTTATTTCGTGTCTCATTTAAGAATATTATCAATTTCTATTGAAGACGCACAGTTCAATTGAGACTTCAGTTCTAAATGAAGGTATTTTTGTTAGTTCAGAAATATTTCAGTGAAATAATTCCAAGAGTACGATCATTTTCAATTCAATGCTCCATTGTATATTATTTTTGTTTTAACTTAATAAAAATTACATAAATATCATTTGACTAATAAAATTTCAAGCAAACAATACGTTATCCGCTAAGTATCATTTATTGTCTTATATCACCTAAGTGAGGCAGAGGACCTCCATATCCAACTCACTCTGTCTTGGACTCACTCTGTCAATTTGCTTTATCTCAGACGATCTCGATTGCATTCAGTTTCTCGCTTGAGAAGGCGGCCAGGGCTTCCAAGTGTGCTAAGGACCGCCACGTGTCTTTTTCCCTTGTGGTATCCAATCTTGGTCTGTTTTGGAATGTGATCGGGTGCTTTTCTTAGGGTGTGTCAAATACAAATCCACTTGCGGCATCTTATTTGAATATCAATCTGGGTGTCGGAGCAGAGATTTCACAGTTCCTCGTTGGAGATCCTTTTCAAGTCAGTAGATATCAAGTATTCTAAAAAACCAGTCGACGAATACCTGGATGTGTTCCACGATGTCTTTAGTGACCCTTCTTGTCTTGCACCCGTACAAAATAATAAATCCACATTTTTATTTTATAGAAAAAGGAGGCAAACGAGCAGAAGTGATCATCTTCGTCTATGGACATCCACAAAATTAGGATTGTGGATGCTTTGCCAGCCTTGAGGTGGAAGTGACAGGAGATAGTGTAGTGGCCTCGACGTCAGAACTGTTGAAACCACTACACTCTGAGATAAATAGTGGATTGGAATAGGTAAAGCTGGCTTACATGAAATCGAATCGGAAACATCACCAGATATTTGGCGGAACTTTTTTGTCATGATAGTGGTCGCGAGCTAATTAGAGGATTAATCTCCTATCACCAACGTATTGGGATACCTTTCAGCCTTTCACATGGGTGTACCCAGCATTGTAGGAGAATTTTATTATATACCGTACTCTCGCAGGGAAATTCTATTAAAAAATGATTTTATAATAAAGATCATATACATTTTTTTTGCAGCTTCACGACTTATCTATATAGCAGGATAATCAGAGAAAACTGAGTTTCAAGACATTCCATCGACTACTGTCTGAAATCAAGACTCAAACTCCAGGCCTCAGAGCGGAGAAAATATAATATTTTTTAATATAATCATTCAAGCGAGTGTGAATCGAATTGACAACCAGTCGCTTTTAGAGTCAGACATTGTTCGACTCTATCCCACAAGTAAATACTTTGAACAACTTTTAGCAGCTATTTTCGACACAACACTCTTTACAAACAAATCAAACAAAATAATTGATACAAATTTATATAGAAATCTATTAAATATAGTAATATTTCGTTTATATTTCTACTCGAATAACAGCCCTCCAGTACCCGGGACCTTAGTATCAGGTTAAGCAATTAACACAAAATTACTATTAAAGCAAATGAAAATTTTCGGTGAGAATTTAATTCCATCTCAACTTACACCGTCGCGTTGAAACAATCCGCGTTGCTTTCGTATTTTATTGAATAAAAGATTTAAAAGTGTACTGTTTTAATGTTTATATTATTTTCCTGGTAAAGTAATGGAAAAATATATTGGTAGTATATATATATATATATATATATATATATATATATATATATATATATGATTTGAATTTATTATATGTATTGTAGTTGTAAAAGAGGGCGCGGCGCAGTGGGACAACGTCTGACTGTAAATCACGATTGGTTGTAGCTTCAATGCTATTCGGGGGTTGAATATATATTGATTAAATACAATAATTTTCATTGTAAGAAGATCAGCCACTGAAGAAGCCATGTTTCAAGTTTGGGCAAAAAGCGGTGGACTTTACTATGGGGAATAAAATGTGAATTTGCAAAGAAAATGAGCCAGGTTTTTTAAATTAACTAATAAATCATAATATTAATATAATTAATTATTAAATTAGTTTAGATTTATATTATTGGCATAGAGAGATTTTTACAAATTTGTGCTACCCAAAGATTACTTCCAAGAAATAATCGTTTGACAAGAGATAATTCTATTTATTTTAATATTTATAAAACGTTATAATACTTTTAGGATTAGATTTGTTAAAAGCACGCAGCGGGATCCGTACCCGCGTCTCTTGGAAAACGTAGGGACATAGGCAAGGGCCTCTGACCGCTAAACCATGTGTTCTAAGTCCGGTTGCTTCGAAATTCTTATACGTTTGCTACAATTTATTAAATTTTGTAAGCATTAAATTATAATATTAAATTAGTTCTCACAAAATACAATAGGATTACAAATACTTGTCTAGGAAAATGTTATCAAAAAATTAATTTAATTTTTACTTGATAAGAACAACATATTACAGACGCTTAATGAAAGAATAAAGGTCGTAATATAAAGTTGATAAGAAATTCAATTAGCTATGTAGAAATTATTATCCACGGAACACAAAGAAGCCTTCATCCTGTCGAAGATTAATAGCTAATGCTTAGCATTTTTATGATAAAAAAAATATATTCTAGCTTCAGATCTTAGCGTTAGTTTAATATAATTTTTATATGAATATAATTCATTTACACAAGAAAATTCATAAAATTTATATTGAAAAAGGGAATAATACTTATTTAATGAAAAAAACTTCTAAATGTCAAGGCATTCTGTTAATTGATTTTCATTTTTCCTACCGCAATTGCAACATAAAGTTGAGTGGTGGAACTCTACGCCGCGTTTTATCTGAACAGAGCTGAAAATTCAAAATTATTTAAATATAATCATTCACCCAAGTGGCTATCGAACTCACAACCAATCGTGTTAAAAGTCAGACGTCGTCCCATTATTCCATAAAGGCCTAAACAAAAACTTTAAAATGTATTGAAAAATGTAATCTTCCTCTAGATAAAGAACCCAAGCGAAACAGAAATTTCTTACGTTATTTCTACATTGTAAAGACGGTACATATAACTTTTTCGTTTTGTATCGATATAGAGTGTACCGTTCTGTGATGGATCGTTCGTTAGCTTCTTTTATAGTTTTATGTTTTCTTAACAAAAATTCTAAAAATTTTATGCTTTTACGATGAAAGAATGATGGAATTGACATAGATTTATTGGATTGATTGCTCATTTTTTTAGCTTCACTATTTTATCCTGCACAGAAGGAGGGAGAGTAAATAAATATTGTCAAAACACTTTGTACTCCGCTTTCTACCGAATTCGGGATATTGCGTGTTGAGTGGCGGAAGTCAACGCCGCGCTTCAAATTTGTCTTGCCAGAGCGAGGACTTGTATTTTTAATAATAATCACTCCCCCGAGTGGGGTCGAACCCACAACCAATGGTGTTTAGAGTCAGACGCTGTCCCACTGCGTCACGACCGGCCTCACACAATGGTTGCTTATTTAATTAGTATAAGAAGTGAAGGACTGAGGTAATATCATATAAAAAAAACTTTTATACTGATACGCCAGCATATAGCATATAATTCTAACATGATTGGTACAATTCTATTTTTTTTTCTGTTTTATATTGTAAAATTGCTTCCACGGTTAGTAAAATAAAATTCGGCGTTGTGTTACGCAACTAAATTCATAATGTTTTTATTATTTAAAAAAAATCGAACGCCTCACCATATACGATCTGTTTGATTTACAGAAATAAAAAACCTTAAAATTCGTGCATTCTTCTCTCTTGATCCCATAAAATTAAGGGTATACTGTGATAATAGAATATATTCAAACGAAATTAAATATTAAAATTTCTAAGTACAAAGAAATATTAAGCGGAAACGCTAGAGTACTGATTATACATTTCAAAGTGCTCATTTCGAATGTAAACAACTGTTCTCCTTTTATTCAAATCTACTTTGTTGGCGGACCGGATTCTGCTTTGTTGCATCCGAATCAGAAATTTGAGTTATTTCATTGCACTATTGCAGTTAACGAACGGTTGTTAGTTATTAAACTTGGTTTAATATTCGACTTTAGTAACTAAATATTGTTTCAATTTATTCTTCTAGGATAAAGTACTTAAGCTATCACGTTTCTTAATGTTTTTTTTTTAATTTCACGCTTTATCCCGCATAACAGGATAGTCAGAGATCACTTAGTGTCGATACACTCTTTTCCCTGTTTTCCTCCCAAAATCAAGACATTAAGTGAGTGGTGAACTCAACGCCGCGCTTTGTTTTACCAATGCGGAGAAATGAAAATATTTTTTTAATTATAATCTTTCTTTTGGTTGGATATGATGATGTACCAAACGCCACGATGACCTCTAAGTATTAATATTTTGTATATAATAATGTTTTGTCTATACGATAAACAAATAATATTGGGGTGTTTGTTTGTAATATTAAAACAACTACTTTTTACTAAGCGCATATAGTCGTTCACATACGTTAAATATAAAAAAAAAATTTAATTTTCGTTTGTCTGTGTCTGACTGTTCTGATTAATGTCCGGAACAACTAGGTAGATTTTGATAGAACTATCACTGGAAACTAGCTCATATAATAGGGGGTAATTTAGACCCTTATTTAAGATTAAATAAGAGATCAGAGAAGTCGCGGGCACAACTCTTCGCTTTTTGATTGTCTTGCATAAGCTTATAATATATTATATTATTTTATAGGCAGAAATGACCAAGTATATCTTAATTAAACGGAGAAATGAAAATATTTCAACTCTCTCCAGTATTGATCGACCTTACAACCTTACGGCTAACAGTCCGTCGCTGCACTTTGCTCGAATGGCCATTTACGTTATAACATAATTCAATTAATTTAATAATGGTAAATAAGTAAATTATCATTTTCGATTTTTAATTGATTTACGGAGTTATTGTAACAAAAATAGCACGTATAATATACGTGGCTATTCATCATTTCTTATTAATACTTGCAGCATCAATTACAATTATATATAATGGGACATTGCATTTTACTTATTACCAACCAATTTGAAAATATGAATTTTATTTCAATAAAGCCAAGCCGGTGGTGGAACAGTGGGACAGCGTTTGACTGTGAACGCAATTGGTTGTGGGTTCGATTCTCACTCGGGGGAATGATTATATTTAAATTATTTTCACTTCCTCGCTCTGGTAAAGACAAAGTGCGGCGTTGAGTTCCACCACTCAACATGTAATGTCTCGAATTCTTCTTCTAATTCGACATTAGAGTTTTAGACTTAGAAATTCAATCATTGTATTTACGAACAAAAGCAACCATTTCTATACTATTTGTTCAGCAGAATAAAAATCCGACCTAGTCCTATATAAATAAAGTTGTAAGCCACGAGATATATCTGCTAGTATGTAAGTATCATTAAATAAGGCCTTGTTCAAATACAGTCCAAATTTCACAAAATCTCATTTTAATGCATACTGCTTTATATCTAAAATATTATTATAGTATTTACTGTCTGTTAATTAATTATTAAAAGGTTTTCATAGTATCATTTACGTAATACTCTCATTGAAATGTTTGCCGTTTCACAATTCTCAATATTATGGCCAAATACCTACTTATTACTTACACATATATTTGTTTTAAAACAAAATAATAAACCTCTTAGACTATGTATATCTTTAATTTCGTTTCGTTTTTGCTTTTCATATCAAAATTTAACTTCATTTTTTTTATATTTTTATCAATTATTGAATGATTTTTTGATAATTAAAAAAATTGTCATTAATTCCAAAAGGAAATAGAATATTTGTTCAAGTCTTCCATCGAGATTATCGTAGCTCAGTGGGACGGTGTCTGACTGTAAACGCTATTAGGTTTAATACCTATACTAGATACTATGGCAAGAGAAAACACGGCGTTGTGCTCTGTTCAACATTCAATGTCTTGATTTCGGGAGGAAAGCGCGATTACACTTTCCACTTCACTAAATTATTTCTGATTTATCTGATATACGCAGGATCTACTTGCTAGTTTCCATTTCCCATATATAGCTGGAAAAAACACAGAGAAATATTTATACACTTCATACTATTTTATATATTTAAAAATAGATTTTCTTCAAACATATAACAGTTGTATGGCTTGTTCTTTACTGTTAGTAAAACTAATGTGTATCTCACGTTTGACCTCAGAAGTGGGGCACAATGAAGAGGATTTTGTTCGTGACTTGCCTAAAAGAAGCTTACATATGGCAAGTCGATTAAGTAAGTATATGTTTATGTGTATATATATTTTTTAATATTTTATTGTAAATACTTGTTTGAAAACCTCTATCTAGGTCCTCATGGTGCAGTAGGACAGCATTGCTTAGATCTCTTTGGTAAAACAAAACACGGCGTTGTGTTCTGTTGCTCAACATGTAACGTCTTGATTTTGGGTGGAAAGCACATGACGGGGTGTCTTGACACTAGACTTTTTCTTACTACTTTGTTATGCGGAATAATGTTTTAACGGAAACTTTTGTAATATAGTGTTAATTTGATATATTTGTAACGTGTCTTTTAATATACAAACACGCTCCATAAATTAAGTTATTTCTATATATATATATATATATATATATATATATATATATATATATATATATATATATATGTATATATATATATATATATATATATATATATATATATATATATATATATATATGTTCTTAGTTAGCTTACACAACGTTGCTCTCAGTGATGGTGTTAACCTCTCAGGAAATAGGTATTATAATTTTGACACACCTGTGTACGTTTTACCATTATGGTATATTTATTACATTATATTTATTATATTCGTTTCTCAATATAAATTAGCGTTATTTGAAAATTAACTCGGGTATATGTACTGTGTTGTTCTAATATTTTATGTGTTCTAAGATTAGAACTTACTAATAATTAGTATTAATTAGTAAGTACTTAATTTTGTACTGTTTGTATTTTAAGAGTTATTAAATTCTGAATTTCATAGTCTACAGTAGTTATTCCATTTATTCATTTATTATGTACAAAAGTTTAATGAAATAATAATTTGTAATAAAAATATGCCTTGAAATTGTGTTTTCATTTATACAATATATTTAAACGTATTTTATTATTGTATTTGAGGCCGGTCACGGCGCAGTGGGACAGCGTCTGACTGTAAACGCGATCGGTTGTGGTTCGATCCCGATCGATCGAGTGATTATATTTAAATTATTTTCACTTTCTCGCTCTGGTAAAAGACAAAGTGCGGCGTTGAGTTCCACCACTCAACATGCAATGTCTCGAATTCGGTGGAAAGCAGAGTACTTAGTGTCTTGACACTAGGTACTTTCTGTCTACCCTGCTATGCGGGATATAAGCGTGAATAAATAACTAAGTTGCCCATATTATTAAATGACATGACAGGCTGAGTTTGAATAAAACAAGTTAGTATTTTATTAACATATGATTTTAAACACAAATATATTTGTTTAAAGTAATTAAATTACGCTTGTATACAATTAATTGTGTGTAGGGGTAAAAAAAAATTGTATTTAATCCCAAAATCCTAGGATTGATTTAGTTCCGAAATTTTCGGGACCAAATATCAACTGGAATACTCGAGTTATTAGACTCTGGAATTTTCTTTTTTACCTAGCAACACAAACATGCTTTGCCAGTTTAACTTTCTTTCATTATTATTCAGCTTGACGTTTTTTTGTACTTACTTAGCAGGGTAGTCGATGAAAACTAGCTCTAAGGACTCCGTTCTCCTATTTCAGTCTAAAATCTCAAATTGAGCGACGAGTTTAAACACCGCTTCTTGTCGTACTAGAGCGGAGAAATAAAAAACGAATTAAGCCACTCGTATTTACAACCAGACCTGTGTCCCATTACAACATAATAACTATAAAAAATAAAATAATATTTCAAAGCCAGTATAATTATTATTTCCATCTTCTAACAAAACACTAAGATTAATGAACGGAATAGAATAAGATGAATTTCCAAACAACACATGTACTACTCATTTCACGGCTAACTACCGTCAACTAGTGTCGCTGTGTCTGATTTAAATTGTTCCAAGCGTAGATTACGTTTCAGTCTGACGTACTTGTAATGCTTTAGATGTTGGATGTAATGCTGAATTATAATAAAATACTTTTTGTTTAAGAGATTATGATAATAATATATAAAATATATTATATAATTTATATATTTATCACGCAAAGAGAATTTTGCAATGATTTTCTTATACATTATTAAGAAAATTATGCGGAGGAATATCAAGTATCAATTTTATATTAAAGTACTAGTTTTTTTCGCGACTTTATCTGTAAAAACTTAACATATCTGGATCTTTACTTTTTAATTTTAAAGTAAAAGTCAACAAAAACGAAATGTAGTCGGTATTTCATGTTCTTCTTCACTTTCTTTAAATTTACCTTGCCTTATTCGTTTAGTCTCTTGAATACTGAGAAAATCTAACTTGAGCCTTTGCTTAAGCTTTTGTTTGCACTATACGTGCTCATCTAAAATCCCTAAAAGTCTAAATATTTGAATCCGAAAACACTAAAATATTATAAATAAGTAGATATTTTTTCCGGAATACTTGCATATTTAATTAAGCTCGAATACTGAGAAAATCTCGTTTTCTTTTATTTAAACACAATGATTCTTGTCATAATAATGGTTGGGTCAAGAAGTATTAAGGAGTATAATCATTTATCGGCCACTCACCTGCGTTAGCGCGTAGGGTACTGAAAAATACAAACACCTATGTAAACTACAAAAATAATATAAGCCCGAAGGTATCACTCTCGCGCAATTATAAGATGTTAAAAAAACTCAGCAATGCAAATAAAGAACAAAAGCCATAAATATTTAAAAGTTAATAAGCCCAAGTTCATGTAAACTAGCCTATCTGGTTTCTTTCCAAGTTCTGACGATCAATTATGTGCGTGTCCATCATATGTTTTTCAGTGTTCTTACGTTATCCGAAACTGCTCATTAAGTAAACCACTTTCTCATAATGTTAGGCAGGCGAGGTACATCTTTCAATTGTAAACTGGTCTGGTATATACTTCAGATATTCTATACTACTCCAAACTTTCGTTTTTTATATGTCACCAATAATTGTTTAATTAAATTAAGTATTAAACTCCTAGGCGTAGATTTGAATTTAAATCCTGGAAGCTATTTTCTTTTTCCAAATATTTACTGCGTTACTAACAGAAAAAACACAAACTAAATGAATAGATCATATAAAGTTCGAAAAAAAAAAGCTAATAACCGTTCCTGTTTAAACATTTTAATTAATATTTAAAATTAACATATTTTTTAGCTTTACGCTTATTATTCCGCATAGCAGGGTAGACAGAAAGTACCTAATGTCAAGGCACTCCGTACTTCGTTTTCCACCGAATTCGAGATATTCGTGTTGAGTGGTGGAACTCAACGCCGCACTTTGCCTTTTCCAGAGCGAGGAAGTGAAAATAATTAAACTAAAGATATAAAATTTATGTCATCACTACATTTTTTTGGTTCATTTAGAAACATTGCAATGTAACTGGCAAATAGATTATAATATAAGCATTTCCCTAGTGAGATGATCGTAATACTTCAAGTATATGTGGTACACATATACTTGAAGTATCATGTGGAGTACACCAGCTTTGCGACGTTCGAATATAACTTTAAATTTATATGTAAATAATGAGTTTTGAGATGCAAAATAATATGTAACATATGTTTTTGTCAATATTTATATATTTTTTTAATTATTTATTTTATCTTATTCTTTTTATTGTCGATATTTATTTATTTTTTTAATTATTTATTTTATCTTATTCTTTTTATTGTCGATATTTATTTATTTTTTTAATTATTTATTTTATCTTATTCTTTTTATTGTCGATATTTATTTATTTTTTTAATTATTTATTTAATCTTATTCTGTTTATTACATAACAATAATAATGACATGAAACCTGCAGACCCCTAAGTATTCTATGAATTCACTCTGCTGGTGGGGAAAGAGATCGAGAGAGAAAAGAGGAGCTCGGAGCAGTGCAGAACCGTAAGATTATCCCTTATCCCAAAAGATGCGGGTATCCCAGTTATTTGGTGGTAGGAGATTAATCCTCGGAATGGCTTGTGATTACTATCACAAATGATATAGCTACTACACTATCTCCTCTCACTTCCATCCCAGCAACGCCTCCACGACTCTAATGTTAAGAATGTCCATCGATGAAGGTGACCACTTACCCCATCAGGTGGCTTGCCTCCTTTTTCTATAAAAAAGAAGTGCCCCAAGCTTTGTCCTAGGCAATCCAAATGTAAACTTAAGTGCCCCTCTAAATATTGATCAGATTTTGTTTGCACTGTATGTACTCATCTAAAATCCCTAAAAGCCTAAATATTTGGATCCGAAAACACTAAAATATTATAAAGAAGTAGATATATTTTCTGGAAAATTGGCATATTTAATTAAAACTTATTTTTAAAACGTTGGTTAAACAAAATGTAGCTTCAAATATTACTTGCATAATCGTTAAGACTCTTGAGAGTGCATTTTAGTTGCACGTATGCGCCTGGTACATTAAGATAAATATAGACCATGTATAAGTCTGTAATAACAAGTTACTCGATATAGAGACTGGTAGGTATTTTATTTTGCCAATATGACTATTTTTATTGTAGCTTCAATTTTTTATTCTACATAGCAAGATTGTATATGAAATATAACACTTCCCCGACATATAACACTTCCACGAGCGGGGATCGAACCCACAACCAATCGCGATTCAATCAGACGCTGTTCTACTACGCCACGACTGGCCCCTATTTATAATATAATTTTCTTTTTATAATAGGTTAATTCTTTATTTATAGCGTGCCAGCATTCACAAATCAATTCCCCAATGTCTCCTTGTATGTTCAACTGTACTGTATCAAGTCTCAGATGTATTAAGGTTATAAATAACTTTTTACAGGCAAGTATTATGAGAAATTAATAATTTATTGATTATTATGATGGCATTAATACTTAGGTTTATTTATTTTTAAACGAAATTACATATAAAGTTGCTGTTCCTACGTAGAATTTAACATCTCCTGAATCCTTATTTTATTTTTATAAAATAATAGTAATTATGTAATTACAGAGCTAATTGCCGTACAAGTCGTCTCAAAATTAGTCCAAGCAAAAATCAAATATCATTCTGGTATACATATATATCCCGTGTACACTTATATATGTATTTCGTAAAATCGCGGTTATTTTAATATTCCAACTCCAATTTTATTTAATTCTGTAATGATTTATATCACATTCGATGTATTTAAAACACTACTAAGCATAATTTATTTCGTAGAAAAAAGAAATAGAATTCACAAAAACATACAAAATGTTTAAAATATTTTAAATATATACAGAATTTCGCTGCCTCTTAAAACTTGATCGTTATTTGAAAACTCGAGCGCTTTCGTTGCCTTGGCATCATTGTTCACGTAGTTGAAATCTTTGTTTTCAATTTATATAATTCCAGCAACAAAACGATTATCCGCAACGAGGGTGGGCAGGTTTTATGATTGAGAGGTTTAAACTTTATTCCATTTTTTTTTTGAATTAGAATATTTTTTCTGAAGATATCCCCCGCAGCTCCCTTGTTATAAAAGGACCTTGGATGGCGATGATAACTCAGCTTTGGGTGACCTGCACAAAAGAGGCCGGTCGAGGCGCAGTGGGCGTGGGTGAGACAGCGACTCACTGTAAAAGCGATCGGTTGTGGGGTCAATTCCCACTCGAGGGAATGATTATCGTAATCGCAACGATAGGCGGAGTCCTTCAAGGAGTTAACAACGGAGCGCCAAACGCAACGATCTCTGGAAATCTCTTTCATCCACCTCGTCCACAGTCATTACCCTATTCATACACGACCTTCGGGAGGTCCCCATACTTTTACGTGACCTTCGTCCAGTATCTTCGATACTGGGTTTTTGTAAATCTCTCCTCCGACCTCTCGTACCATTCACCTTTATTTTAGAAATCTTTCTTACTATTCTTTCTTCATTTATCATCTCAACGTGCCCAAACCACATGAGCACGTACTTCTTTATTCTTATTATATACGACGCAATTTTTTTGTTTACCTGGTAACCCTATATATAGTTTAGAAATATTTGTTGCACTAATGTAATTACTTAGAACTAATATTGACTCTTTCTTTTGACCTTTCAAAACAATTTCATTAGACTCGAGTACTAAAACGAGAATTCAAGGAAGTACGAGTATTTACACAACACTTGAAGTATAAATAAAAGCCAATTTAAATTATTAATTTTATACACATTTAAGTTGTTTAGTTTCTTCTACTAAATGACGTAGTAATAGACTGAGTTCTTTTTAAAATAATTAATTATTACTTTTTATATTATGGTTAGTTAAAGAGAACGTAGTGTTACTCCTTTCCTCTTCGACTCTTTAGTTTCTTTTTAAGTTTTTAACGGAGTTATCTTATTGGTATATGTTTAAGCAAACTTAATAATAATATTAACATAAACGTTGTAGGTCCATCGTGGCGCAATGAGTGTAAATGAATTGTAAATTCGATTGGTTGTGGGTTTGATTTGCGTTCCGCAATGATTACATTTTTATTATTTATAATAAGATAAATTGTGAATTTAAGTGATTGGATGGCTTTGATTACTTCTGCTCTTGTAGGTAGAGACACATCAATGTTTAAACTTGGCTGGGACAAGTAATCAGGAGTGTATTGATGATTCTGACATCGTTAGGAACTAGGAAGATCTATTTAAAGTGCTCCCATCTCTCAGACCAAAATTTTTGTTGTCTTGTACATCTCTCTGAGATTACCGGTATTGGCAGTACGTTGAGCGTTATCAGCAATAATATCTGCCCATATTCGTCGGTCATGCCACGTACTGCGATAGATACGTTTGCGGATCTATCAGTATTGTAGCTTTAGATCGTCTACTGTTGACGTATCGTTGTTTTTCAGAAGTTCAAGGTAAAGTTCTCTTCTTTGTCCAATTAGCTTCCAAGTTTTCTGTGACATCAAATCTTTCCGTGAATGTGTTTTAAGTCCAAGAAGGATGGATTGGTTTCTGTATAGACCATTTTAATGTGATTCCACTCCTTGTCGACTGATTTTTGAGTGTCCACATCGAGTCCGAAAAAACGATTTATCATATTAAATGAGTCTAAGATGTCTAGGCTCCTTTGCTTATTGATTTCGTACTATACCTATTCTGGACGTCAAACAACGATGAGCGCCATTTGGAGCTGATTGCGATGTGGTCAATTTGGTTCTTTGCGATCATATCGGGTGGGCTCCATATGTATTTGTGGTGGTTGCCGTGAATAAATGGTGTCCCTCCGATGGTAAGATTATTATTTTTACTGAACTCTAAAAACTTTTCATTGTTTTCATTGCGGTCTCCCAAAACATGCTTGCCTATATGCCTTTGAAAACCATCATTGTTTGTGCCCAACTATGTTTCAACCCATGACTATGACAATATCCTGTTTGCGGAAGTTCCTCAAAGTTAAGTTAAGGTTAAGTACATTATAGAAATGGTCCTTGTCATCGTCTGATGTCTGAACAATGATGATCTTTCTGGCTCTGGTATTAAAACGGGCTGTAGCGATTCGTTCTGATATGGATTTCCAGTCAAGTAGGCTTCCAAACCCTATGCTGTTTTCACAAACGCCGTTTTCTTCTTCCTTTCCGGATTAAACAAATGTAAGGCCTCCTGACGTTCTCAGCTCTCTGAATCCGTATCTGCTCACCTTATTGAGGCCAAGAATTTGCAATTTATTTTTCAGCATGCTTGCATCTGCTGGGTAGTCGGCTATCCTCGCCCAGTGTTTGCACATTCCACAATTTGTGTTGGTACTTTCATGCCGAAAGTCATTGTAAATTAATCGGAACGGTTTTGTACTGTTTCGGTTTCATTAATCACTTGTTGATTTTGAGTAAGCCAGTGATTAGCCTACTTTACTCTAGCTTAACGGGGGGCTGCCACCTTGGAGTCTTTGAGCAGGTTCGGTTTTATTTCGAGTATCCTAACAAATTGTACACAAGGTATTCGCCTTATGCCCTGCATCCTTAGCTCAGCTGCAACACAGAGGTGGCGAGAGCGTATGATGGCGTGGTTGCAGCAGGTGCCAGGGGTGACGAAGAGGACGTGGGTGACGCGGTTTGGTCAGGGCTCTGTTTTAGAGAAGGTGTTCTGCTACGAACACATCAGAAAGTTTCTTATTTGCAGCCACACGCTATCTCACTGTGCCATGATAGGCTCTTAATCTATACTGTATGTCTTCAGATGCTTAATTGCGAATAGTATCAATAAAAAACTTTAAATTTTACAATTGCAGTAAATTCATCTGTGAAACCTATATTCTGTATAATTTTGTATGAATATTATAAAAAGAAATTTATATTCAGCCTTTATACTGGTTCTTTATTGGGAAACATCAAAGTCATGTTATAAACTTATGTCCATTCGTATGTATTATTTCTGATATAAATGGAAATAACTTTTCATATCACATCACAATACAATGAAAAAATATCAACCAATGAAAAAATATCAAAATGATACGAAATTATTGTGAAAAGGGGAGTCAAGTTCAATTAATAGTACGGGACAAAGTTATCGTGTCGTGTAAGGCATGAGGACTAAACGGGGGTCTTCATACTTGTAAGGTGACCTTTCTCCAGTATCAGTGATACTTTAATTTCGAAGGAATCAATTTCTCAAACCAAGGTTTTTCTCTACATTTCAAAGGAAGAAGTTGAAAGAAGAAAAATAAATTTAAAACAAGATTAATATATTAGACAATTTTATCTCTTGTCTATCAAACGGAAGCCTCGACATAAGTACTAAAAACTGATCTGTACTTAAATATTTGTGTTTTTTGTATTATTCGTACATGCGATTAATTCGCTTAAAATAATTTCTCGAATTTAACAGGTTTATATATATATATATATATATATATATATATATATATATATATATATATATATATATATATGTATATATGTTGTTTATGTAGGTTTATATATGTTTATATATGTTATTTACATATCCAATGTAACCTCTGCCTGATGAGTTATCAAGCAGCATTTTATCTTACACTCAAGAAGGCCTTGTGTTTTTTTAGGATATGAAAGCAATGAAAAGAAACCGTAGTAAATGCCAAAAATCTTTCTTAGACTTCTTTTTTAGCGTTTATATGATGTAAATTTTATTTATTTTTATAACGATAATTAATAAGCAGTTTTAAAAGTAGTACGATATTGCACATAAAGTCAAAAAAAGTACTTTAGAAAGTATATAACTATTTGGCGAATTTCATCAGAAAAGGAGGCAAATGAGCAGAAAGCAACCTGATGGTAAGTAGTTACCTTCGTTCATGGACATCTATGAAACTAGAGTTGTATATACGTTGCCGGCCTTGGAATGGAAGTGTAAAGTGAGATGAGGGAATGGATGGTTGGGATTAGGAAAGCTGGCTTACATGATATCGAATCGGAATACATCATCAGATATTTGGCAGATCGTTTTTGTCATGATAGGAGTCGCCAGCCGAAGGACTTTCCTCTTACCACCAAATTACTTGGACACCCGCCTCTTACGGGACGCTATCCAGCAGCGGAGGGGAATTATATTCTACTCCAGTTATAATAGGAAATTAAATTATTTCTTAATTTTATGTCTTTTTATGTTTTTACTGTTACCAAAAAGATTACACTCATAACATCGTTATTGTAAGAAAAAACTCTTTACCATTACCGTTTCTCTGGTCGCTAAGACTAATCACGACGTTGAGTTCCACCACTCAACATGCTGTCTAAACTTTAGGCGAATTTCAAAAAACAGAGTGTATTGACACTACATTTTCTCTCACTACAGTTCTATGCGAAATAAAGCGTGAAGCGAAAATAAAACCCTCTATAGTACAAACGCTACGAAATAAAACGACTAGTTTATATTGAAATTTTATTTCCAAGTATCTATTTATATATAATAATTATATTTTAAAATCATTTTATTTACATACAAATGTTATATCACGTTGGTAACAATATGACGGGGTGGTGATTGTGCTTCTTCTTTGGAACTTTTAACTTAAGGACTAACACTAGAAACGCTATCGCATCACGTAATAACGTAGACTGTGTAGTAATTAGCGTCACAATTACTATTGTCGTTATAGTTTTTAACGACGGATGACACGATGAGGCCCCGGCGTGGAGTTCCGCGAGACTTTCTGTAACAAAATCATATTTTATATTTAAATAAGATTATATTTGAGATATTGCATCGTGAACTCGTTTCATTGGATTCTGATGGTGAGATGATTTTAAGTTATTCCATCTGCTGGACTATAGTAAAATATAAAAGTATCAGAGGCCACCGTCGCGTTATGTGGAAATGTAAATACGGTTGGTAGTGGGTTCGATTCAAACTCGGGGAAATTATTGTTTATAATCTATTTTCATTGCTACGCTCTGGCACAGAGCACGCGGTGTCGAATATTTTACTCAACTAGCAATGTCTCAATTTCAGGCAGAAAGCAGTTAACGGAATGTCTTGACACTAGGTTGATTCTGAATATCCTGCTATGGGGAACAAAGCTTTTTTTAATAAAAAAATAATAAAGCATTGGAAGATATCTAGACTTGATTTTTTAATGGTATACTGTATTCTTAAGGACAGGAGGAGACGTGGGTACAAATTGATTTCTGAAACCGTTTAACTAAAAATTTAACTAAATTCTGTTTCTTTTTCTGAAAATAAAGAAAAAATTATCTCATAATATTTTAAGGTGTAATTTGTAATTTTTATATATATTCGCTTTAATCCATCGACCAATTTCTATGAATTATATCTTAGAAGTGACACAATCATATCCACACTCCATAGATAATATATTAATGAAATTACTAATTATATTATCCAAATCTTTAGCATATTACTAAAATTTAAAATCTCAAAAAATATATTTCTCGAACATGAAACCGATATGGATAAGACAATGCACGGCGTTGAGTTCCGCCGTATAATATGTTCTCTCTGCCTACCAGACAAAGGAAGTGCTATGTGCAACCAAAAAATAACTCCGTAACGTTATAAATGATTTTAAATGAAACTATTTAACCGGATTGCGTATATTTTGGTATTCGAAATTTTTGGACACCTGAAATATGGTTAAATAGTTTCATTTAAAATGTATAAAAATCGCGAAAATCAAAGATCTTATTACGTTATAAGTGAGTTGATATATAGATAGGATATCTTTTAGGGTAAATATATTGAAGTTCAAGTAATATTTGTAATTTTGTTAGTATAATAATAAAATACTTTTTTATTTAAAACAAAATCCTAGGGTCTAAATTTAAAAACTTTGAAATCTCAAAACCACCAAAACATTCAAACAGATGTTGAGAGTTTGATTTTTTTTATATAGATATTATATAGATAGCAGGGTAGACAGAAAGTACCTAGTGTCAAGACACTCCGTACTTCGCTTTCCACCCAAATCGAGACATAGCCTGTTGAGTGGTGGAATTCAACGTCGCATTTTATCTTTACCAGAGCGAGGAAGTGGAAATAATTTAGACATATTCACTCCCCAGAGTTGGAGATATTATAATCTTTATATCAACTGAAATTTTCAAAAATCTATCGAGTACCAAAATATTTGCAATTTATAATATTTATGATTTTTTTTAAATATATAACATAATTACTTATCACAATATTTACGTGCAGTACAGAATTGATTCTTAATCGTATAGTAATACTATTATCTGTACAATTTTCAAAGTTAAATTTTATTTAACAGTTTGCCCCGATGTGAAAACAACAGAGTGATATTAATTTTGTGAGCGCTGTAACTTTTCATTAAAATCTGTCGAAGCCAACAAAAGCGATAGTTCAATTTCCTTCATCCTGTCCGTAGAATGGAGCAAGTAATTTCAGTTTTGCTTCAATATTAGTGAGAAATTAATTAAATTATTCTTTATATACTATATATATATATATATATATATATATATATATATATATATATATATATATATATATATATATATATATAGATCGAATTCTTCTTCTGATTTTTTTTGTAGGAAAAGGAGGCAAACATACAGAAGGACCACCTGATGGTAACCTTTGCACAACATTGGCCTTGAGATGGAAGTAAGAGTATAAAATGTAGTAGCCTCAACAGCTAGAACTCTCACAACCACACTACTCGGAGGAAAAGGATGGATGGGAATAGGGTAAGTTAGCTTGACATCGAACCCGAGCACATCGTCAGATATTTGGCTGATCGTTTTGGTTATAATAGAGGTTGTGAGCCAGTCGGAGAATTAACACTCTACCACCTAACTACTGGGATATCCGCCTCTTACGGGAAGCTATCCTGCAGCGGAGAGAAATTATATTCTACCTCGTCCTCCCACAGGGAAACACATATTACAATGATAAAATTCTGCATCTAGTGGATCTAGATTAGCTGAATCTAGCGCTTAAACGAATAATTAAAACTAAACCAATATATATATATATATTGGTTTAGTTTTTTGATTTCATTCATAGATTTTGCTAGATCTAGCTAGATCCAGTTCATTTTGTAAAAATTCAACAGGATTAATGCTTCTGAATTTCAATCAATATAAACATCTCTATTAAACACACATTTATATAAAGTGACATACACACGTTCACAAGCTTAACGCTCTTTTGTTAAATAGACTGAGTAGGTAAGTGTAGTACATAAAATAGAAAAGGATTTTTACCTATTCTGCCTATAGTCATTGTACGCGGCCAGGCACGTCGAGTAAAAATCTAATCAACTAGCCAAAGTCGTAGTTGATAAACTCAAGGAATTCCCGGTTATATAAACAACTACTAAAAATAATTTATGTCTTTCTGGTACATCGGAAATTTTAAACACGAATGGTTATCGATTCGATTCCGACTCGCGGACAGATTAGATTTAAATTGTTTTCATTTCTCCGCACTGATAAAACAAAGCGCGGCGTTGAATACTGCCGCTTAATATGCAATGTCTCGAATTTAAACGGAAAGCAGCAAACTGTGTCTTTCTACTAAATTTTCTCTGTCTTGATCGGTAAAGTATGCAAATGCAAAATGGTATTCGAACCCTTAAACATTGTGGATAAGTATATCAAGCAATATCTGTGCTAAGGCGTGGCGGCGTTATTTTACTATATAAAAATTGCAATTTCTATTTTCAAATTGCAAATTATTATATTTTTTCAGCATGTCAATCAACTTTTTTACACAATTGAAATATTTCTCTAAAAATGGTTAGAATAAGTTTTGATATTCCATTTTATTACACTATAGTACCGAGAAATTCGCTTCATAATTTATTTTATTATTATTCCTAGAATACTTTTATCAATAAATTAAAAAAAAAGCATTTTTCCACGGAAAATTAAATTACATAATTAATATTTAATTATATTTATTCGGATATTTCCGAAGCTTCACGCTCTTATCCCCCATAGCAGGGTAGACAAGATGTATCTATTGTCAAGTGACTCAGTATTTCGCTTTCCGCTGAATTAAAAACATAAAATGTTGTGTGGCGGCATTTAACGCCGGGTTTTGTCTTACCAGAGCAAGGAAATGAAAAAAATTTTAAGTATAATCTTTTCCTCGATTGAGAATTGAACCCACAACCGATCATTTTTACAGTCAGACACTTTGCAATATTTCTAAGTCGAACGGTAAGTAAAAGGGAGGAACTAAAAAAAATGTCAACAGATAGACAACGTAACTGAATAAAAAACGACAACCCCTTCATAACGTCACGTATGCGTCTTCATACGTTATAAAGAAACGTGCCACTTGACAGCATCGCAACACGTAATGGATACAATTTGTATGGAAACTTTTTACATTTACAATATTATACATTATACAGTAGAAGAAATAACCGTATTTCAGACTTTCAGATGAGCTTTTATGGCGAAAGTTTCCAATTTTATTCTTTGTAGTTTATATTAATGTTTTTAATTAATGCTTTTATGTATATACAACTTCTGGCTATTTGAGCTTAATAGTGAGGTATCTAGTGTGAAGATGCTTTATTCGCTGAGTATGTGCATTGTATGTAAATGTATAACACAAATATTTAGCTCAACTGAGGTATTAATTGGCGACGGAGAATTGAAAATAAATGATTTAATTATTTATTCCCTTGTTCTAGTAAAATAAAGTGCGGTGTTGACGTCCGTCATGAAACACGTAATATCTCGATTGCAAAATTATTTCGTAACAATACATTTAACAACTTTGCTCACAAACATTTTTATATATTTTTCAGTTTTATCATAAAATTAATGCATTATATATATATATATATATATATATATATATATATATATATATATATATATATATATATATATATATATATATATATATATATATCTGTAATGTAGTGGCAAGACACTCCGCGTTACTTCGCGTTCCGCCAAATTCGAGACATTGTGTGTTGAGTGGCGGAGTCTGGCGCCTCACTTTGTCTTACCAGAGCGAGGAGCTCAATATACAATTTTCGACAGTTTGTATAGCAGCTCAATTTAAAGTTACTTCCTGTACGTATTAAAACTCCAGATGAAACTTTCTGTTGTTGTAAGCAGGAACTTTGCAGCTTCATAATATTAGCTTTTCAGTACACGTACGTAGGTGCTGCTTATACTTTCTATTACTTTTTGTTTACGTTACCATTTTTTTTGTTGCATTTTTGCAGTATTATACTTTTGAGTAAAAAGTTGAAAAATTCTTTTTGGGCTAAAGAGCTGGAAGCAATACATTTTTACTGCCACCACAAGCTAAAGCCGTAGATAATTATTAATACTTTTTAAATATAAGGTGTTTGAAAGGATTTGAAAACAAAATTTTGGATGAATTTATTTAATATGAATTTAAAGTTGATTATTATCTGGAAATAAAGGGCCGAGTACCTTATTATTAGAGATTATGAGATAAATATATAAATAAAGTAAGTGTGTTTGTTTGTATTATAAAAAAAGCGTCTCTCACTCAATGCATATGTATTCGTATGTATATAAGGTACATATTCTAAAATAACATATTTCATAATAAATATCTATCTGTTCGTTCCAGCTATAGAACTGGTGGGTGGGTGGCCGATAGTGACAGGACTAACTAGCTGTTAGCTGATGTAATAAGAGCTTAGGTTACTTGTATCTTTTTTATTTTAGCTTCACGCATTTATCCAGCATAGCAGGGTAGACTGAAAGAACCTAGTGTCAACACACTCCGTACTTCGCTTTCTATCAAATCCGAATCATTGTGTGTTGAGTGGTGAAACTCAACGCCACACTTTATCTTAACCAGAGCGAGGAAGTCACGATAATTTAATTATAATCACTTCCTCGAATGGAGATTGAACTCACAACTGATCGCGTTTACAGTCATACGCTTTCCACAGCTCCACGACCAGCCTCAAAATGTAGTTGTATTGTAATTTCTTTTAATTTACAATTATAAAATAAAGATCAAATGAAGTAAAATTCTACGCAGACGAAGTCATGTTTATTAAATCATGTTTATATTTAAGTCATTATTATACATTTACAATAAACTAATTCATTTTAAAAAGAAAATAATAGGAACAATATTTTTTTTGCTATCCTGGTCATTCTGGCAAGGACATTGAGGCTCACACTACGATAACAAAGTATTGTCATCAGATCCAGATACGTGTGCTTTTCAAGTAGTTCGGGTCGAAAAAAAGTGGATCAAAATGGCGTTGCAAGATTTTTTTATTTTGATTGATAGATAGGCGGAGATAATAGAAGCGCTGAACATATTTTTTTAGTAAATGATCATATTTATTTTACATTAAAAACAGCTCCGCGTTTTATCCCACACAGTTAGAGAGAACCCATTTGTGAGACACTGCGTTCCATTTTCCGCCCAAATTCAAGATATTACGAGAAATGGCGGAAGTTAACGCCGCGCTTTTTTCTACTAGAGAAAAAGGAAAGATGAAGAGTAAGAATCTAAGCTACACCCAAGCGAGCTTTGTAATCAGACGCTGTCCCATTGCACTAAGGTGGGCTTTAAAGCAATATTTCATTTGATATTTAGAAATATAAACAAAATATGATACTGTCTTTCATGAAAACTAATGAAGCTCTGAAATTAATTTTTATTCTAATATTAATGTTAAATTTGATGATTTATTTATACAATTCAAATTATAAAAGAAATTCTTAATTAATCCAATCAGCTTATTTACAGCACTTTCATTCCTATTTTAAACATGGTATTAATTTTTAATATATTTAAAAAAAATAACTCTACGCTTTTCACCGTATAGAAGGATAGACATAAAGACACTGGGAGTATTAAGCCACTACGATCTCCACTGCACTCAAATTGAAGACATTGCGTGTATAATGGCGGAACTCAACGCCGTATTTTGCTAAACGAAACTAAGACATAATTATTTAATTCTTAGCAGCACGTAATATTAATGATTATTATAAAAAATATAGCTTCCTGCCTTTTTCCTCAACTTTGTTCTCAACTAAACAGACGCTAAATTACCAAAGCATTATAATTGAAGTGGTTTATATTAACCAGTCCCCTACAAGAATTCGAGCCCATAACCACTGCGAGCAAAGTCAGTGTCACCCTGAGCCATAATAGAGTTAAGTAAACTGTATTTTTTGTCAACGAAATATGATATAATATATCTCTCAATTGTGATACGTCACTGTCTATCCCACGAGGAATGTGCGTAATGGTGAAAAATAGACAAGTCCTACAAGTCGAATCTAAAAGAGAATTTTGGTTGTCTTTTACAGAAAACAGAATTTATGATTATTCATCCCTTGGTAAGTCTTCAACTCGAGATTTATTAAATTTGTTATGATGAAAGGTACAAGTCGTTTTCGTGATATTTATTGTTTTTACTAGTATATATAAAAAGAAATGGTCTTATGTTTTTTTTGTATACATATTTTTGAGGCCCCTTGTGTGGTGTGGTGGGACAGCGTCTAAACGCGATCATTCGATTCGATTCCCAGTCAGGGGAGTAATTATAATAAAATTATTTTTATTTTCTCGCTCTGGTTAGACAAACGTTGAGTACTGCCACTCAACACACAAGTCTCAAATTTGGTGGAAAGTAGAGTACGGAGTGTCTTGATACTATGTACTTCCTGTTTATATTGTTATGCGAGATAAAAGGCTGAAGCTAAAAAAACCTCTACGAAACCATATTGATATAAAGGAATATTATGACGATAGATTATTTTTAATTATCAATATCTTTATTAGTATTAAATAACAATTTAAATTTCATACAAATTACTTGAAATAGTAACATTTAAGAGGTAATAAGGTTCTTTTTATAGGCGCAAAAATGGCTTAATTAATCTCTATAGTAGAGTAATCAGAGAGAACCTAGTGTTCAGATTTTCTGTTTCCCATGCTAGTTACTTTCTTACGAGGCAATTGTTATTAAAATCAAGGCAATTCTTATTTTAATTTGTATTATAAATGCAAATTATTTTCACGTTTTATCTCAGAAAAGTTTGGTAGTCAGAGACAGCCTTGGGTAAAAACATTGCGTTGAACGTTTTGTACGAAATGGAAAATTACCAGAGATATATGTAACTTCAAGAAAATCTGGAAATAAAATAAGCTATCTCTCTTTCTCACTCTCTGCACTCTCTGACTATTCCATGAAAACCAAATAAATAGATAAATAATTGAATTACCATTCAATACATGAACAGATACAGTATGAGGTCTGGCGCCACGCACAGCGCACGTGTAATTCCCAGCATCGCTACTGTTGACGCGAGCTAGTCTCAAGACGCTGTCTGCACCACCCGGTACTTGCTCTGTTTTTACACTGAAAACAAAATATTAAATTAAAATTCACTTTTCTTTTATTGTAATAATATTTCTGACTTCTCACAAATTACTCTACTACCCTTTTGGTTTATACAAGTTTAAAAACGGTAACATTGCAAACGCAGTTGTTTGAAGATTCGATTCCCATTCAAAGGAATGATTATAATATTTTTTTGCAATTAGTTGCTCTGGTAAAGCTTTTTTACATTTATAATACAAGCATGGCGTTTAGTTACGCCACTTAGTATAAAATGGATTTAAGACCGAAAGTATCACCAGTAGCCTGACTCTATTTTCCTAACATCTTTTTTATCTTGACGTTTTTTTCTAAATAGCAGGGTAGAGAGGAAGTATCTCGTGCCAAGACACTCTGAACTCAGCTTTTCGCCGCTGCAGCTGCATCAAAATTCTTATACGCTTATTAAAACGTTAAGCGTTGTTAGCATCTCTGTAGAGAGATTTCTACAAGTGTCTGCTACTTAAAGGTTATTAAGAAACAATCGTTTAACAAGAGATCTTTAAACTATTATTCCACGCTAAGGATTAGAAAACATTAATTATAAAATATTTTTTGGTACTGATCTTGTATGCAATTTACATAATTTTTAATATAAAAACATAACAATTTCATTTTAGTATTTTTTACGATATCATAATCAAAGGCTAATTTATGAAGCCTTTGCGTAGACACGTAAAATATGGAAGCCATTATTTATTTATAATGTCATCTATTCTGAACACGTGCAAAAAGGTTTAACAGTGTCATATCGCGCCCCAAAGTGCCAGGTAATATATATTTATATATATATATTTCAGCTCCTTTTGAGGGGTGAACGCGGATCATCTATCAACGTTGAAACATATTGAACAGAAATCCGGTATAAGCAGATTTTCCTTTTCAAACTACGTTAACTGTTTAGATTAGACTGTTTGGTTTGTGTTAATCAAAATTTTATTATTTTTTTATACAATTTTTTTTTTATACTAATAATACAAAGCTTTGAAATGATTAAATGAAAATGTAGTTTTGGGTATATAGACTGTCAAAGTGTGATTTCTTTATTTGAAATCTATACTAATATATAATATTTTAGTACCTGTTCGTAATATTAAAGAAAATATTTTCTAACTGCATGCATGTATGTAAAAAATGTACGTAAATAAACCAAAAATATCTTTTTTGTCGGTCCGTCTGTCTGTTTGCTCCAGCTAATCTCTGGAACAGCTGAACCGATTTTGATGGTAACTTTACTGGTTGATATCTAATTTAATAAGCACTTACTTAGGGTACATTTATTATAAAATTATAAAATAAAGATCCAGATATATTCAAATTCAGATATTCTACGCGGGCGAAGTCACTGACAAATTTCGTAGTTAATATAATGCATTGGACAGATATACTCATAGCAGTCTCAATCAAAACATTTAAATTATTATGAAAGAGCTCTTCAAAAGTTTATATAATGTACACAATATAAATAAGTAAAGAGCTTATATAATTCGCACAATTGGCATGCCTGAGTATTATAAATTCCGTAAAATGTAGAATAAAAGTTCTGGGTTCTATATTAATCGACACAGGTATAATAAGACAATAATTTATTTCTTATCAATAAAAAGTATCACATCAGTTATCTGATCAGTAAATTATATATACCTAATTCCTCCTCTAGTAGTATCAGCATTGAGGGCCCTTCCCTCATGCAGCCAAGTGAGGACAGCTGGTGTCTCTACATGGCGCGCTCTGCACACCAATGCAAGGGTAGATTCTGCCTCGTAGTACTTCTCCTGAAGAGGACCACCCGCTTCGTCAACCACCCATACTTGTGGTGCTAGTTGTAAAAAATATTAAAATAAATCAAAAAAACATTTTTTATTTTTTTTAATAAGGTTTTTAAGACACTGAAATAAAATTACATTAATAATATAATCATAAATTATTTAAGGCCAAAAGTGGCTTTTCAATAACTCGTTTGTTTTTTTGTTTTATTAAATGAGATAATAGATACGTTATTTATTTTAGGTTAACACTCCATATTTCACTTTCTGCTAATTTTGGAATATTGCATTGCATTGCTTCTTCAAGCAATCTTGTATTGCTGAACTTAACGCTGCACTTTGTCTTACCAGAGTGACGATATGAAATTATCATATCCTTGAATCGGAATTGAAGCCACAATCCATAGCGTTTATCGTCAGACACTGTCCCACTTCAACATGATCAGTTTGTACATATTTACCAGAGCAAATAATCAATGATTAAACTCAACAATTAACTAAACTAAATCAGTCACCACTGCAATGTAAGAAATAAATTCTTTAAAATTTCTTACTATTCACATGCAGATAGGTCCTGCTAACTCTAGGTGGATGTGTAGAAATCTGGCATTCGTAGACTCCTTCATCATCAGGCTTGACTTCCCTGATGAGTAGCCTCCAGTTACCAGGGTAACGCTTCCCAACTGACACTCTATTATCTGCCGCATACGTAACTGCGCCTACAGTAAGTAGTTCTGGGATTTCATCACGACCTCTCCGACGGACCCATGATACCTAAAATTTTTTAAATATTTTGAGACCAAGCTGTGTGAAATATATTAATGAAATCTAAGAGAAGAATTTGTTCTAAACTGACTATTTTTTCCAGGTCTCCTGGCCTGCTCACTGAGCGTTGTTTAGTATATTATATATTACAGTATGTATATATAAAAACATTTAAAGCGTGGTTTCTGGCGAGTCGGTACTTTATTGAGGTTGTTTAATATTATTGTCTGAATTTTTTCCTGATTGGCTATTAACATGGTATTTACGAAATATATTCAATTAATTTATTTAAAAATAATATCATTTAAAAATATACAAAATGCCTTTAATTGCCGTCAATAAAATAAACATGAAAAACGAGAATTATCTTTTTTGTTATTTTTCTGTAGCTTGACGCTTTTTATCCCGCATAGCAGGACAGACAGGAAGTACCTGTATCAAGACACTCCGTACTTCGCTTTCTACCGAACTCGAGACATTGCGTGTTGAGTGGTGGAACTCAACGCCGTACTTTCTATTACCGGAGCCAGGAAGTGAAAATAATTTAAATATAATCACTCCCTTGAGTGGGGAACGAACGCTAACTCACTGCACCACGACCGGCCTCTATCTTATTATGCTTAAAATACTTAAATATTAAATTATTAGTCCTCAGATTCAAATTTAATGTTTAATTTACTACACTTTAAAATAATGAAACGAGTCGTACATATTCCTTATGATTGAAGACAGGAAAAGAAATGAAATCCATTAATTATTACCAACATCACTTCAATTTTCATTTTCTTCTATTCTACCCTTATAAATCTGGATTGGAATTATTCAGTTCGTTACAAAGCTCAAGCAAGGAACGTATCTTAAGTAACGTCTTATCTACAAGCAAAACGAGAATAAATTTTTACAGTCCCTTATAATTGGCCTCAAGAGTTTTGGGCGTGCCAATTCTATATAGTCATTGTACCTACAATAATTATCGGTTAATATCAAACAATGAAGCTTTTATCGTTCATTTAATGTCTAAATGTTCACATTTTCAGTAATAATAACAATAATGGAGTAAAACAAGATTGTATTATGTTTGTAATGTAGGTTTAAGTTGGTTAGGGTTGCCTCTAAAATGAAGATTGCCGTTTGGCTATTCTGCTTATAATAATAACCAGCTTTAGGCTTTAAGCTCAGTTAAAGAGCTGAAAGCTGTACGTTTAAAAAGTAACGATACAGTATCGTTCTATATAAGTGTAAATGAGAGATTTTATGATGGTTTATTCATTATTATCGACTATCGTGGTGCAGTGGTATAGCTGTGTGAAAACTAAAGGTAAGCATAAACGTGATAGATTATGGGGTTCTTAGTTCATTTCTTATAAGATATAGCGCGACGTTAAGTTCCACTACCGACCGCAATACGACTATAAACCTATATTTTGTTATATAATTTACCTATCTTTTTAACTATTGGACACATTTTAATGAGACTAACTTTAAAAAAGATCACCTCGATGCAACTTTTAGTTTTCGAGAAATGTGTGGAAAAACGTACAAACAAATATTCATCTATACTTACGAAATTAACCCCAAATCAAATATTATTCATTTGTATTTATTTATTATTTTTTTGAAGTATGTTAAAAATAAATTGTAACAAGCGTATAAGAATTTTTAATCTAATAATAATTAAAAAATAATCTAATAATGTAGAGTTACCAAGAAAAGTGGGTTCGAGTTTCGATACGCGCAAATTTTTATACTTTTCTAAATATTTTTGTTATCTCAGTACGCAGACTAAGGAAACAATAATGATAAATATAATATAAAATATCCTTAGACGAGGTTAATGACATCTTCAGAGATAATTTAAATAGAGCGCACCACCTCAAAATACTGAATTGGAAAATATAACTTTGAAATTAATTCATTTAATTATTAATTTTCTTGATTACTTTTAAGAAGTCTTTTAATAATGTATTAAATTACGTATCCAATTTTAGAAAAATATTATTATTTTTGCAGACGGGCTTCTAAGTTATCTTGATGTTGTACACTTGTTACAATTTGTTTGTAATCTGTGTAGAGAGATTTTTATAAGCTTTTTGCTGTCCAAAGATTATTTATAAGAAAATATAATTTTGGCGATTGGACAAAAAACCATTTCACACTTTATCCCTAATAGCCGAGTAGTCAAGAGAATGTCATGAGAAATCTTACATATTAAGTGGCGAGCTCAACGCCGCGCTTGTCTTAGCAAAGCAGAGAAATGAAAATAAATTTTTAATATAATCATTTCACCAAGTTGGAATCGAACTCACAACCAAGTGCGCTTACAATCAGATGCTGTTCAACTGTGTCACGATGGCCTCTTGGGTAGAAATAATGTTATTGACTAATTATTTTATTATTTTCAAAGTGTCATTCCACACTAAGGATTGTACAAACACACCGTGTGAAGTACGATAAAGTACGGCGTTGAGTTCCGACTCTCAACACGCAATGTCTCGAATTCAACGGAGAGCGAAGTACGGAGTGTCTTATAAATATTTTCCTTACAATTTATAAATTTAATAAGCCATGAATCAGACTGAAGTGTTTCCGAACCTTTCTCTTTGTCCAAATTGTGATTACGGCAAAGAAAATTCAAATTGAAAGTTACTTTGTCAAAGAACACTGGACTGACAGATTTGGTGTCGAATATAAATTATGAATACAATTGTAATTAAGTGCTTAGATTTTGATATTTTGTAAGAGACTTTTCAATAATTTATTTCTATAGGAGAGATGTAATTTTAAGTGTTGCTTTGAAAAATAAATAATTTAAATATAATAATAATATATTAATAATATATTAAATAATATATTAATGTTTATTTATTTTTTTTCTTGTTCTTTAATTTTTTATAATATTATTTTTGTTTTTAGGTTCGCCGTCTAAGAACAATATATATTTTATAACGCCGTGAATGGATTGTGTATACTATATACGTATAACAAAATCCATCGCGGTGCAGTGGGAAGGCATATGGTTGTAAACGAGATTGGTAGTGGGTTTGATTCCCACTAGGAGGAATGACTACAATTAAATAAATATATTAATTTATTTGTTCTGGTTAGATAAAACTGTTTTACGAACAGACTTCTTGGATTGGTAAGAATTTATATGATTTATATGATTATATGTTTAATAGATAACTATGATTGATTATATGATTTACCACTCCGCACAAAATGACTTCATTTCTAAATTGTCTCCAGCTATTCCAAATAATGAAGAATATTAATTGCGTAACCAAACGCCACATTTTGTCTAACAATTTTTTTTTCAAGTACAATTCAAACATAAAACCATCGCGTTCAACTAACGGCGTTAAGCACCAGTGAAATACGGATAAGTTACAACATTTCACAATTCTTATCTTTTTTGGTTCACAAATTAAGAACCGAGAAATAACCTCCTACCAAGCCACCACTGTAAGTGTTGTTTTATAAATAGACTCAGCCAGTGTTATTGTGTAACAAAAGAAACCGGTCAAGAGTAAGTCTGATTCGGGTACAAGAACTACTCAGTAGCGTTTATAACGTATCTTGTTTTTGTTTTAACATCGCAAAAGGACTTATATTTCATGTAAGACTAACTACTAGAGAATATAAGATCTATATATATATATATATATATATATATATATATATATATATATATATATATATATAGATCTTCTATGTATTTTTACATAGAAGATCTATGAGATTATCAATATACTAAGTACACCAAAACAATGATTTTTATTTGTTCTTTTGTGCCTATATGTATTTGTCTGTTTGTGCCTGCCAATATCAGAAACTGCTTAACCGATTTAAATACTGTTTTCAGTATTGTATTTCGATATTTTTTTTTAATTAAGTGTTTGTTTTATAAATAGGTCTATGATTTTCGCTGTGATGTTTAGACATTGTACATGATTTTTTTTATTTTAAATGGATTTATCGTGTAAAGGTAGGTAGACTGTACCACGGACTATTGTAAATTCGAAACATTGGATTATATAAATGATTTGCGAATACCAAAATATACGCGATTTATACCAATAATAGAAGTGATTTTTAGACCAAATTGCTATAAGTTAATTTTATGTATTTACTCTCTATAATTGTTTATAAGAATTTGTCGAATCAACTTTCAAGACGACGAAGTCACGGGCAAAGCTAGTTTAAAATTTTCGTTGAGTGCTATCTCTCATTTACATACTACTTAATGTCTTCGAATAAAACTATCTAAAGATAAAAACGTTATACAGACTCTTGAAACTCTGGGTTGAATATGAAAAATCCGATCTCAAAAATTAAAATATTCCCTTGGAATAAAATTTTTTAAGTTAACTTTTTTGTCTGAAACAAATGCATCTCTGCCACTTTGCAATAATAATCTACTTATCGTAGATAGTGCTGCGATTCAAATAATTCAAAAGACTTTCTTATCCAGAAGATATTTTCTACAATTTTTGCAGTTCGAGAATTTAGAATATCACTTAAAATACAAATAACAGTTCTTTATCTTAATGTATTACTATTTTTAAATATTATATCAGACTTCGGATTAGAAAACATAAAAAAAAGTATAAAATTTGAACGCAGCATGATACGAACCCGCGCTTCTTGGAAACCGTCGAAGCCCTGCCAACTAAGCTATACGTCATACATCTGGCTGCATAGACATAAATGTTCCGGTTTAAAATATTCTCTGTCTTAAATCTTATGATTATATAAGAGAAGGCTAATATTATTACAGTATATTTTTTTAATATTTACTAGAGTATAATACATATGAGAAACTAATTTGTAACTTTTATCCATTTTATTAAATTTCAGATAAATTGTATTGGCGGAACCCACGTGTAGGTGTATCGGTCTCCCACAGTGTCATAAGGCACATCTGCTTTGTTTTGTTTTTTTTACTCTTTTTATTACGCATAGTGGGGTACACAAAATGTACTTAATGTCAAGACACTGCCTAATCTGCTTTCTTTCAAATTTGAGATTTGCGCCGGAACTCAACGCCGCGTTTTGTATATGAACGTAATTTAAATATTTATTTCTCCGAATAGGAATCTAATCTCAATCAAGCCCTGTCACACTGCGCCGCGGCCGGCCTCGACTAGTTTACACATGTTTATAAAATTATTATAGAATTTTATTTTTTTTTATTATTGAAGAAATATTATAATAAAATTACCGTCTTATCTTGGAGGAGACTAATTCTGCAGTTCAAATGAGCATCTTCACCAAGCTGTATTGTTATTTTAGTTAAATTCCCATCACTATCTTCGAAGGTTGGCCCATATTTTCTGTCATGGTCGAAATATATATTCTTAACAGCAACAACGTGTGGCACCATCTCCAGGTTTACATTAGCTGGGGCAGTGCGGCTCCCAGAATCTGGTTCTTGGGAAGGTTGTGGTACTTTGAATGATTTGGTGCTGTCTATAGTAGAGTTGCCGAGGCGAAGCATTACCGGCGCAGGTACTATGCCCGTGCTGAGTGCGTAGAACGGTGTAACCGTTTGGTCTCCTTCGGTTGTCGAAGTCGTGTTTTCTGAGCGGAAAAGTGAAATTTTATTTTGAATGGCAAAAGTAAATTAATATAACGAGAAACTTTCATCTTATACTGAGAAATTTAGGAGTGTTACGATATTTTAAAAAACACGGACTATAATAACCATGATTAAATTATAAATTAAAAAAATCAAATTGAGAACTGGATTTTATTCATTCCATTTTTTCTCTAGCTTATGTTTTACGTTGAGTAAATATTTTTATTTTTTTTATATAATTTTAAATTTTAATTATGTTTTTAAATATTTAAAGTAACAAATAAAAAAAATATATTTTACTATGGGAGTCCTCTATGATCAAAATATGGTCACTTACATACCTGTAGTAAATTGACAAACAGCTATCTGAGTGAAGAGGAACACTCCTACACTCCACATAGCGCCTGAACGAGGCTGCGACAAAGGCCTTCATAATCTGTAACAAATCATATAATCCCTTATAGCTTGGGTGTGACGGTTAAATAATTAAACTGTATCACATACTGGTTGCAGATTCAAATAATTCTTGAAGTTTTATATTTTATATGCAAAATATATAGAAATTTATCCCCACTGTTTGCCATTGGTAGCTAAGTGCTAGATAAAATAAAAACAATGTTATAATTTTGATTTTTGCAATTTTTAAAAATTGTATTTTTTTTGTTAAACGGATTAATCGCGTATATTTTGGTACCATATGGTTTTGGTACCTGAGACCACGGACTACTATAAAATTTTTGATACCTCGAACTTCAAAAATATATTTTCGAATACCAATTTTATAGTAGTTACTTTTTTATTAAGATTTTTGTAGTTAGCTTCACTCTACACTCTTTTATCCCTCATAGCATGGTAGACAGAACGGTAGACAGTAACCTAGTGTCAATACACTCTGTACTTGGCTTTTCACCGAATTTGGGACATTGCGTGTTGAGTGGTGGAATTCAACGCCGCACTTTGTTTTACCGGAATCGTAGAAGTGAAAATAATTTTAAATTACTCACCCTAGTGGGAATCGAACCCAACAACAGATCGCGCTTACAATCAGACACTGTTCCACTGCACGACCGGCCACAATAAGATTATGTAATTATAATTACACAATTTGTTCACAAGGGCAGTGCTTAAATAAAAAAGTGTAAAACATCAGATCAGAAACTTACAAAAATTACAACGTAGAAGACGGAACTAGAACTCGTTCAATTTGGAAACCGTGCGAACGCTCTATTATATCCTCGACCTTTATCGAAGTTCCTTATCTTATATAGATGTTACCAATAAAAATAGCATATAAAAACTATTTTCAATAGGGCATTTGTAACGTTTGAAGAGGTTGATGAAAGAATAAACGAAGTATATTGGCACCGTAGTGTTTGGCGCTCCGTATTATTCTATTTACTCCGTTAGGGATAACGTGGGAGGCTAAAAAAAACAGTCAGTTCAAATATTCATAGATTTTAAAAGAAACTATTTTAAACGTGTAAAAAACGTATATATATTTTGGTATTCGAAAATACATTTTTTAAAACCTGACGTTTCGAACACTTTACAGTAGTCCATGATCGTAGATAGACTACCCGTTGTCTACAGATTAATTAGCTTAAAATCTTTTTGTTAGGTATAACATGCAAATGTTTATATGACATTGATATATTAAATTATTTCCAACTAATATTAATTACTATAATTGTAATCTATTCATATACGTAACGACGTCTAAAACAATTTATTATAAGGATTAGATGACAAATGTTCTGTTGATCGATGATTATTGGCAAATATTAAGTAAACTTATATGTTATAAAGAGCTTAACAGTCTTAATTTTTAGTGAACATTTCATTGAAATTATGTTTATTTAATAGATTTACAAGCCGTTAAACACTAGCAGGTAAAATTAACACAGACAAGTGTTCGAAACGTTGGGCTTACAAAAATGTATTTACGAATACCAAAATATACGTGATTAATCCATTTAAAATAGTTTCATTTTAAACGTCTATAACGAGTCATAAAAAATCATTAAGTTAATCCTTTTAAGTAAAATTTTAAAACGCTTTTGTACAAAAATTGTGTGGACAGAAGAATTTGAAATTTAACAAAGTTAAATTTTATGTGCTAAAAGAGTTTAGAAAACTAATATTTTTATTATATTTATAACTAATGAATATATATGACTACGATAAAAATATATTAGCATATTTTCTTTTTTAGCTTCACGCTTTTATCCTGCATAGCAGGATAGACAGAAAGTACCTAGTGTCAACACACTCGGAGTTAATAAGATCTTTGATTTTCGCGATTTTTATACATTTGAAATGAAACTATTTTAAACGAATTAATCGCGTATATTTTGGTATTCAAAAATACATTTATGGAAAATTTAAAAACGCGATTAATCCGTTTAAAATCGTTTTATTTAGAAAGTTGTACCGGGTTCTCATTTATTCGTGACGTATCTATTTGTTCGTGACGTCATCGCGGTCAAACTGCTAAACTGATTGTTAGGAAATTTCATATAAAGATACTTGACGGTTCGAGACCGGTTGTGGCGTAGTCGAGCAGCTTCTGACTGTATTCGCAATTGGTTGTGGGTTCGATTCCCAATCGAGGAAGTGATTATATTTAAATTATTTTCGCTTCGCAGACAAAGTGCGGCGTTGAGTTACGCCACTCAACACGCAATGTCTCACAATGTACTTTCTGTCTACCTTGCTACGCAGAATAAAAGCGTGAAGATAAAGAAAATGCAAAATATTCTGTAATATTAACATCATAGCGAATTCTGCGAAAAAGCTGTTATTTGTTTAGTTTATTTTTATTCCGCTACCTGCGACGTTGAATTAATTATGTATGTATTTATGCAAATTTATTCGTACCTCAGCTACTTTTTAGGGTTCTGTCGTCGCGGGTTAAGATAATCGGCAGGAATTAATGAGTGGAACACGAGTATCACGGATTACGCGTTTAATTGCAGCTCCTTCTCAGCCAGTCAGTACCGTGACAGTTGGTTTGATTTGGTTAAGCTATTTTGTTTAATAGCTTCACATTTTTCCCGGATACCAGGGTAGTTAGAGAAACCTAGTGTCAAGACACTCCGTTGACTGCTTCCCGACCAAAGTCGAGACATTGTTTATACAATATTTAGAATTTGAAAGTATTTTAAAAAAAAACGTATAAAAATGTAGAAGCGGTCGTGGCGCAGTGGAATAGCGTCTGACTGTAAACGGGATCAGTTATGAGTTCAAACTCACTCGGGAGGATGATTATAATAAAATTATTTTCAGTGTTTCGATCTGGTAAGACTAATCGTGGCGTTGAGTTCCACCCATCAACACGTAATGTCTCGATTTTATCAGAAAGCTAAATACAGAGTGTCTTGACAATACGAAAATCGCATGTATGATACTTATAAAACAAAATATACGTTGGTTTATTTTATTATAATTACATATATTTTAAAGCGAACAGTGATATTAAATATCGTTAAACGCTTCCGCTTATAATTTACGCGCGCTTTAATTATATTTCTGCAATTTTCTATACAAAATCTGTTTGCAATAAATTTATTGCAATACGTACAAAGCATGAAATTATACCTGTTTAATTAATCTCTTTAGAGTATTATATATATATATGTATATATATATATATATATATATATATATATATATATATATATATATATATATACGGCTTAAGAACGGCTTAAGAAGTCTGTTGGTTGATATAAAAATTAATTATATCAATCTACCTGTGACCACGGACTATTTTAAAGTGTTCCAAATGCCAGACTTACAAAAATGTAATTTCGAATATCAAAATATACGCAATTAATACGTTTAAAATAATTTCACTTAAAAACCTTTTTCTTGTGCTTAAAATCATTTCTCAGAGTGAAAATCTTACCTCCGTGTCTTTACTGACATTATATACTTTACAAAAAACATCACGACAACGGCAAATGATAATATTGACACAAATATTTAGATCATCATAGCGCAGTGGGACAGCGTCTAACTGTAAACAATGATTATATATTCGATTTGCATTCAGGGAAATTATATAGCCTAATATGACATTATTATTATATTGAGGCTGGTAGTGGGACAACGTCTGACTGTAAACGCGATCGGCTATGAGTTCGATTCCCACCCGGGGGAATAATTATATTCAATTTAATTTCATTTCCTCGCTCTAGTAATACAAATGGTGCGGCGTTGAGTTCTGCCGCTTAATACGCAATGTCTCGAATCTGGTGAAAGGTGGAGTACGGAGTGTCTTGATACTACGCACTTCCCTGTCTACCCTGCTATGCGGGATAAAAAGCGTGAACCTAAAAAAAATAATTACATTGGGGAATTGTTTATTTTATCATAATTCATGTTTATTAGTTATAATATAACACAATTATGTACTAAAAAATAATTAAATAAGTTGTAAGAATAATTACGTCAATTTAATGTATAAAAATGTTAGTTTCCACAAGTGACTTCTAATGAATTAATTACCAACAAAGATAATTATGATTATTATGATATATATTTAAAATATCTTCGTTTCTCGGCTCTGGAGCAGAACTCAACGCCGTAATTTATCTATCCAGTGTTACATAATGGTGTCGAGTTCCAAAAGTAACCACCGAATGTCTTGACACTAAATTCTCTCTGCCTAACCTGCTTTAAGGAATAGTTGGTAATTATATAATATTAAAGCTAACTAAATCAAGACTCTTACAAAAATTCATTCGAAGAATCCCTATGAGAATATCGACGACTTTCCACAACTTCATAACCAAGTCTCAGTAGATAGAAGTGCGAAGTCAATTTGAATTTTAAATTACTGGAGTTATTTTTTATTAGATAAAAACATATAGGTGTTTGGTTGGTATCTATGTTCGTAACTATAGAGCTCTACGGCGTAGTGGATGTGAAAAGTGAAAAGAGTGGGTTCATATATAATGTATTTTTTTTATTTTCACGATTTTATACCACATATTAAAGTAGACAGAAAGTGCCTAGAGTCAAGACACTCCGCAAAGTGAGTGAGTACCTTGCAAAGCCGAGTGGCTTTCCCCTGAATTTGAGATATTGGTTGTTGAGTGGCAGAATTCAACGCTGCATTTTGGCTTACCAGAGCAAATTAAATGTTAGTAGAAAAAAAAGAAAGTTGTGTTTAAAAACAAGCCTGTTTCCGGTCTATACCTGTGTGATTGACGTGTAATGGAAAAACACAGGTCTTCAGTTGATTTTCAGCCACTGAGTGAACAATTAAATTATATCTAATATACTATATATATATATATATATATATATATATATATATATATATATATATATATATATATATACTAAAATATCACATTTATATAATAAGACAAAACACGGCGTTGGGTCTTACCACCCCAAAAAAATACGACTTTATGTTCTTACTGCTTGTTTAAAGTGTAAAAAAACAACTACTTTCAATTTTCTTAAATATCTCACATAAATACCAAAAGTCAATGTAATAGAAATGTAGAGACTTCCAATGAGGATATATATTGAGAAGTAATCAGTATAATGGAACAAAGTAGGCTCTATATATAGCTCTATATATATTCCAGAAGTAAATTTTGCAGCGGTGTCACCGCTACCCGCAGTTATTATATAACTATTGCCCTAAAGTGGTTCCTTATTTATATGAATTGGTTTTCAAATTAGAATTTGTATAGAAATAAGTGTTATTTGAACAATATTGTTGAAGTTTCATGTGAATTAACGATATAAGTTTTGGTTTTCTTGACATTAATACAAGATATGGACTTTAAGCCTTTTTGATGACATTTTTTAATGATCTTTAGTTATATGCTATTTAAATGCTGATCGTAGTGCGGTGGAATAGCGTCTGACTGTAAAGAGCGGTTGTAGGTTCGAATCTCAGCCGGGGGAGTAATTATATTTAAATAATTGTCATTACTTCGCGATCTGGTAAGACAAAGTGTTGTGGTAAGTGGCGTTGTGTTCCGTTACTTAAAACGCAATGTTTCTACTTCAGCGGAGTGTGAAATTTGGACGGTGGAGAGCAAAGTGGTGTGTTTTATCACTAAGTACTTTCTGATTACCGTGTTATGCGGGTTAAAACGGTAAGTTTTATAATGAATGAAATTGAATTTAATGTATTTATATAAATCTCATATGGCTACGTTATAAACGTTATTCATATACTATATTATAGTAAATACCCTCATAGTATGATGACAAAACGTTTGGCTGGAGGAATGATTGAATTTAAAATGTACTTTCCCGTTCCCACTGTAGTAAAGGGCGTTGAATCCACTCAACATGCAATACGCAAACGTCTTGAATTCAAAAGGAGTCAATAGAGTATTACGACACGAGGTTGCCTCCGACTGCATGCGTAAAATTTCCTTTATAAATCGCTTATAAATTATTTAACAAAAATCTATACTTACATTTATTATAACTTAACATAAGTGCTTCAAAATGGCATTATTTATGCACAATAGACCTATTCATGTAGAAAAACCTCACGCCCGTTATATGTCACCGGGTAGGGTTTTTATATAGGTACATTTTCTTTGTACTCAAAGCCTTTTTATGATTCATGCCTTTATCACTCTATTGCGACAATCGAAAACAATTTTACTAGAGAATAATACATACCTTTACGGTGTTGAGTGGTGTAGCTCAACACCGCACTTTGTCTTACCAAAGCGAAGAAATGAAAATAATTTTAATATAATCACTCTCCCGAGTGAAGATCGAACCCACAACCGATCGCGTTTATAGTCAGACTTTGTCCCACTTCGTTACGACCGACCTCAGGATATATTTAATACTTAAAAACATAAAAATTAGAAGTTGCCTCAGCAACATGTGTGTGTGTGTGTGTGTGTGTGTGTGTGTTACATTTTTTTTTTATTAATTTAATGTATTGCGTGTTTTACGTCAAAAATTATTTAAACTCCTTTTATTAACTAAAATTAGGCTAAATTTCACGCTCTTCCTTTAGCTTAATTTTCTTAAAAATGGAAACAATATTTTAATTTTTCACGTTTATAATTGATATAATAAAAAATGGTGCTTTAAAAAAAATAGGCCATCATAAGCTAATGTGGTAAAGAACCGCACAAGTAAGCTTGAAGCTGTAAGGTAGCTTACTGACGTAATACGTTCAAATTTTGATATCTCTACTTGTTTCTGTATACTTATTTCTTAAATATACTATATACATATTTCCGTAGTGTATAAATAATCATTTAAAATATATAAAATATAATAGAAATTATTAAAGTAATAATCAAGTTTTGAAAATTTAACTAAATTAATCACATTTAAGTTATTGCGTTGTCACAACAAAGTAACGGTAACAACAATAAAATATACCGTTAAATTTTCATCAAAAACTCAGTTTCTGAAAACTTTTAACCCAGTTACAAAAACAATAGGTTGGGAGGGAAATAACCTTTTTTTTAATTTCATTTCAATTTTATTTAGAAAAGTTAAACTATTTTTATTCATTACAATTTTTACAATATTAAACTGATAATATTTGTCCAATACAGCATGGTGGCAACCTAACACTCTGAAAAAGATTTTACGTGTTGAGTTGCGGAACTCAACGCGCTTTATTTAGTAATTTCATTTAAATACAGATAAAGTCAGAACGTACTGCTAGTATATGTACATTCGAGTATATTACACATAATTATCCGATACAGTAAAATAAGTACTTAACATTCTGAATAATACACTGCGTGTTGATTGCGAAACTCAACGCCGCACTTTATTTAGTAATTAAATGTAAATACAAGTAAAGTCAGAACGTGCTGCTAGTATATGTACATTCGAGTATATTACATATTGAAAAGTAATTACGTGTTGAGTTGCGGAATTTAACGCCGTTCTTTATTTAGTAATTAAATTTTAATACAGGTAAAGTCAGAACTGATGGTAGTATATGTACATTCGAGTATATTACGGATCTGTCATTTGGCGAACTTTACAGAACAGCAGTTCAAGAACTTTTTCAATACCAAACTTGTGAAGATGGAAATATACTACATATAATGGCGTTCTATTCTATCTTTCAATTTTTATGGTATAATTTGTATTACGTTCATTTTTTATGGGTAATCAGATCCTTGTGTTAAAATACTCTTATTCTTCGTCACTTAACACCGCAATTGTGAATACTGCAAATTGAAGTTGCGGAACTCAACGTCAAGCTTTATATTACTAGAGTGGCGAAATGGGAATTATTTAAATAAAATCATTCAACGAATAAAAATCGAATCCACAGCTAATTGCGTTTACATTCAGATGCTGTCCCACCATGTCACAATGGTCTCGATTTATTTTTTGATTACTTTATGGTTAAAAAAATACTTTAGTACATCTTCATTCCGAGACCGGTCGTGGAGCAGTGTGACAGTGTTTGACTGTAAACGTGATCGGTTATGGGTTCGATTCCCGCTCGGGGGAGTGATTATATTTAAAATATTTTCACTTCCTCGCTCTGGTAAAGACAAAAGCGGGGTTGAGTTCCACCACCCAACAAGCAATGTCTCGAATTCGGTGGAAAGTGAAGTACGGAGTGTCTTGACACTAGGTACTTTCTGCCCACCCTGCTAAGTGGGATAAAAGCGTGAAGCTAAAAAAAAATTTACTTTCTCGCTGTGGTAAGTCAAAGTGCGGCGTTGAGTTCTACTACCCAACGAACAGGGGAAGTGCAAGAAAGAATGTCTTCACACTAGATATTTCTTGTCTACCCTGCTATACGGAAGTGTGAAAATAAAAAAAAAATAATAAAATCATCCTTTGTACCTGTTGTACGTAATTTGAGCAAAGTATTCTAGCCAGAATTATGCTATTAATAAATAAATTAGATTAACTAAAAATATATAAATCCTTATTGCACTTACTGCCCAATCAAATATCTGATACTTACCCTTCAAACATATGGGTTAATAAAATAATAACCATCAGAGACTTCTTTAAAATCTATAACTTCTTTCTTCTGAATTATATATACGTTTGTATATATATATATATATATGTATATATATATATATATATATATATATATATATATATATATATATATATATAGATTATTATGTTATTTCAGTAAACGAGAGAAATCGCTGCCAAATTTTTTGTACATAATTGAAGTAGGTGCTCAATATTTTGTTTTACTTTTTCGTAGTTTCAGTCCGCTGTAAGCCGGCGAAGTCATCATACAAGTGTCACTCGACCGTGTTTTAAAAAAATATTTGAAATTTAAATGTTAAAATGATTTGTGAAAGTTTTAAATTAAATATTCTGTGAAAAAAAAACAATAATAATAATTGTTATAGTCAAAAATGCTTAAACACAACAAAGAGTCGCTACAAAATTTCGTACATACATATTGAGGTTTAAAGGGCTAGACCTAACTCAGAGTTTGGTCTAGCCATCTAAAACTTTATATGTATAAGATAAGTTGCGATAAATTTTAATCCTAGGAAATTAAAAAGTTAATTAAAAAAAAGAATGTTGAAGTAAAATAAAGATTGATATCTGATAACAATATCAAATTTCCAATTAGATAACAGTAATGAAGGTCACAAAGCATGAGGATTCTCTGTCATGAGAAGACGAGGATATACTAAGTGGTTGATAACAGTGGACCAGGCAAAAGAAATATGTGGAAACCGCTCAGCTCTCTCTGACTATTGCCAGGGATAAGGCGTAAAGATAAAAACACCTTAAGCATTACTTGTCGTACTTATCAATTTACTCCCTGAGTTTTCTAAACTTAATAAGTTACAGGCACTCCAGAGAATTCAAACAAATTAAACTTTTCCTTACTTTACCGCACAAAAAATGCGTGAACGATTTGAATTTTTTGTAAAGGTGTTTGTTGTTTACTTTTTATTTTTTATGTAAAAATTTTATTTATTTACATTGTAATTCGTAACGTAATGGGACAGCCTCTGACTGCACGGAATGACTTTAGATTTGATCTACACTAGGAAAAAAATATTGTAAATTATTTTTTTTCTGATCTGTTATAGCAAATTGCAGTGTTGAGTTCCGTCTCAAGTAGGCTGTTTTGCATAGAAATCCGTGACGCTATTGAGAATATTTTCTTCAATTTAAAAGTTGCAGGCCGTCGTGGCCAGTGTGGTCGACTGTAAGCGCGTTTAGTTGTGAGTTTGATTCCTTCTGGTAAGGCATAAAGCGGGGTTGAGCTCACCACGTAATAAATAATGTCTTAATGACGACAGACAACGAAGTATAGATTATACTAACATTAAATTTTCTAAGGATTTTCCTACGAAGTAATGTTAAAACTGGATACCTCGAACCATATTCAACTGTGAGATAGAAAAAAATCATGTTTCTCTATACGTATGTTCTTATAGAAAAAAAGAATACTTTTTTAGATTTTAATATCCATATATCTCTTCAAAGGGGTCAGAAAGAGCTTGACTCTTATATTAAAAATATTACCAGGTGACGAAATTCAATATACGTTATCCTGCCGTAACACGTTAGTCAGAGTGAATTCATTCCATTGTCAGTTTCAGCAAAAACTAACGTTTCGTTTTCTATTACCAGCCCGAAATATTAATAAATTTTAACTATAATCATTACCCCGAGTGGAAATCGAACCCAAAACCAATCACGTTTACAGACGCTGTCCTGCGCCACGGTAACCGAGCTTTATTGTGATTTTACAGTCGCATTCCATCGCTTTTCGTGTCAACTATCCCTTATCTGCGGGATGCACCTACTACTGCAGTTATCAGAGCGTCGTCTGACTAAAAGGCATGCCAATCTCCATTACGCTTTCATGTCCAGAACAAGTAAATTCTAAACGACTTTCATGTATTCTCTTTGATATTAAGCTCCAGAAAGCTTTTACAGTTTGTTTTTTAATGTGATAAAGTGATATATGTAAATGCTCATGATTTTTGTTATTTATATAGGAATAAATATTTAATTAGATTATTTCTAAAAATTCTGTATTTTTTTTTCATTAAAAATAGAAGATTCAATTAAAATCATTTCACACTAATTCGTTATATATCTTTAAAAATCTTATTTATAGAGATTTATTTATTTTATTTATATTGTTTTATGTCAGATTCACGCCTTATGTTAAAATCTAGTGTCTAGACATTCTGTTGATAAAATTGTCACATTGCGTGTTGAGTAACCGAACTCTAACTAGAGCGAAGAAATAAGAAATAGTTTTAAATGTGATCATATAAATTTAAGCTGATTGGTTCTGAAATATGTTTCAATATTCTTTTTTTATTTTTTTCTTGGAAATGAATGCAGTGTTGAGTTCCGCCAGTCTGCATGCAATGTCGTACTTTGAAAACATTTGATATGATGTTTTATTAAGTAAAATCTATTAATAACTGAGACAACTCATATCGAGAATATATCTGTTTCCCGACAGTCATTTTTTTGTATTTTTTTATCTCTAGTTAATAATTTGACTTAAAAATAATATAAATGAAAATATTATAACCCTTTGAAAACATAATGTATTTTTTTTATTATAATTGTTCAATACATTCGTAGAGTACTTAAAATTTTAAAAAAATCCTTAAAAGTATATAACATTAAGTGTTTGATTGGTGTGATGCGTTTAGTGATATACGCGTTGCCAGAGTAACGCATATTCTACGTCAATAACGTAATCAGTACAAATTATTACATCGAAGAAACTAAAATAATTTATCAACGAGCATTCGTAGATAAAAAGACAAAAGTTTTAGTAAGCTCTTTACGAATTTTGACCTATGTTCACAGAAATGCTCACCAAAGTCAGAAGTGTGGAAGTTAAACTATTTGGATGCCTCAAGTTTGTTCAAGGTTGAGATAACTTGCAAGGTCATCATACTTGATAACATTTTAGTTATTCAAATGAAGGCATTTTTCTATCGATTTTCTTTTATTATTAAGACGATTACTGTAGAAATTTAAATTTTTCATATATTTTCTTTGTTAGTATGCTTTTTAATTTCTTTTTAATATAATTAAAATTAAGGCCGTTCGTGGTGCAGTTGGATAGCATCTGACTGTAAACGCAATCGCTTATGGGTTCAATTCCCACTAGAAAGAATTAATACATTTAAATTATTTTCATTTCCTTGCTCTGGTAAAATATATCACAGCGCTGAGTTCTGCCATTCAACAAGCAGTGTCTTAACACTAGGTAGTATCTATCTACCTTGCTATGCAGAATGAAAGCGTGAAGCTTAAAAAAAATTACATAAATTGTTATTTTTTTTTTTTATTTTGGGACGAAGTTCCTTATGAGACGTTATGGAGAGGTACTTTTAGCAGGCAAAAAACGATGTTAACGTTAAAAAAAACATAATATTTTTATATATAACCTATGTATAAGGGCAATTTCTTCTCTCTCTTCATTTAATGTATAATTTACTATTAAGAATATATGTTTTGTAAATAAATATTTTTTCTTTAATATGAAAAGAAAATTTCTAATATAATTTGTTACTTTAGATTGTTTGGTGTGAAATAATAATAAAAGCTAAAAATTTAAATATACAGATTTCATTTCGAATTACATTCAGTGTTGAATAAAAACGTAGAGAGCCTCATACCTGACGCGGTTCTCCCGACCGCACAATTTTATTTATTACTTGTTTTAAATGATATTTTTTTAAATTGACATACACGTAAAAAATAGATAAAGCTAAACTATATAAAAAATATCTTTGATATTTTTTTACTTGCACGCTTTTATCCCACGTAATAGGGTAGACAGAAAGTACCTTGTGTAAAGACACTTTGTACTTCGCTTTCCACCAAATTTGAGACATTGTGTGTTGAGTGGCAGAACTCAACGCCGTACTTTGTCTTACCAGAGGGAAGAAGTAAAAATAATTTTAATATAATCACTCACCCTAGTGGGAATCGAACCTACAACCAGTTTTTACAGTCAAACGCTGTCTTTCTTACTGTGCTACGACCGGCCTAATAAATTTGATCAATCTTTGAAATAAATATTAAAATCTATGTTAAAAAATTAAAACCAAATAATAATAATAAAAAAAATATAAGAATTTATACTCAAACAAAGAATCCTTTTGTATATAGACGATAAAATAGAATCGGATTTACTATTGTTTTAGATTGTCAGCTTATTTAAGATTCAGAGTTGGTATTAAAATGTAAGGGTTAAAACTGGAATTATACATATTATTAGATTGGCATGGCTTTGCGTAGCTGTACAATATTTTCTTTGCGTGACACCATCTTGGTACAGTAGCTAGGTGAGACTGACTTAATATTTGTCACAGTGGTAACTAGTTTGAGTTATTAAAATTAATATATCCAGATAAAACTTTTTTTAAATATTTTTAATGACACTACTTAAAAGGATTATACTCGTATATTTTGGTATTCGTAAATTTATTTTTGAAACCACGACGTTTCGAATATTTTCAAGTCATATTTAAAATGAATGTCTTTAAATGTTTCTAAAACATGTTTTAGTATGCGTTTATTTAACTCTAGATTGTCTCTATCTACCTTTTTCTATGTAGGAGAAATATACTACATAATTTTATTTTTATATATTCCTTAGATATTAAAAGGTGAAGGATGCTTTTCTACAGTTTCACTCTTTTCATGCATTACATGTGGAACTCAACGCCGCGTTTCGTCTAGCCAGAGCGACTAAATGAAAATAAATTAAATAGAATAATTCCTACAATCATTCATATTTACTACTAATTTTTAGTGCAAAAATACTTTTTGACAATAAAAGCTAAATTAACACCTGAAATTTGGTAAAGATTTTCTTTTATAAATCCTTTGTTAATATCATTTGATGATTAAAAACAGTGATAAATCATTTTAACATTTCTCACGTACGTAATGTAATTTTACTTACATATAAATGTAGAACACAGTGATGTTGGAAGAGTTTCATCTAAATGTTAATGAGTTAGGTAGTTACATTTTTAATATTTTCTGTAATAAATAATAAATATGTCTTTATAAAAACAGTATGAAGAAAAAATGTTATAAATTATATGATATTATGAAAAACTAAACAAGCTCTTTTAAGTCAAAGTACTGCGTTAAATTCCGCCATTCAGCGTTCAAAATCATTAATATGGGCTTAGATTAAAGAATGCCAATGATACAAGGTATATGTAAAAATGGATGTTAATTCCCATGCTAAAATTGCTTAATACCTTATTTTGGGGAGAAAAGGAAGAAGATCTACTTAGGTGCCGAATTATGTATCGAATTTTTATTTACGGGCCAATTGTTCTTAATCTTTCTTAAAGCGTACATATTTCACAAAATAAAAAAAGCAACTCTTCTCAACTTTCTAAATAGAAACGTATAAAAATTTGAACGCAGCGGGATTTGAACCTGCGCCTCTTGGAAATCGTCTAAGCGCTCTGTACGCTAAGCCATGCGTTCTACTAGTTGCGTCGAAATTCTTATATGTTTTGTTACAACTTATTTACTTTGTTATCATCTTTGTAAATATATTTTTAGAATTTTTGCTACCCAAAGAATATTAAGAAATAGTCGTTTGGCAAAAGAAAATGTTATTTATTTTAATATACCATTTTTAAAGTGTTATTCTACTCTTAAGCTTTGAAAAAACTAAACCATTCTTCCACCGTCACATCCAACGCCAACAAAAAATATATAAAGACACAAAATTAAAGAGCATTCAACAACTATACAAATACACTTGAGGCCGATCGTGACGAACAGGGTCTGACTGTAAACGCTATCGGTTGTGGATTCGATCCCCACTCGTTATTGATTGATTATATTTAAATTATTTTCACTTCTTTACTCTTGCAAAAGACAAAGTGCGCCGTTGAGTTCCACCATGCAATGTCTCGAATTCGGTGGAAAGAGTGTACGGAGTGTCTTGTGTACTTTATGTCTACCCTGATATGCAGGATAAAAGTGTGAAGCTAAAAAAAATACACCACTTGCGTACTTGTAATGCAGATATTAGATAAAAAACACACACAGAAATTTCATTTTAAAAAGGGGAAACAAAATAAAGTCACAACAAGACATGATAAAGACCTTGTACTAAAGAAGACGCGTACGAAACAAGGGAACGAATGATCGCAGTTCAAGGAGTCATTCTCTATAATGGTCTACCGCTGTCCATATTGTAAGTCCTTGAGTGTTTTAAAGTCTAGACTTCACACATGTTTTAACTTCACGCTTTTATCCCACAAAGCAAGGTAAACAGGAAGTACCTAGCATCAAGACACTCTGTACTCCGCTTTCCACGTAACTGGAGATATTGCGTGCTACGTGCCGAAACTTAACGCCACGCTTTGTCTTACCAGAGCAAGAAAATGGTAATAATTTAAATATAACCATTCCCCTGAGTGGGAATCGAACCCACAACCGATCGCGTTTACAGGCAATCGTTGTCCCGCTGAGCGACGATCGGCCTCAACATCGCATATTATATATAACTGTTTTGTATGTTTAGGCCAAGATTTTTTTAATAGGCGATTATTTAACATATATTTCTTTATACACTTTTCTTTTTGTTCAATTATGTATTGCATTATACTTAATTTTTCATGTTAATGATTTGATGTCGAAGTAAGAATAAAATTTTTCAAGCTGAATTTTGAATTTCATGGCTTGAGTTGGCTAGTTTTTACTTATTAGATAAATTTTATTTGTATGAAATGTACAATAATTTCAACGTAGTATGACTTGAATCCGCGCCTTCCAATTACCATATGTGCTTATCGAGTTATGTCGATTTTTTTTATAATCATATTACTTACAGCACTTGTTAAAGAAAGTAACTAAAGGCAAATTTTTCTATAGGAGTAATTCATATAATTTTATTTATTATTTTGAAAAAATATGAACAAGTTTTTATCTTCACGTTCATGTACAGTAAGTACATGAACATTGTGTCAAGACATTCCATCCACCGCTTTACGTTGAATTAGAGACATTGCGCTCTGAGTGGCGGAACTCAACGCTGCACTATGTCTTACCAGAGCGAAAAAATGAAAATCATTTGAATACAATTGATTGCAATTAATCTATATTAAATAACAATACAATGTACACAATTAGAATAGCTTTGTCAATATACTTATAGAATAGGTATTAGACAAAAAAAGAAAAGAGAACATTATAGAATTTATATACAAAATATTGTTATGTCAAATTGTAATACTTTTCTAAGCTAAAAGCCTGAAGATTTCCAGTAAATTGCATCTCCTGTAATCACGCGAGGCGCTCATTTCAAACCATCTAAGACATTTGGATCAAGCACACTCTAGTCATTTGGATGGAGCTTTAGTGTTTCAGAAAACATTAAACGTTGAATCTTTAATTTAAAAAAGCATATAGTGATATTTTATTATGTTTTCTAAATTAAATACTCGCTTACTTGTATTATAAAATAAGACAGTCTTGACAGTCTTGGTTGTGGATTCGATTCGCACTCATGGGAATATAATATTTATTTTTTCCCTGTTTGGGTTAGACAAAACGTGGCGTTAAGTTCCGCCACTATACACGCAATGTCTTAGGCGGTTAGGCGAAGTTTGGAATGTCTTGACACTAGTACTTCCTGTTGTGTCATATTTTAGCGTGAAGCTAAAAAAAAAATTTAATTTTGATGTTGTTTTTACTTTCACGGTTCAGTTTTCCAAGTAGACGAACTGTCAACCCCTATTTTACTGCTTTAGGGGTAGATTTGCATAAATAAGGAATTTCATTTATATTGAGATATAAGAGGATACCTTTATCATAATAAATGTGAGGTCCAGAACTTTAAACATCAAAACAATCAAAATTGGTCTCTTACCAAAATAAATATTAAAAAATGAGAAAAAGCCAGAACACGGCCATTTCTCTTAAGATAAAAATAACAACACTTAGCAAAATAATAATAAATAATATATATTTATTGCCAAACTCGACGATACAAAACGAAAACTATTTACAAATTTCTATCACGTACGTACAGCTATTAGACCCCCATTAGGTTAAAACGGTTGGTTGGGCTCAATACTTCGTATATTGATATATTACTTAAATTGACTGGCAAACTTGGGGCTTATCAGTGAATGAAATAATAAGTAATTCTGTCCACAAATAAATTTTATATACACACTCGTATATATATGTATATATATATATATATATATATATAAACATAGTTGGCATATTATTATGTAAAGCACGGTGTTAAGTTGCGTTACTTAACACGCAATATTCTTAATTTCTCTGCTATTCTCGTATGTAAATATTTTTTAGAGCTCCGCACCATTGAGTACAATAAATTTTAATATTATAAAACCTGTAAACTATTTTCAAGTTTCGTATACCATATTCGTACGTAGTTGGATTTAAATTTTCGCTAATATTTTTTAGGTATTTATTTAATACAGCTTTATGCTTTTTCCCGCATAGCAGGGTACTCAGAGACAGCCAAGTATCAAGACACTCCATTGACTGCTTTCCGTTAGAAAATGAGACTTTCAGCTTTAAGTGGCGAACTCATCACCGTGCATTTTATTATCAGGGTGGAGAAATATTTTTTTTTGTGAAAATAATTTAAATATAATCACTCCCCTGAGTGGGAATTGAACCCATAATTGAACAGTCCTGTGGCACTGCGCCACAAATGGCCTCAAATTAGTTTTATTTAATAAATGATAACAACAAAAAATCGTGGTATATTGTTTCTTTTAAAATATATATATATATTTTAGTTTTAACTTTTTCTTATATAAAAACCAAAGCTTTATTCAAAGCAATCCTAGGAATTGTAAGATAAGCTAAAGTACTCGTAGTTTTAGTATAAACCGTTTAATCTTATCGGAAAACTTTAAGCGTTTTGACTTTTAATACATTTCATGGAATCGCTATTATATATTTTTTAACCTTAATTAACAATTTTACATAGATAAAGTGAAAATATAAATAATAAATTTACTTAAAACAATTTTAATCACGCACTTTTAGTAGCAACAATATTTAAAAATGTATAAAAATTTGAACGTAGATTCGAATTTGCTCGTCTCGAAATCGTCCAAGCCCTCTACGCGCTAAGCCATACGTTCTTATCGATCTACGTCGAAATTCTTATACGCTTGTAACAACTGTTACTGTTAGTGACTTTGAGCAAGGTTTTTACTTCAGCGTTTGATTCTAAATGAGATCAGTTGTGGGTTCGATTGTCACTCGGGGGAGTGATTTTATTTAAATTATTCTCACTTCCTTGCTCTAGTAAGACAAAGTGCGGCATTGAATTCCATCATTCATCACGAAATGTCTCCAATTATGTGGAAAGCGAAGTTCAATGTATTATTATTACAAACATAGTAATTATTTATGTACATTATTTTCATATTAGTGTATGTACAAATTAGTAATTCATATTTTTTATATTAGTGAATATAATTCGTAAACCAGAACAATGTAGAACAATATATACACAAATAAAAATATAAATTATACTTTATGAACATGGAAGATGCATGAGAAAAAAATATTATTGGGCATTTATATGTGATTTTAATGACTTTAATCTGTTTGCCTGTGTGTCTATTTGTCTGTGCCTTTGAACAGGATAGTCCCGGAAAATGTTATTATTATTATTGTTATATATAAATGCAGTTTTAACCTTTCCTTTACATTCATTGTTCCCATTTTAATCAATTCGTAAATAAGATATCTGCTTAAAATATTGTGGATTTCATTTGATTCTATAAAATAGCTATCGGTAGTATGATTATATTTGTTATATATATATATATATATATATATATATATATATATATATATATATATATATATATATATATATATATATAAATTGTCATTTCTCAACTAGGATAAGAAAAACGCAGGGTTGATTTCATCATTCACACGCAATGGAACGCAATCAACAGTGTCTTAACTAATTGACTAAGCGATACAAGGCGTGAAGCAAAATATAATAACAAAAGTGTGCTTAAAAAAGCGATGTAAAGTAAAAAGCTTGCTGCAATTATACGAGTAAATTGTACTCTTAATTACTGCTTGGTAAAGAAATTTTAAAATTATATTTAATTCAAACTCATTAGTAACGAAGAGCTGCAAACAAATAAATATTAAATATTACAAGGTTACACTAAAAAATATAGTTTTAAATTACATCTCTGGATTATAATATGTTTTTTACTCCATTATGGCGTCATTAGGACAGCGTCTGACTGTAACCTGATTGGTTGTGGGTTCGGTTCCCATTTAGGGGAAAGATTTTGTTTCTAAATTTATTTTATTCTTGCTCTCTTATAAAAGAATGTGCGGCGTTGAGCTCCCTATTTAATACGCAATGTTTCAATTTCGGGTGAAAAGCAATAAACAGAGTGTTTTGACACTAGATTATAGTATAAACGTAATCGTTACTTTTTATAGATTTAGAGATTTCTTAGTAATAATATTGTATTACATAACAGACCAACTTGACACAGTGGCGCAGTATCTGACTGTACACACAATAGTTATGTATTCAATCTCTCCTCGGAGTAATGAATATTTAAATTAATTTTTGTTAACATTGGTAAAACAATACGAGTTGCTGACTTTGACCACTCGATAAGCTACTTGAATTCCGCATTAAGTAAAGAAGGGTGTTAAGAGTTATCTGATATAATTCTGCTTATCTTACTATGTGCATGCTTATAAAACTTTTAATTTTAAAGTGTTATTCCATGCTTTAAACCATACAGCAGGAAAATCAAAAATAACCTAGTGACAAGACACTCCGTACTTCGCTTTCACCAAAGTCGAGACATTGCGTGTTGAGTGGTGGAACTCAACGCCGCACTTTGTCTTTACCAGAGGAAGGAAGTGAAAATTAATTATATATATATATATATATATATATATATATATATATATATATATATATATATATATATATATATATATATATAAATAAAACTAACCATTTTCTCTCCAACATATTTATAATGGGATGTCGTACACATGCAATATAAACGCTATATTATTGTGAACGATTTTCTTTTAGACCCGCCTATCTCACGTCAGATTAGAAATGGTCTTTTTGTACTAAGAAAGGGATGTTACCCTAAAGATTTTATTTTCTTGTGAATTTTACGTGTACTCAGTACTTTAACACACTGTGCGTTGTTAAGTACCGAGAACGGTTAAAAATATATTAATTTGAGGCAAACGTGGCGCAGTGGGACGGGCTCTTGATTATAGACGGGATTGCTTGTGGATCCCCCACTCGGGGAAATAATAATATTTAAATTATTTTCATTTCTCCGCTCTGGTGCGACAAATTGCGGCGTTGAGTTCCGCTACTCATTATAACTCAAACTCAAAAAAGTCAAAGGAGTTAAGTTATTTTAAGGGTTATCTGGAAGAGATCACCTTTACAGAAAGAGGCCCTTACACCATATTTTATGTTTTCCATTTTCCTCTTCTTTCTATCTCACTTGTATGGTGTATAAAGAGAAAAGTAGATAAATAATAAATAAAGACAATGATTTATCTGTTAATAGTCATATTTAATTTTTACTAGATATTTTGCTTAACAAAATATTGATTTTAAGAGAAAATATAATAAAACTATCGATATGTATAAACATATATATTTGTTTATCTAATACTGATTCTATGTAAGTCTGAAATGAAAATAAACATACATACGGTACAGCTTCACGCTTCATCCTACATAGCAGTGTAGTCAAAGAGAATCCAACACAACCCTCTCTGCTTAGTAAAAATTAAAGATATTGCGTGTTAAGCGAAACTCAACGCCACACCTTATCTTAACAGTGCAGAAAAATAAAATAAATATAAATCATTCTCCCAAGTGGGAATTGAACTTGAACTGAAAAGTCAATCGCGTTTACAGTCAGACGCTATGCAACAAGCCTCTACGAATGGATAGATAAACTATAGACATGCATATATATAGCTTTACCCACGACTTTGTCTGCGTCAAATATATCAGCCATCTGCCTTTGAAGGTCCAGTGAGAATGGGTCCAGTGAGAATGGGTCCAGCCGTTACAAAGATATAATTATTTTAAATAAAAAATATTAACTTGGTATATATACCGAGTATACACACAGATGAATTTAACAAGAAGCAGTTATTATAATATTACAAACAGTCATACAGATTTTATTTATTTGTATAGATAAAATATCTTTTCAGCGTTATATATTCATTTTTAATCTTTATTTTAGTAGTAAATGTTAATTCAGGAAGCGAGATGAGATGTAACAATAAAATGTCGAGTCGTTCGCAGCCATCATTATTCCAAGGCATGAACCTTGATTCGCCGCCTACTGAATTTTAAATTTGTTACCAAACACACTGATTTTTGTTTCAGATGAAAAATAGCTTGTATTTTTTTTACTTTAACGTAGTATTCTTTATTTTACGTGTACCGCACACGCAGAGAGAATCCTTAATTCAATAGGAAGGAGTGCCGGTATCCTCGTGAGAAAACTGGGTGGGTTCAATCCCATTATGGGGAATGATTCTGTTAATATAATTTTTATTTCTTCCAATTGTAAGCCAGGAGGAGGCCGGTCGTGGTGCAGTATGACAGCGTCCGGCTGTAAGCTCGATCTATTGCGGGCTGATTCCAGCACGTGGAAGAGTTTATATTTTTAAATATAATCTTTTATATTTTATAATATTAAAATATTGATTTAAGAGAAAATATAATAAAACGATCCATATGTAGATACGTATATAATTCAATATTTAATATTGATTCTAGGTAAGTCTGAAATGAAAATAAATATACATACGATATAGCTTTACGCTTCATCCTACATAGCAGGGTAGTCAGAGAGAATTAAATACAACCCTCTCTGCTTAGTAAAAATTAAATATTACGTGCTAAGTTAGGGATGAAGCGTTAAACTAAAAAAAAAGATTATATTTAAATTTTTTTCATCTTTGCTCTGGTAAGACAAAGCGCTGAGTTGAGTTCAGCCAATGAACACCCAATGTCTCGAATTCTTCGGAGAGCGGATTATGGAGTATCTTGACACTAGGTACTTCCTGCATTGCGGTATATAAGCGTAAGATAAAGCACGGCGCTGAAAACCACTCAATAAGCAATATTTAAATTTGAATTCATGTCAATTTGAACACAGGCTCAAATCACTTACTATTAAAGCGTTCTTCGATCGAGATGCGTAGAAATTCTTATACGCTTTTTGCAAATTTTTTTATTGTTATCTCATCTCTATATATTCCTTACAATATTCGAATTTAAAAAATGAAAAAAATTTAAATATAAAAAAAATACCCGAGTAAAAATCGAACTGACAATCATTACGTTTCATCACAACTACGCCAATGGGGTGTGGATGAATGTAATTTTATGGTTTTATAATCCAATTTCGTGAGTTGTTATGGTTTGCTTGTAATTTGATGTTTTCCTTAAAGGGTTAAGATTTTGTTTACATTTTGCTCATCGCCAATTATAATTTTTTTCGACGTCTCTTTTGTATAGAAAATTATTCATATTATTTAGCTTCACGCTTTTTCCCTATAAAAGCATTCAACATCCTCCTCCTCATGCTTTTCACATGACTTCTTCACGATAAATGATATTTTTTAGAAGAAAATTAATTATTTTTTTTATAATGCAACTGTTTTAACTATGTTAAACATATATATTTTAGTTCTATGTTTGGTTTTATATAACGATCTGTAAAGTGTTTAAAATATTCAGTTTTCTAAAAATTCATTTCGAATACAAAAGTACGGCATTCATCCAGTTAAAATATTTTCAAGTATTTTAGGAAAAAATTTGCTTTATAATATTATTTTATTTTCTTGATTTGAGCTTATTTTTTTGTATTAAGCATAAGTAGTCATATGTTTTATAGTGTACTAGAATAATACCAGTCTTGTATTAATGTATGTACTTGGTATTAAAAACCATTTCCACTCGATTATATTCTCATTTCTTCGCACTGGTAAGAAAAAAAGCAAGACAAAGCGTGGCGTTGGATTTGATATTCAGCACAATGTCTCGACTTCGAGTGTAAAACACTTAATGGAATGTCTTGACACTACACTGTATCTGAGTGCCCTTGTTATAATTAAACGTATAATAAATAGTATCTATGTAAATATCGCATTGAAATCAAATATCAATTTTGTTTTATAGAGTTCTAGATACATAGAACAATAGTTCCAATGAAATACGATTGACTTCCAATGGCTTGAGATTTACGTACAATGCAATGAATAACATATTTTTATCATTTTAGCAATTATTATATTTTCTTTGCTTAATTAAATTATTTTCTTTTATGTTTATACTTGTATGATTCTCCAATAATTAGTAAACAAGAAGGTATGTAAACTCAAATTCAAACTTAAAAAAATAAAAAAATAAAAAAATATGTATATCGTAAATTACGTCATACATTAAAGATGGTCTCGCAAGAGGGACGAGTTGTGACAAGGACGAGGCAAGCGTCAAAAGTCATGAAATTCGTGTGACGTGATTTATGAATGACCCACAATTTCACTTACTAATATTTAAAAGTACTACAATCAGCCACGCAAAAAACAAACATAAACAAACATACTTCAAGATATATATATATATATATATATATATATATATATTAGTTTAAGTTCTTTATTTCTTTTTTTTAAATTTTTTATAAACACAATTGCACATTTGCTGCATCGATTTTGGCACTCATCCACTTCCACGGGTTGAATAGAAGAGATCTCTTTATGAGAAAAGTCCATCTTTGTGTAAAAACCTTCTCTAAAATGTATATCTTATTTCTTTAAGTGCAATAAAGAATATAAATATAAAAATATAATACAACAAAACTCACAGAAAATTGTATAACACGAAGAAATCCTATACATGGAGCTCTATAAGCTTAAAGAGTCACAAATACGGATTCATTCGGAAGCATTCTTGAGACCTCGAATCTTCTAAGATATCACGTAAACTATCATTTCTATGCTTAACACAGCTATATCCTTACAATGCATTCGGCACATATAAGTAGGTCACCAGAAATAGGCCAGAAAGCTCTGAAACCAAAGCGCGACAGAAAATTTACAAGTCCCTATGGAATAACTAGATGTAGTGGGATTTAAAATTCTGAATGTGTTGTTTGTTATTCATTGACGAGTTACGGGTTGAATTTATCTTGGGATTTTTTTTAGGTTTTCGGAATTTAAAAAGAGAGAATTTAGTCACTAATCTCTCTTGAGTATTTTTTTTAAATTAGATTTTGGATTGACAGACTGACGGACTAAGTGGATACGGCTCGCCTCGTTAACTTTAGTTATGTTCATAATGTTTTCTAATATGACATTTTACTTGGGAGTAATGAAGCCGCTTTAAATCCTTATCCTGCAGATCCTCCTGCAGGCTATCCGTGCAATCTACAACTTAAGTAGTAAAGATTTAAATTTAAGGAAATATATGGACTGGTAATGTAATATATGTAAAGGAATATATATATATATATATATATATATATATATATATATATATATATATATATATAAGAGGATAATCAGATGTCAAGACACTTCATTCTCCACATTTGTCCATAATTAAGACATTTTGGGTACACTGGCAAAATAATCAGAGCGTAATTGTTATCATAAACTATTTTAACTTTTGAATCTATTATTTTATATATCAAATAAAAATTAAAAAAAAACTTTAACATTACAACATATGCTTCACAATATACTTTAATAAAACTGTAAAAATTTAGCACGCTTTTAAATATAAAAATACAGTGTTCGTTATTATGTCTGAAAATGTTTTAATTGCATAAAAATTTGATATTCCGAACATGAGTGTAGCTTATATAAAGTATTCAGCCTTAAACAAGACTTTTCTGTTTTCCAAAGTGGTTCAGAAATATATACTTCATTTGTATGAAAAAAAAATGCATATAAATATTTGATATATATAATTTAATATGTCCATATATTTAGTTATTCTTTAAAGAAATATAGTATTGATAACTGTTTTAGAGACAACCCTGTGTCAAGACACTCTATTGACTTTCCGCTTAAAATCGAAACATTGCGTACTGAATTACGAATTCAACGCCATGTTTTGTCTTACTAAAACGGAGAAATGAGAATTATTTTAAAATTTAATTTTTGGCCTGAGTGGGATTCACAGTAGAACATATGGGCAGTTTGACTTAATTCAAAGATCTTTGATTTTCACTATTTTTACAAATTTTAAATGAATCTATTTTAAACTGATTAATTGCTTATTCAGTCTACCTGTGACCACGAACTATTGTAAAGTATTCCAAAAATCAGGTTTCCAAAAAACATATTTTGGATACCAAAATATACGCGATTGATCCGTTTAAAATAGTTTCATATAAAATACATACATCTATTTATACTATTTTGTATATAAGTAAGATAATAACTATACGTTCAAAACGGTAGTCGGAGGGATTTAATATTAATAGTACGATACTTCGATCTCTGTTTTTTGTAGTTATTTTAAAGCTATCGCGTTGGGTAACGGAATTCAACGCCACATATTATATTTTGTAAAATATTAACGAAATTGGCGTAAATAGAGATTACACGAAGAAATTACTATAATAAATAGAGAAGATGTTTGGCAACTTTTAACCACTCCCCTTTTTAAAAATTTGGAAGTCTAAACTCAATCGTACATAAGAGCAAAATACAGTCGGGTCTTTTAATGGCGGTAGTTACATATTTAATTTTAGTATCAACTGACAGACAACTGTCATCTCACTCTAATTGTGACCACGGACTGTTAAGTGTTCGAAATGTCTGATTTTTAAAAATATCTCTTTGAAAATTAAAAGATACACAATTAATCCGATAAAAATAGTTTTATTTAAAACGTGTCAATTTTTTTCCTTTTTACAGGACTCTATAGTTTTGCTAACACTTGTTATACGTGCAAATAGTCTACCATAACTAGAAACGTAATTCTTTAATTTCAACTGGAACAAACTATTTCAAATATAAAGCAAAACTTTCATATACTACAGCGATAAAACACATTTGTTCTAGTAATAGAAATAGCAGTTTCTCATATTTAGTCTCCATATAAGAAGCTATACGTCTTGATTTAAGCTAAATCCTTTGAGCGAGAAATGGTTGAAAAGGTGAGCATAGATATTACGAATATCCCTTGAAAAATAACTTTTGGAAAGAAACTTTTGAAATATTTTTATATACTAATAGTTTGTATAAAAGATATTATGATATAAAACGTAATGTAGGTAATTTGATGAAAATGTATATATTTCTAGGAGATCCGTTGTGGCACAGTGGGACAGCGTTTCACTGTAAATACAACTGGTTGTGGGTTCAATTTCTACTCGAGGCAACTAATATATTTAAATTATTTTAACTTCCTCGCTGTTCACAAATCGCAGCGTTAAGTTTCGCCTCTCAACACGCAATATATCGAATTTCAGCGGGAAAAGGAGTACGGAGTGTCTTGACACTAGGTGTTGCTACCCTGCTACCCTGCTATGCGAGACAAAAGCGTGGTACACCTAGAGATATATCAGGACATCACGTCTCTGGAATATTACGTCTTAAATAACTTGGAATATAGTTTTACGCATTTTACGGCATAGTTGAAGCAAAGTATTCAAAGCGCTTCAATCTCCGCTTTATGTATCCATTTAAGATATTTCGCGTTCAAGGCACAAGGGCTGCCCAGAACTTGACGTAATTTCGCTTTTTAGATCGGAGAAATAAAATCTATTAATATAATAAAAATGGAAAAAATATTCATGGAAGATATATATATAAAAGAAACTTATTGGTGTTATTTATGAATAGAACCCAAAACAAATATTTTTATTTTTGATCTGTCTATGCACGATAATCTCAGAAACGTTTTCTCTATTGCAATGTGGCAACCTTTTCTTAACATTTAGTAGTTATTTTATTTTAATTGTTTCATACATAAGAATTTTAGGTCAATTTAAAACATTTTATCTGCTAATACATGGAGTGAAGTCGACGCGAACAAATATGCATTCACTAGTAAATAATAACTATGGAATCACTGAGAATAGAACCTACAACTGCGGTACATACAGTCAAAAGCAATCCAACGGTTCCGAGATAGCATATCAATCATTCTGGTCATAAAAACGTTAAAGTAAGCCAATTTCAGCGACAAACTCTGGAACGTAATTCTAGACTTTATAAAATCTTAGACAAACATCCTTTCAAGTGCTTTACTACCTGAACTAGGTATTTTATTATCTCTTTTAACTATTATTTGGTTAGTTTTGCTTTGCAGTGTATGCTACATAGACAACTGGCAATCAAGATGTATAATATATATATAAAAAGTGTTATATATATATATATATATATATATATATATATATATATATATATAACATTTTTTATCTCGCTAGCAGGATAGACAGAGACAACCTACTGTCAAGACACTTCGCTGTGGCCGAATATGCGCTTTGAGTTGCCAACAGAACGCCTCGTTTTGAGTTAACAGAGTGGAGAGATGAAAATCTATTGTAAATAAAATTATTCCTCACAGTAGGAATCAAACCTACAACCAATCGCGTTTATAGTCAGACGCAGTCTTAATACGCCAGATGAACTTATAAACAGCCATAAACTCCCAATTCTTGATGTTAGGTAATCTTTGACGCTCCCACGGCGCATTGGTATACCAATTCGATAATATAGTATCGGATTGATTGAATTTAAACTTATTTCGATTTCCCAGTCTCATATGAGAAGCGACATTGAGTATCACTATCTTCGAAACACCCGAAAGCCGGCGAACGAAAAGTCTTAACTAAGTTATCTCTGTCTATTTTGATATACACTACACAATATTCCGTTGCCGATACTGGTTTTTATATTACAATATTTTAAAAGGTATCCTACAGAGTTCAACTGTGTTCAAAAGCTAAAATAATATTGTATTAAAAATTTTAGAATAACCCGTCATATATGAGAAATCTCTATTTATATTCTATATTAATTCATTCTTTAGTAATAAGTTTTTAGAAAACGTATAAAAAATTGAACACGGACGGACGGATACCCGGGTCCCTCGTAAACCCTCCACCGACCGCTAAGCCGTCCTCGTAACGCGCAAGCCGCAGATTGAAATTCTGATGCGTTCAAGTTTCTATACGATTTAAGAACATATGTTTTTTCTTTTATTTAGCTTCTCTCTTTTTATCCCGCGTAGCAGGGTAGACAGAAAGTACCCAGTGTCAAGACACTCCGTCCGTTTCCACCGAATTCGAGACATTGCGTGTTGAGTGGTGGAACTCAACTCCACACTAATCACTGCTATCCAAGTCACTTCAAGTGGAAATCGAACCCACAATCGCTTTTAGTCAGACGCTGTCACACTGCGCTACGACCAGCTTGAACCTTCCTTCCTTCTTTCCTTATACTAAGTGTGGATTGTTAATCCATATTAAAAATGTGTCTAATCCCATAAAAAATATCAATCAAACCAAACTTTATCCCATCGATCCTCTCGTTCGTAAATAAACTACAGCACGGGTACAGTTTAAGGTAGCGTTCGGTAAATTTATGTACAAATTGCAAAATTCCCTAGGTCAGGCTCACTCATATGATCCGTGAAATAGAGACGATGGTAGATAGAACACGTAGTTTGAATAAGAATATATTATTTTGGTCCTTATATATCAAGGTGTATTATTCATGTAACACACGTATGACGTTTATAATCAACATGGCAATCTGGGGACTCAAATATGTATATAACGTACTTAATTTGCTTGTCAAAGTCAAAGTGATACTTTATTTCGTGATGCAAATGTACATTTTATTAGCTTCACGCTTTATACTACGTAGCAGAGTTATCAGAGACATTCTAGTGTCAAGAATTTCAATTGAGTGCCTTTCAACTCTACGCCCCATTTTGTCTTACCAGGGCAGAGAAATAGAAATAAAATTGTTAATATAATTATTTATTCTATTGAGAATCGAACCCATAACTAATCGCGTTTACAATTAAACGCTGTGCTACTGCGCCATGACGGCATAAAAAAACATGTACAATGATTATCATTTCCCAGGATCCTCTAAAGAAAGTTAGAGAACAGAGTTCAGACACTAGGTTCTCTTTAAGCAACATGCTAAATATATAATTTATATAACAAAAAACCTTGAATATATTTCCGCTAAAAGTTTCCGTCACTACGTTTGAATGGTCGATTTCCCTTGACACGAATGATTAATTTTGTTGGCACCCCTGGGGAAATTATATACATATATATATCACTAGCTTTTGTTTTGTCAGAGTGAAATTGATTTTTTATTGCGACAGGTGATCCCTTTATTGACTGTCGATTTTGTTTACGATTTCCGCTTATAATATGATTGTTGGTAATCCCAAGTTACCCTGAATATATAAATATATATATACATATATATGGACTGACGACATACGCAAGGTTGCCGGAGCGGGCTGGATGAGGGTTGCGGAGGACCGGGATGTTTGGCGCAAACTTGGGGAGGCCTATGTCCAGCAGTGGACTGCAATTGGCTGACGATACGATACGATATATATATATATATATATATATATATATATATATATATATATATATATATATAGGCCAGTCGTGGCGCAGTGTGACAACATTTGACTGTAAAAGCGATCGGTTGTGGGTTCGATCCCCACTCAGAGTAGTGATTATATTTAATTATTTTCACTTCCTCGCAAAAATTACAAAGGCGGCGTCGAGTTCCACCACTCCAACACGTAATTTCTCGAATTCGGTGGAAAGCAAAGTACAGAGTGTTTTGACACTAGGTACGTTTTGTCTACCCTGCTATGCGATATAAAAGCGTTTAGTTTCAAAAAAAGTATGAAATAGAAATATTTTGACTCGAATATATTTAGTTTCAAATTATTTGGTAATGAAGTTTAATGGAATATTGAAACAGGAATGTTATATCGATTATTCTCTTAAGATTTGTTGCCCTTAAATCTAGAAGGGCTGAGGTGAGAGAGACGAGAGATAGAAACTGTAAACAGTAATTATGGGTTAAATTCCCTCTCGGTGAAATAATATTATTGTCATATCCGCGCTCCGATGATAGAACATGGTATTCCATCATTTAACACACAAAGTTTCGAATATGAGCATTAAGCGGAGAAGAACGAATTGGTTTGACACTAGGTTCTAGGCACTAGACTCTATGAAATCAGGCATATTCCTCGTATTATATATATATATATATATAACTACGTTGTTTAACGTGAAATGATTATTAGTTTTGGTATAGTAAGTCTATATCAAAGTTACTTTGCTTCACAACTAATAAAGTAAATTCCTCGCATTCAATACACGAACTACCTACGCGGATGCTTTAACTATTTACGAGACGTCCTAAATCCGAAATTCCAACTTGAGTGACGTTATAATCGCACACCCAGTACTGTTATCCTGTGAAAGTTATATAAATTTTTTTAGAAATATAATCTGTTATCTAACTAAATATGTTTTTATCTTTTATATTAATTATAATTTAAAGATTGTTTCTATGTAATGGATTTAGGTAGCTTACATTATAAACCAAACGATGTAAATACGGAAAAATAATAAAATAATCATATTTATCGTACGTAAAATCATAGAATATTACATATTTAGTGAATTTATACAAGCCTTGTGTGAGATAACATTGCGAAAAATTAACTATTTATTTATAATTCTTATTTAAATTATTTGGTTTATAATATACACTTCCTAAATCTTTTTTATAGAAATAAACTTTGAATAGTAGAAATTTGAAAAGAACCTCTCTTCAGAAATGCTAAGAACATAAATAAGTTGTAGCAAACGTATAAGAATTGCGAGGCAGCCGGATGTAGAACGCATGGCTTAGCGGTCAGAGCGCTTGGATGGCTTCCAAGAGGCGCGGGTGCAGAGCCTGCTTCATTCAAAGCTTTTATACATTTTTCCTTTTATCATTGTTATGAGATTTTGTATCTAGTTTTCTTTAAAATTGATAAAAAGTAAAGTTTTAAGATTCTCAAATTTCCTGGCCAATTAATATAAATATAAAGTAAAACCTATGTCATAAAATATGTATATTGCTATATTTGATTTTGGTAAGTATTTTTTAAATTACTAGATTTTTACTTTAACACGAAGATAAGTAAATCGAACCTTCAACCATCAACCATCACTCAATTCAGTATGTATTGAAATTTCAACAGAAAATAATATGTATACAAAAATATTAATTACAAAACAAAAAATCAGTTTCATACTCTAACCCGCATAGTAGGGTACTCAGAGACAACCTAGTGTCAAGACACTCCGTTGACTGTTCTCAACCTAAAGACACTTCGCTAACTGTTAATTAAATAATTAATTATTAATAAGCAAATGTTAGAAAATAATTTCTTAAGAATCTATAGCGAGGTAATTAAATTTTGATCGTTTTTCTTTAGCATCGCCTTCACGTATACTTTATGGGCCATTATGACTTTATGTGTTAATAAGAGTTTTATATACGATCATTGTAATGAAAAGAGTTATTAAGGTCTTGTGCCGTGAACTATTATGAAGTTATTAAAGTCTTTTGATTTTCACGAGTTCCATACATTTAAAATTAAACTTTCTTAAACGGATTACTAGATGATATAAGAAATGAAGTATATGTGTTTTCAAATCGGATATTTCCAAATATTTACGGTAGTGTGTTCAAAGCCGGAAATGTACATTTAAATATCAACTCTAAACAATTCTAAATTAAAATAATGCTTGTGCTAAATAACATATGATTTTCCAACAAACGATCCACTATTCACAATTTTACGTGAGTTGGTTAATCAACTACGTTTAAGAAAAATGAATATGTCATGTGAAAATGTGACCTATATAATAAGTTACAAAAAATTTTCAATTTTTTTTAGCTTCACGCTTTTATCCCGCATAGCAGGATACACAGAAAGTACCTAGTGTCAAGATACTCCTAACTTCGCTTTCAACCGAATTTAAGACATTGCGTGTTGAGTGGTGGAACTCAACGTCGCACTTTATCTTTTTGTCAGAGAGTGAAAATAATTTAAATATATATATAGTTCGATGCCCACTCTCCCAAATGGGGATCGAACTAAATTTAAATTATTGCGAACCCACAATCGATCGCGTTTACAGTCAGACGCTGTCCCACTACACCACGACCGGCCTCATATATATATATATATATATATATATATATATATATATATATATATATATATATATAAAGTTCACTTCAAAAATATAATCATTTTTCACCGCCCGGGAATCGAAACCACATCCAATCACGTTTACAATCAGACGCCGTCCCATTGCACCACCTCGGTCATTACTCTTCATATTCCTTTACATGTCGTATATTTCCATCAATATTGGATGCTAATAAAACGTAAAAATAGACATCATAGGAACATGTTCTCATACTTTCAGCTCATTTTTTCTGCGTGACGCGATCAAAATCGGATGATTTACGATCATATAAACTGTGCCTGGTACAAAAGCATACGAACCAAACTTAGTCTATAAGGTTCGGTAGTGCGTGTAAGAAAGTTGAATAACCGAGTTAAATTGTTAGAGATATGTATGTGTGGAGTAATGGGTTCAATATCCATATGAGGGAAGAAATCGTTTTTTTAGCTTCACACATTTACAACGCATAGCAAGGTAGAGAGGAAGTACCTAGTGTCAAAACACTCAGTGCTCCAATTACCACTAAATTTTAGATATTGCGTGTTGAGTAGACGAACTTTACGCCGCGGTTTGTCTTGTCAGAGCGATGAATTGAAAATAATAAATGTAATTATTTCTCTGATTGGCAATCGAACCCATAACCTGTGTCGTCTACATTCAAATTCTGTTTCATTGTGCCACGACCAACTTCAATTGTTTCTTATTTTTATAATTCTATCATATTGGTTTTTGTCAAAATATTCAAATATACGGCGTATACGTGATATATATAACTCGATGCTTTAGTTGTACAGCGGAAAAGTCAGAGAAAACCTAATATCCATTCGAGTAGAATAGTGAACCTGACGCCGCCTTTTGTATTTTGTGTTTTGTATGTATATATTAAATTATTATTTTTACAATTTTAAAGTGTTATTACACGCTTAGGATTAGAAAATATTTTTTAATAAAACGTATGAACATTTTGACGCAGCGGTATTAAAACCTGCGCCTTTTGAAAACCATCTAAGCGCTCTGGCCACTATACCATGCGTTCAACGTTCATGTAACGCATGTCTTAGCGGTCAGAGCGCTTGGACGGTTTCCAAGGCTCGCGGGTCTGAATTACGCTGAAATTTTAATACGTTTTTTTAAAAATGTTTTGAAATATGTCCATTAAGGTTGATAAATTGTACTTCCAAATATTAGTACTTATAGACCCTATTAAACTTTACAACGAGGGACTCTACAAACCATTTACATATCTCTAACAAATTTAAACATCTCTTCAAGAAGAAGTAATATTAGCTTTGAAAAAGCAAAGCTCCAAGTGCATTACAACAGCATCACATTGTGTGTCTTATGAGCATCTTTATGTGAAATAATGCCTTGTTTCTCATCTCATGTAAGGTTTATGCCTTTTCGTAAAAGCTTGTCCGAGCTCTCTTTCTAATAAAGCCCAAACCAAGCGAATGAAAAAATATTAATATTTAACTTCTTTTATGCAAACAGCTTTAAATATATAAGGAACTAGCGACCCGCTTGCGGCTTCAACGCTGTGAAGCGAGTGAGCGAGTATATCAATAAAATAATGTATAAGAGTTTTAGAAATTAACTTTTTAAATGGAACAAGTAACGAACGTGCTGTAAATTATCAAAACACTAAACATTCAATATTTACTATTTTTAAAGTGTTATTCCACACTTAGGATTAGAAAACATTTTAGAAAAAACGTATAAAAATTTGAACGCAGCGGGATTCGAACCCGCGCCTGTTGAATACCGTCCAAGCGCTCTGACCACTAAACCATGCGTCCTACTACCAGCTGCGTCGAAATTCTTATACGTTTTGTTACAACTTATTTATTTTGTTAGCATCTCTGTAGAGAGATTTTTACAAATTTCTGCTACTTAAAGATTATTGAGAAATAATTGTTTAACAAGAGAGATTGCTATTTTATTTCAATATTTACTATTAAAAAAAAAATTATACGTTTTTTCTAAAATGTTTACAAAACATTCCATTTAAGTTGCATGCACTGCGTTGGGACTTGATTTACAAATATCGATGCCCCTTTCTCCTCACATCTCTTTATTTTCTTTAGATTGACATTTTTTAATTCGTCATATCTTTTGAAGGAATTTCTAATTTTAATCATTTATATAGTAATAAGTAGATAATAATTTATAATTTAATAGTATAAGGATTGATACAGAGGTATGAATGGTATTGTTTGAGATCTACGTGTAGATAAAACTTTTATTTAAGACACAGAAAACAATAAGTAATGGCATAGGTAGTTCGAGAAAAATTTTTTGATAAATATAAATACAGTAAAAAAATATGAAACAAAGTATGAATTTATACTAATAATATAAAGCAGCAGAGTTTGTTTGTTTCAACGCGCTAATCTTAGGATCTATAGATTGATTTTTCAATCACGCTTCACGCTTTTATCCCGCATAGTATGGTACACAGAAAGTACCTAGTGTCACTCTGAATTTCGTTTTCCACCGAATTCGAGACATTGCGTGTTGATTGGTGGAACTCAACGCTGCACTTTGTCTTGTCAGAGCGAGAAAGTGAAAATAATTTCAATATAATCACTTCCCCGAGTGGGTATCGAACCCACCACCGATCGCGATACAGTGAGTGTGCCACTGCGCCACGACTGGCCTCATCTATCTAGTGATTGGAATTGAGAAAATTCTTTTTGTATTGAATAGTACATTTATTGAGGAAGGCTTATAGGCTATATAACACCACTCTACGACTAATAGGAGTCAAGCAGTAGTAATATAAATATTGTGAAAACACCTTGCGTGTGCCGAGTGAAGGGGGAAAGTTATGCAAAAATTATATATAACAAAATTGTTTCACTCTAAAAGTTCTAATAAAAGTCCACGATTGCTTTTAGGGTTGACCAAAATAATTTTCACGTATATATTTTTAGTTCTAAAATGATATATTATTTGCGAAGGTGTTTTTATAAACTAAATATTAAGTTTTATCTAAATAAATAATTTATTTATCACGGACACTTATTTTTGAAGAAAATTGCCTTTGACATAATTTGATTTCGCCAACCAATATGCAAGGAATTATTGTCGTTTTAAAATAATAAAGTCAAATACAACGCGCGCATTAATGTGCAGGGTGTGTACAGCGGTGAGGTGGGAGGACGCTGGCTGACAGTGTCGATAGTCTTCTTATTAATATTATAAAAGCAAAAGTTTCTGAGGACGTATGTTTGATTTGGATATAACTTTACGGTATATAGGTTGTAAATCAGAATAATATATAGATAACAATTTACATTTTTCCTTGTGATTTGGTTGTAATATGATTACACAAACATGATACAGTATAGGGTTGCTTGTCTTCTGTAGATCTCAATAAACACCCGGGATCGTATACAACTATCCTTTATGTGGAAGCCAGTATGAAATAGTGAACTATAATTTTAATTAACTTGAATACTTTCTTACAATGCACATTTTAAATATTTATTAAACCTTTAAGTATGTAATACACTTACGCCGCGTTATTCTACTATTATATTAATTATTTTCCTTATATCTTTTGACTAGATTGTCCGATTTAAATAATTTTAAAAATATTTTACAAGTATTGATATCTTTATTTAAATATTATTGTTGGTTAATGGTTTAAAGGAGATAATGGAGTGTCTTGACTTTAAGTTTTCATTGCCTGCAAAATAGGCGTGAGTCTGTTTCCATAAAAAGATTATATATGAAGGCAATGTGGAATAAATTTTATTTTTATGTCGTGGCGCAGTAAACGGTAGGACTGTAAGCGCGATCGATTGTCGGTTTGATTTTCACACAGTGGAGTAATTATATTTAAATAATTTTTCTAGCTCTGGTAAGACAAAGTGCGGCGTTTAGTTCCGCCACTCGCAATGTTTTAAAGTCAACGTAAAGCGAAGTATGGAGTATGTTGACGATACTAGCTACTTTCTGTCTACGCAGCTATGCGGAATAGATTTGTGTACCTAAAAAAAACCATTACGTGTATCACATCATATTCAAATTGAATAATTTTTAATGTTCAGTGCAGTTATCTCGTATAGCAGAGAAAACAAAGACAACCTAATGTCAAGACACTGTTGAATGCTCTACGCTCAAAATCAAGACCTTGCATTAAGAAATCAACGACGAGCTTGGTGTTATCGAGTGAGAAAATCCAAATAAATATTTAAATAGAATTCCCTCAAGTGGGAATCGAGCCTACAACCAATTGAGCTTACACTCGTTGGTTAAGTGTGAATTTAGATCTTGTGTCAGTCAAGGGGGCCGGGGTCTTGGCGCAGTGGGACAATGTCTGACTGTAAACGCGACTGGTTATGGGTTTGATCCACAACCGGGAGAATTAAAATTATTTTCATTTCGTTGCTCTGGTAACGACGAACAACGAAGCGCGGCGTTGAGCTTCGCCACGTAATGTCTCGATTTCAGCGGAAAGTGAAGTATGGAGTGTCCTGACACTAAGTACTTCCTGTCTACCCTGCCATGCGGAATAAAAGGGAGAAGCTTAAAAAAAATAAGTCCCATACAGTAAGATTTTAGCAGTCTATACTGTTAAAAGTGTATTAAGTATAAAAGCGTATCGATTTTCTGAAAATAAGGTGGGGGGGCGTGGCGACGCAACTAGTACGAGTATACTACTTACTATAGTGATTGACTTACTAAATGAACCAAGTTCTTTGAAGTTGTACCTTAGCGCAATAATAATTTATCAAGCACATTTGTTACTTGCAAATTAATAGTTTTCCAGTACATATTTTTATTGTTATTTCAATTTTACCCCGCATAGCAGGACATGAATAATAATTCGATACATTGTGTGTTGTGTGGCGGAACTAAACGCCGATTCGCTACCACCACTCTGGTAATATAAACTGCAGCGTTGATATCAACCACTCAACACGCAATGTCTTGTTTTTGGGCAAACGGCAATTAACTGAGTCTTTTAAAGCTAAATTATAAAGCTACTTTGCTATTCAGGATCAAATGAAAAGCTGTTTTCTTTTTAATCAAATTTATAATCTAAACCAGCATTAAGTGTCAGACGCCTTCATTTAACTGCTACAAAAAGCTCGAGAAATTAACACTTTCCCCACTCTAAGGTCCAAGTATCCGTAATATATAAATAAATAAATATATATATATATATATATATATATATATATATATATATATATATATATATATATATATATATATATATATATATATATATATATAATTTTAGAATGATAATCAATTCTGTATTTTGACTTGTTAATCGTTACAATGGAATTACCATCAAACTCTAGTATTTATTAACCACGCCTTATAATTACATTGTTTATTATTTCCACACAATGCCAGGTGTTCAGTTCGCCACTGAACACGCAATGTCCCGATTGCTGCCGGAAAGCAGTCAACGGAGTGTCTAGACACTAGGTTGTCTCTGACTAATAAAAAGGATAAAACTGCTTCTTTCTACATTTTTCATTATACCAGAAAATCAACAAAAATAATACAGTAAGATTTACATTTTTCTAACTTTATATTGTAGACAGGGAACAAGTGTTAAGACACTCCGCACTCCGCTTTCCACCTAATTAGAGCCTTTTGAATAGAGGAGCTCAACTCCGCGCCTTGTCTTACCAGACCGAGGACATCAGTAAATAAATACCAAATAAAAAACAAACGAATTATCAATATTTTATACGAAACTTAAAATAAACCATTAGGTCGATTCATCATCCTCCCATCGCATTCACAGATCATTTGACTCACGTCCGCAGTGCTTGGCTTTTATGGTAGAAAAGTAATAATATTGAGGCTTTGAAAATGTACTTTCGGCTTTATATTGTTTTTATTTAACGTTTCATATCGTTAGTATATTGTTGAGCGCTAAACGCTACCTTACTGATATTTCGTAGCGCTTGGCGCTGCTAGGAAGAAAAGTGTGGAAAAAAGCTTTCAATTCATATTAATGGCGGAAAAATCTTATTTATAATTTCAACTGTAACGTTATATTATGTTAAATTATCTCATTTTTTATATATATATGTATTTATGTAAAGTTTCATCACGGATTGTAGGATAACCAGAGAACCTTATGCTAAGACACTCCGTGTTTTAAATTTAAAAATAAATTCATATGGGAGTTCATTTTTTTGTAAATAAACGAAGCCAGTCTTGATGCAGGGTCTGATTGTAAAAGCGATTGACTGTGGATTTCATTCCCACTCGATGGAATGATTATATTTAAATTATTTTCATTTCTTCACTCTGGTAAGACAATGGGCACTGGAATTTCGCCACTCAACACATAATGTCTTGAATATAGTGGAAAGCGGAATGTACAGAGTCCAGAGTGTCTTGACACTACCTACTTCCTGTTTCCTTTGTTGTAATAAGAGCGTGAAGTTATTATAAAAATTAAAGAATGAAAATTAATATGAATATAAACATCACCCAGAATTGATCCACACCCAATCGATTTTACGGCCAGATACTATTTCAATATACAATCTTAAAACAGCGATATTTCTCTATGAAATTTGAGCTCGACTCCCTAAAAACACAAAAATAACACGCAATCGACAAATTGGCTTACATTACCATGAATTTTCAAACACGTTGACAAGTGTTTCGACACACGTGTATATTCCCATGACTTTATGCGAACGTTTCCCTTACAGCCATTATACGCGTATGTATAAATAATGTTAGAATGTTACGAAAGTTTCTTATTATTATACCTATGAGTACATAATAACCACTTGAAGATTTAATAATTCATTGAGATTGAGGCGATTGTAGCGCAGTGGGATATCTTTTGTATGTATACGCGATTGGTTGTGGGTTCGATTCCCAGTTAGGGGAATGTTTTTAATTTTTTTTACATTCCTTTGCTCTGGTAGAACAAAACGCAACGTTATAATTTGAAAAAATGTCGCGGTTTTGGTTAGAGTAGGTCAACGGAATGTTTGACTTGGACTTCTCTGCTATGCGGGATAAAGCGTGAAGCGTTAAGCGTTATACTAACTACTACTATATTATTATTAGCGTAGTGGTAATTCATTTTAAACGTATACGCGGTGGTTGTGATAGTTGAGCTAGTTAGACAAAGCGCGGCGTCTAGTTACGCCATTCAACACGCAGTGTCGTTTTAAAAAATAGGGAACGACGATTTAAGGCAGCTGATATGTAAGTTACCTTTTTAGATCATTCAAGACTTGATATTGTATACGAAAATCATGAAGTGTGGGTGAATAACAAAAGATAAGAAATACCAATCGGGAATAACAAAAATATATATAAAAATATTTAGAGAAAGCAACAATGACAGGTAAAATATTTTTATCTCCTATATACTGTCTATTGCGTTGTTCATATTCACAGAAGGTCACATATAATGAGAGATAAATAAGTACGTACCAACCATTCTTTAAGGGGGGAGGCTGGATACAGAGTCTGACTGGAAGCACGATCGGTTATGGGCTCGGGCCCCCCTCTAGGGAATGATTATCGTTAAATTATTTTCATTTCCTCGCTCTGGTAAGGCAAAACGCGGCGTTGAGCTCCGCACCCAACATATAATGTCTCGAATTCAGCGGAAACCAGAGTACAGAATGTCTTGACACTAGGTACTTCCTGTCTACCCTAAGCGAGATAAAAGCGTGAAGCTAAAGAAAAGCTAGGCTTATAAGAATCATGGAGAGCGTAATGCAATAACGGTAAGTAAGTTAAGTCACTAATAATAAATTATATTAATCATGGGTATTTATTTAAAAGCTTCACTGCAAATAATTTCATAACACTTGAGCTTTCAGCGTGAAATATAAATCTAACAATGTTTCCGCTATAAGAAAGGCGTGAAAGAAAATCAGATTTATAAACGCGTGATAAATCGCTCATTTGCAAACACCCCAATGTTATTAAGTTTTTTTTTTCAAATATATATTTTTACCTTTGTTTTGTTTACGTATTTTGGGCGTACAATATTTTATGCAGTTTTCTTTTAATATTTTTTATGTGTTTAAAAATTAAAAACGTATAAATATTTGCACTTATCCGTATTCGAACCCGCGCCTCTTAATTTGAATTCGAAACTGGCTACGCTGAACCACTAGGCATAGTTAGATGGTTTTTATATTATTAATGCGTGGCTTTATAATTATTAAACATTCCCCATAGCAGGGTTCTGTATAACGCCAAATTCGAGACATTGCATGTTGATTGGCTGACTTGAACGCCGCACTTTGTCTTACCATAGCGAGGAAGTGAAAATTTTAATATAATCACCACCCCGAGTAAGAATCGAAACCACAACTGATCCCGTTTATAGACAGACGCTGTCATACTGTTTTTTGCCGAAAGCGAAGTACGGAGTGTCTTGACACTAGATACTTTCCGTCTACCTAGCTAGGCGGGCTACAACAAGATTTCTAAATTCTTGACATACATTTATCTACATTGATGTTGTTACCTTGCAACATTGCGAGGTCACACACGCCTCTAGGGTGTAACATTGTATGGAGAAACTTAGTAGTAAAGTACATAATATTATGACATTGAAAAATTCAATCTAAACTCGAGGTTACGTTAAAATTTACGTACGAGTGTGTTTTATTATTAGGAATTTTATTGGCGAAACGCTTTTGAACGTAAATATGTTACAAAACTTGATATAAACTGCAGGATTGTGTTGCAAATGTTATGCTTTACGTTTTGTTACGGGAAGACAGGAAGTACCTAGTGTCAAGACACTCTATACTCCACTTTCCGCCGAATTCGAGACATTACGTATTGAGTGGCGAAAGTTAGTGCTGCGATTTGTTTTACTATGAACGTGGAAATGAAAATAATTTATATATAATCATTCCCCCGGATGTGAATCGAACACACAAAAGACCGTGTTTACAGTCCGACGCTAGCATACTGTTCCGGAAAGACCGGTCTTATGTTTTGTTATGTATTTAATATTATTTAATTTAGTAGTCAAAGGTTAGTGTCAAGATATTCCGCTCTCTTATACAAAGGCTTGTGTTTTAGCTTCGTGCTTAACGCCGCACTTTATCTTACCAGAGCAGGGTAAAGAATTGAAATATAACCATTGTTTAGTTTATCAATAATGAAAATACTAAATAGGAAGGCAAAAAAGTATATCGGAAATTGTTTCTCACAGTGTAACCTAACTGTTAAGTCAAATTTGTACTACTTCAAGTTCGTTACATATGCAGATTTGGATGCAAACAAAGATTTCATTCAACGAATACACCTTTGCTTGTATCGTTTAAGTCAGAGCGCAATGCCATAGCGGAAGAAAACCTAGCGTTAAGATACTCCACCTGCATTAGACACATTGAGTAGGTGGCGGAATACAACGCCGCGATTTGTCTTCAGAAGAAAACCTAGCGTTAAGATACTTCTACTTGCACTCCACCTGCATTAGACACATTGAGTAGGTGGCGGAATACAACGCCGCGATTTGTCTTCAGAAAGCGGTGAAATTAAAATAATTTTAATAACATCATTTACACTAAATGAATGTAGAATTCAATATTGATTGTGTGCGCTTTCTTACTGTGAAACGAAGGCCTCTTTTATATTTTAAAGTAAATTCATTTACTAGCACTGATTATAATTAAAATTATTCTTTTAACATAATATAGTATATATTTAAAGCTACGAAGCGATGAACCACTGTAAACTCGATGATTCTGAGTCCGTTGGAGGAATATTAAAAAACACTGCTTTATACTTTATCCCGCATAGCAGGGGAGAGGCAATTTATGTTTAATTCACTGCTTGACTGGTTTTTCCCCGAAATCGAGACATTGCCTATTATGTCGTGAACTCAACGCCGCGATTTGTCTTTCCAGAGCCGAGAAGTGAAATATATATATTTTTAAATATAATGATTCCCTTAAGTAGGAATTGAACGCACAACCAATCGCATTTACAACTGAACACTGTTCCACTATGGCACGATGAGCTCAAATTAATGATAATATTTTTTACTTTAATTGACCTCAAATGTACCCCATGTCTTATATCATATACTTAAAGCTTCATAAGCATTTTCAAAATACACTTTGTATACAAATATAATAAATTAAATTCCTAATATAATAATACGACAACAGGTGTTTCCTTACGTAGCAAATAAGGCCACGTTCTAATATCGGCAGATTGCCTATCGTGTTATGGTGGCTCAGTGGTATAGCTGACTGTAAACGCGATGGGACATGAGTTCAAACTCTCAGGAAATAGTTATATTTCGTTTATTCTATTTTCTTTGCTCACTTAATATATAACACAGCGTTTAGTTCCGCCACTAACATCTGATATTAGTTTTTATCTATCTGATTTTCTTTGTCGAAGATATGAAGCCTATCGAACGTATAGATCGGAGTTTGTTTCGATTAACTTAATTAAATTTCGTTCATGAATGAAAGACAGTAGATGGATATTCTAAAGATATGTATCGATAGATATTCCACAGATTAGGTTGGTTTTCTATATTTAGTTGAAATAACGTAAAAAAAATCGAAATATTATTGTCATAATACTTTTTGCCCGCAATTATGCCTACCAATATCTAGTCTGACTTGTGGATTGTGTGACATTTTATGAAATTATATAAATAACATTTTAAAAAAAAAATTCCATTCTAATAAGATAAAATGCGGCGTTGAACTCCGCCACTCCACGTACAATATTTAGATTTCAAGCTGGAAAAGTAAAGCTAAGCTTTTAGCGAAATACTGTGTTTGAACTAGTACTTTAAATACTTTCAAAATTTATATCAATATTTTTTTATATACGGATACACTACACGAGCCAGTGATATGTTAATCTTCCTAAAGGGATATCGAATCGACAAAAAATGGGATCTGAAACGTTAAGCCAATTACAAATTTATATAAGGAAAACTAGAAAAATAACCATTCTTGGTTGACATGCGAGCTTCATTATACGAGACGTTACTAAATTAACTTTTTGTTCTAAATATCGAATATTCAGGAGTTACTAAATATTTACTAATAAAATGATTTGGTTATGAGAGTTTTTTTTTAATTAAAAAGCATTTATTTTTATATATTTATATACGAACGGAAAAATTTCAACTCCTTTCTTTCCCGAAAATTATGTCCTCAGAAGTAAGAAGACAACATTTTCATCAACACACTCCGTACTTCGCTTTCCAACGAATTCGAGACATTTCGTGTCGAGTGTTGGAACTCAACGCCGCTCTTTGTCTTTACCAGAACGCGGAAGTGAAAATAATTTAAATATAACCACTCCCCCGAGTGGGGATCGAACCCACAACCGATCGCCTTTACAGTCAGACGCTGTCACACTGTGCCACGACCGGACTCAAATATACTGTATTATGTATACAATAAATTAGTAAAAGAATATTAAACTCACTATTATATGATTGACATTATTTTTTTCCGCGATCTCGCTTTTCTTCTTACTACAAACAATAATTACAACAGACAAATGAAACTGAACTGAATTTTAAATATAGACATTCCTCAGTGTGGGAATCGAACCCATAACTAATCGAGTTACAGTCAAATGGTGTCCTACTGCACCATGATGACGTTAGAATAAGAAATAAATATTATAGCTGAGGACGTACAAAACGAACGGTAAAAGTAAAATCTTTGAAATCTTAGCATATATTAGTCAAATTGTGTAATTAAAACAGCTGTGAGCAAGGCCTTGACCTCGATGCAAACTAAGTTTCCACTTAGAATAACTTAAGAAAAATCTTTAAACTATGAAGATTCTAAGTTATATGTAGAGTTTTAATTGGTAATATGAGTCTAATAAACTGTTATAGACCACTGGTTAAGTATCTGACTGTAAGCGCAATAGTTATAGATTCGAATTCGACACAAAACATATTGGAATTCGTGAGTTGTGGTTTTAAAGAGCGGCGTTAAATTCCGTCGTTAAACACGAAGGAGGACAATGGATTGCCATAACATAATCCCTAATTACTGTAATATAAATCTTAGTACAAAAATCAGGCATTTAGTGCTAAAAAAAATCAATTGGCTTTGCTCCTTCTTATATTTCATATTTTGATAAGGCATGTTAAGTGGCGGAGAGCAAATGCAACAGGAATTGAACCTATAATCGTCACTTGTAAATTCCGTTTACAGTCAGACTCTGTCCCTCTACAGCAAATTCCGTTTACAGTCAGACTCTGTCCCTCTGCGCCACTAGGGCCTCAAGAAATGTAAATGTCATATGTAATTAAAACTGTTTTAAATAGAAGCGTAAATATCACAACGAAGTTAGCTAGGTTATTTACGCAGCAATCTAACCTTTGCGAGACATGATGACGGCTGTGACATACATACTAAATGCCAGCCAATGGAACGCTCACAAACGCAGTTGATAAGCAAATGGGAACGAAAGTACATGTTTTAAGTTATAAACTGAAAGATATTAGGAGAAAAATATTGAAAAATATTTAAAATAAAAAATATATTTATATTAAATTTATTACATAGTTATAATAAAATAGTAACAGGATTCGAACCCGCATTTTGAGATTTACGATAACAGTCTAGCACTTTGTATCAAGAAAACAAAAAACCTCAGGATAATTTTTACATTTAATTTTATAGCTGTTTCCAGCAAAACTAAATAGCTTGTTGTTACATGTTATAACGTATTTTGTGTGAGTTCAAAGTTTACTTGCTCAAATATTTTTATTTTTAACTAACTATGCCCTCGACTGTATCCAGATAGAATTTATATTATAAGATCTTTGATTTTCGCGATTTTTATACAATTTAAATGAAACTATTTAACCGGATTAATCGCGTATATTTTGGTGTTCGAAAATACATTTTTGGACACCTGACGTTTCGAACACTTTACAGTAGTCCACCTGTGATGTCTACCTGTGACCACGGACTACTGTAAAGTGTTCGAAACGTCAGGTGTCCAAAAATGTATTTTCGAATACCAAATATACGCGATTAATCCGGTTAAATAGTTTCATTTAGAATTTATATTTATATAAAACGACGCAATTTTTTAGAATCATTTATACACACTTAGGTACATTAACAATGAGTTTCTTTTGTTATTTTTTAGTTTTTATAGGTAACTGAATTTTACTGTCATAAACGTTTTAAACATTTCATATTGTTTATTATATTGTTTATAGTATTATACTTATTATATTGCAGATTCTTGTGCAAAATTAACAAACTTACATTCAAAATAAAGATTATATTTAAAATCAGTATTTATTTTAGTAATTAAGTACTAATTTTTATTTCTATAGTGATAATTGCTAGGAAGACTCTCGATTCATCAATATTCTCTCTTCAGTGCACTTACAATTCCATTTAAGTGCATTTACAGACATCCTGTTAATTTTCCCCAATTTACCTTCCACAATTTTATAACAGCACTATCAAATTTAACATATATATCTAAGAACCTTGCATATTAGTCATTTTTTTTTTAGAAAAAGGAGGAAACAAGCAAAGGGGCTACCTGAAGGTAAGCGGTATGGACATGTGCCGGTCATGGGATGAAAGTGAAACTAGATATTTTACTGGCCTATGCAGCTAAAAATATCAGAGCCACTAAACTCTAAGGGAAAGTAGGAGTATGACGAACCAGTCGGAGCATTAACCTGCTACCACCAAATTACTGGATGACTACTTCTTATGAGACGCTACCCACAGAGGGGAATTGTATTCTACCCTGTCCCCTCACACGAAAAAATCATCTTTATACAAAAATTTAAATTGAAGCAATCTTCGACCGTTCGGAATCTATGATGCCGTAGACAAGCAGACACACAGACAGACATGTCAAATTTATAACACCCCTTTTTGCATCAGGTGTTAAAAACAGGCTATTTTAATATTACAAAAAGATACTCCAGTCGTATTTATTTCAATAGATATGAGTTTTAAAAGATTGTTACATAAGGTAAAAATCTTTTATACTTAAAAGAAATCATAAATGTATTAACTTTATTAATTAAAATATAGCTATAATGGATATAAAATATATTGTTCTTATTTATATTTATTTTAAATTATATTTACATATAATGTTAAATCAATAAACATTGATTCTTCTAGGCGATTTATAAGCTCATTTCTTAATATACTCTTTCTCTTATCACTTGTACCACAAACAACTTTATATATAATGGTACAGGTACGGATGCTGACGCAGATGTAATTGTGTATGCTATTGTGAAAAGTTCAGTGTTCTACAAAACAATAAGTAGTTTTGAGTGAAAGGGAAATGGAAGTTTACTTTAAGTTATATAGCGATTGTTCGGGCGTGACTTGTTAAAGTAGCTTTGTTCGTTAAACTCCTTGTCGAAGTAATAATTAGAAGTGTTTGAGATTTTTGTATGATAAAATGTATTATATTTGATAAAAGGTTTCATACATTGCTCGCAAGGAAGACAGAAAATTCCGCCGAATTCGAGACATTGCCTGTTTAGTGGCGAAACTCAACGCCACGCTTTGTTTTATTAGAGCGCACAACATATATATATATATATATATATATATATATAGATATATATATATATATATATATATATATATATATATATATATATATATTGATGATACATGACCTACTGACACTTTAAGATCCACTTCATTACATCAAAAACCTACCTTGTCAAGATGTAACTAAATTTTGTATGTACTAAATTTATATTTAGTTTTTTTTATCTGGTTTTAAAGTTTAAAGAAATAATATTTCGCATAAAGAATAAATGCTATTGCTATTGATTTTATGAAGAATAATAAATACTTTATGGTTTATTGTTTATTAAAGACTTTTGAGTGAGAAGTATTCGAAATTTCAAATTTGTAGGGAACTGGAGTGAAATGGGATTGTACGCTTTATAGAAGGAACTTACGTAAGAAATAATTGATTTGGTGTTAGGATCAAAAAGTTTGCGTAAACGAATTTATGGGCGACCTGTGTATACTTAAAGTGAAAAAGAGTGTTGTATCACTAGAATACACCTCTCTATCTCTCTACTTCTCAAAACCATCTGATAACTCCTAGTTTTTATCTTCAGAAATTAAATAAATCATTATGGCACAAGGTATATATAATAAAATTCCCAAATAATGTCAGATCAGTCTTATTCTGTCTTATTCTGTATTATTCTATCAATGAATATTATACTGATGTTAAAAGTGGAATTAACTGCAGTTTATACTCAATAGTCTTAAATGAGCTAATTATTGCCATGAACTCAATGTAAAACGATATTTAAAAAGAGCACGTGCTGAGTTTCTCGCCGGCTCTTCTCAGTAGAACTGCTTACCGAGCCGGTGGTGACTTCTGTAAGACTGACAATACTGACACTTGTGTTGATTGACGATTCGAAAGTGCTTGTAAACAGTATATTTGAATAAAAAAATATTTTCAATTAGATTTGGCATAAGTATGATTAAAAATCAAAGAAAACAATTATAAAAATATATTCATAAGCCAACCTATCTACAAATCCTTACAATAATGCTACGCTAATATTTCATACAAAAACAAAGTATAACGTCAGTAAGAATAACTTTATAAGCATATTACTCTAGTTTCTTGAAGTTTCGATCAGATTGTGATGTGGATAGAAAGTTTCGATACGTTGGAAGCATATTCACTTCATTATTTACTTTTTATCGGATTTTCGATACTATATATGTGTTGGTAGGCAAGGCATCGGGATTTAAGCGAATTACTGATAATATATTTAATGCGTTTGGTACGAGAGGTCGAGGGAGACCTCGGTTGACCTTCGATAACACAGTATCGAAGATACTGGAGGAAGGTCACGTAAAAAAGTATGAGGACCCCCCGAAGGGCATGCATGAAGAGGATAATGACTGTGGACGAGGCGAAAGAGGTATGCAGGGACCGTAGCGTTTGGCGCTCCGTACTCTCTGACTACCCCACAGGGATGAAGCGTGGAGCGAAAAAAAATATATTTATAACTATGTTTTTTCCTAATAATATTAAGTTAAACAAATCGATAATAAATTCATATTTGAAGCTATATTATTGGAGGTAAGGTTGGTCGTGGTACATTATAACAGCGTCTGATTGTAAACACGACTGATTCTGGGTTCGATCCCCCCACTCAGGGGAGTGATTAAATTTAAAATTATTTTCACTACCTCGCTCTGGTTAGACAAAGTGCGGCGTTGAGTTCCACCACTCAACCTGCAATATCTCAAATTAGGTGGAAAGCGAAGTACAGCATGTCTGGACGCTAGGTATATATTTTGTGTATGTATATATATATATATATATATATATATGTATATGAATGTATGCGTATATGTGTATATAAATATTATATAATAATTATTAACACCCAGCTCACTTCCTTATTTTTACTTTCTCTGCCTTAAGGTTGCCTGGATCGCTGTTTTAGCGTTAAGTAAGTGTAAGTAAGTATATCTTTGTGGTGTACAATAAAAATATTATTATTATTACTTTCTGACTATCCTGCTATGCGGGATAAAAAGAGGAAAGCTCAAAAAAAATATTGGATGTCATAGTGACGTAGTTGGTACGGCGTATGACTGTATACCTGTTGTAAATGACCATCCACTTAAAACATTTAATATTAAAATCGTGAAAATTTAAAGTCTTGGTTTTGTTGGATATTTTTTGGTAGTGATTCGATTCTTCGGCGGTGGAACGATCTTATATCGATACTTGATTATCGATGCTCTCGTGTGCCAACATGCAATGTTAAGTTCCGCCACTCATGTATAATTTATACATCATTTTGGACAAAGGTGAGATCGTAGTCTGTATATAATAGAAATTACATGAAAATCTCTCAGGTTAATACTAAGTCCTGTATTTATTTAACTTATCAGGTAGAGAGATTTTCTAGACAGCGGGCATTTTATTTACACAATTCAACTTTTGAGTGCGGTTGAGTGCGATCAACACCGTGGTTTGTCTTATCAGAGTGAAAATAAATTTAAAATATCATTCACCCGTATAGGAATCGAACTCACAGCCAATCCTGTGTACAGTCAGTACGTTGTACTGTGCCACGATAGCCTTTAGTATTTAGTTGATTTGATTAAAGTTATTATAAAAAAGAAAAGTTAATTATTATTATTTTACTGGTTTAAATTGTTGCCTATTCTACTCTTAGGATAAGAAAATATTTTTAAAAACACGACAAAAATTTGAACACTGGAGGAAACAAACTCGCGCGTCTTGGAAACCGTTCGTTTTTTCGGACGGCTTCCAAGAGGCACTCGTTCGAATCCCGCTGCGTTCAAATTTTTGGAATTTTGTTTCTTTTTTTTAAATGTTATTATTAATATTTTTACTTCGAAAGTATTGGAAATTGATAGAAGGATTATAAAAAAAACATTTCAATAAGCCCCATACGTAACATCTAAGTAAATAGATAAGAGCAAATGTACTACGTATCTTAATCAGTCCTATTTCCCCTATCATTTGGCACAAATTACGGTGGTCGCTAAAATGACCAGTCATTGCCTAGCTGCTCTCGATCTTTCATTAAGCTGGGGGTACACTTGACAAAAAATATATAAGTCACGTTTGTACAATATGTGTAACTAACTTTTTGTACTCTCTGTATATGACCTTTTAGTTAAATGTGACCTTTCTATAGGTAAAGTGTAATTTCCTTTGGAATCTCTTAGTCTTATTATTTTATTGTAAATAGTGTTAAAATTAAGTCTAAAGCAAGTCATTTTAAATGAAATCGGACATCAGAAAAGTTGAAGTTCATTTTAAATGAACTATCCTGAGCTACATATATATATATATATAATATATGTAAATATTAAAAACCATGTCTTTATTCTATTTTTAATAAACAAATACCAAAATAAATGTAAACGGTGGCTTAGTGACGGACAAATCTTAAGTATACGCTTTTTGACATGTAATGTTAATCCTAAGCTTAGGGTGACTTGTTACTCGTCTTGCCTCTAATTGTATTACTAACTGAAGTAAAATTCAAGCCACTGTGGCGCCGTGGAGGAACATCTAACTGTAAATGCGGTTCAATTCGCGCTTCTCCGCTCTGGTAAGACTTGAATCTTGAAGTGCTTTATATCTGGAGTGTCTAATTAATGCGCGTATTTTATATTTATATAACATTCTTATTTAATAAGAATATATTAATGGAAGGTAGTATAAGTTTTCTTTTACTAACTACCTTCAAATCGGAGAGAAACCGTCAAGTTGTAATAAAAAATGTATATGTATGTAATATATATAATATATATATATATATATATATATATATATATATACACTCTTGTTTGATTCAAGAAGCAACAGTTAAGAAATATAAAATTCCCTTTGAAATGTTTTTGCTTCACCTCTAATTCTTTGGACTTCCTTCCTCTCCGTTTCACTTACACACATAAATAAAGGCAAGATAGCGTGAAACGTGATTAAACATGAAAAATTAATGCAAATCCACCCTCATGTATCACTGCCTATCTAATCCCTTACCTAAACGAACCCCATAATTACGCTGGATAGACGTATCTCCGACAATCACACTGCCGAGTGGCGCCGCTCGCTGCGGCCATTTGGTGATTGAACGTATACGAGCATTCATGGAATACTTTTATTTATTTAAATTTTTTTTTAGCTGTTTGATATTTGATTTTGTTGATTGATTAGGTATTGCGATTGAGGAACGATATAAACGTGTATATAATGCTTATAAGTTGGAATCTCACACAAATGTAGTGTCTAGACATCAAAACCGAGCTTTGTCTTACTGGAATAGAATATATTATACATTTGTATATATAAGTTACCGATTGGAATCGAACCCACGACCAATCATGATAACATAAGAGACTGTTCCACTGCGCCATAATGCTCCTATCACTTTCTTTAATTAAATTTGAATTGCAATAGACTATTGTGTGAACCACAATGTCTCAATTTATATAGATAATATTTTCGTATGTACATATACGAGTACTGAACGCTGAAAATACTATGTAAAGTGAAAAATACTTTTATATTTGAGTGAGAAAGAAATTCTTACAATAAATTAAGACGTGTCGTACATTGACAGGGTTGGTGAAAAAAAGCATGACATGACATTTTCATCCGCTGAATCATGTCTGAAATTTTACCAAGATCGACTTGACGACTTAATTATGTCCGTTTTGTGTAAGAAAATTTAATGTTCAGAAAGCTGTTTTATTTTTTTTGTCATTAAAACAACTTGAGTTCAAATATCGGCAAAATAATCCACAAAGAAAATAGTGTCTGAACACTATGTTGAAAATATATAGTTTGTTAAATTTGAATTAATATACCTAGAGTGCTCCGCCCCCGACTAGGCTTCACACGCCCTCAGTTCCCAGCTCTCACACCTGCCAACCTACTTGCCTGTAATCATATTAAAATTACAACACCTCTTTGCAGCAAACTCTATAATACGGATAACTCATTCATTCAATAGCTGATACGAAAGACATTCATATATCAGAATAATAGAAGTATTTGTTTCAACGCCTTTTGAATGCAAGCATACTTGTCAAGCGTTTTTTCCGCCGAGTGTCAAATCCGTTAGCAAGCACATTGGGTATTGAGTGGCGAAACTCAACGCTGTATTTTGTTGGAAAAATAACCACTTTAAATAGCAAACAAAATAGACAAACAACAAATTGTGCAAAGCTTATTTGGGTTAAAGTATTAAAATCATTTCATCCGATAATATATCTAAAATATATCATTTAAATTTAAAACAGACAAATCATTTTTACGTAATAAATAATACCAGATTACTTGAAACACTTTAAAATTATTTTCTCATAATTTGTGTCGCAACCTCGCATGGACATCCAGTTAGAGCTGTGAGAATATTGTATTGTCATCCGATTCGGACATGTATTAAATTTTCAAGCAAATTGAACGGCTAGAAATGGGTCAAATATCGTAGCAAAATGTTATTATATTCATTGAATATTGACAAATGGATTACAGATAAAGCTGATCAAAATTACTTGAGGCTATTACATATATAAACTATAAACTAATTAAGTTATAATATATTATGATATTTTAAATGAAACCATTTTAAACGGATTAATCTAGTATATTTAACGGATTAATCTAGTATTTTAATCGGATTAATCTAATATTTAGTATTTATTTAACGGATTAATCTAGTATTTGAACACTTTACAGTAGTCCGTAGTCACAGAAAGTCTAGCTATGACACGGGAAACGGATGCAAAGTGTCCGAAACGTCATGTTTCCAACAATGTATTTTAGAATACCAAGATATACACGATTAATTCATTTAAAATAGTTTAATTTATAATAAATATTATCCACATTCTTATACTGCGAAGAAGACCGAAAGAAATAATTTAGTAAATAAACAATTTTCTCTCTCCACTCTACGGATATATTATACTGTAACTCACTGTATTATTATTTAGTTAATGTATATGAAATTGGATAACTTCAGTTCTTAAAATTATATATATATATATATATATATATATATATATATATATACAGTTATTTATGTTAATTTACAATGGACGCCGCAACAAAATGGCGGACTATATATTTTTGTACAATTCACCTAATATAAGTATCAAATGAATGAGCTTCGTAATACACTAAGATAATGCTCCCTATAAACACATTGTTTTAACTTCAAGCTTTATGCTACATAGCTGGATAGATAGAAAGTACCTAGGGTCAAGATACTCCATACTTGCCTTCTGCCAAATCTGACACATTACGTGTTGAGTTACGGAAGTCAACACTGCTTTTTGTGTTACCAGAGGGAGGAAATGGAGATGATTTAATTATAATCATTCCCCGAGTGAGAATTAAACTCAAAACCAATCACGTTAACAGTCAGACGCTGTCCCACTGCGCCACGACCAACCAGCCTCAAACACATAATTAAATATTAATAAATCAACTTAAATATGTAAGATAGATTCGCTGTAAACATCAAAGGAAAAGTTACAACAAGATTTGTAAAGTACATTAATGATTTCTAATTTCAGCTGAAATATACAAATAAAGCAGAGGGCGGTTGAGCAATTATTTATACAATTAGCCTCTTGAGATTCGATATTGTAGTCTGGCCTCTGAATTATTTTTAGTTAGCATTTCCTAAGTTATTAGTTTGATATGCTTTTGAATAAATTAAGTCAGGTCAAGGTGAAATCAATTATAACAGGAACCTAAAAAAATCAGAAATAAAAAATACAAATAACTACGTTTTTTCAGCTATATAGCTCGGAAGAGAGCTCAGAGAGGTATAAAACGTCGGTCATTGCTTTCCGTCCAAATTTAAAATATTGCTTGTGAAGTGGCGGAACTCAACACCGCACATTATTCTTATAATCTGGCTATGAATATTTGGATATTAATTTTCTAATGATGTTTATTGAAAATGACTTAGTATTACCTAAATAACTTAGTATTATCTAAAAGAAAGAGTCATTATTAATTAAGACAAGCCAATAAAGTTGGAAAAATGAAATTCCTTCTAATTATTTTTGAATAAAAATATTTTAAACTAATTAATCAAAAATATAATTTAAAATCCAAAAATATTGCGTATATTTTTGAATTTTAAATTACATTTTTGAAAATTCGACCCTTCGATTCGATTCGAAATTTAAGGTATTTTTAGATGTTTTTTAATCTTTAAAGATACAAGAGATAAGAGCAGAAGGCAGAATACAATCAGTCACTATGTAAAAAATCACTAAGTAAAAAATATAGTGTATTCTCATTAAAATTAAGAACAAAGTCACTTATAAGATGTAGTCTCGAATATCTGTAAAAGATATCCAATATCACTTACCAAAAACAACTTAAATTAAATCAAGGTTTATTGAATATTTTGTGTGGAAAAATATTTTTTGGGCCTTATCAATTGTTATAAGAAAATTATTATGTTTGAAAAGTATATTTGTCCGTTATTGTTTTGGCGGAAGTTGTATCTAGGGGAATAATTTCGTTAACGTAATATTATTTTTGTTTTTACGAAATTATATTTTGTGAACAAAATTGTAGAGGTTAGTACTTTATTTTTCTACAATAATTTAATTTTAGATTCAATAAAAAGTTTTTCAGCTTAACGCTTTTCACGTATTGTGAGCCGGAACTCAACACCGCGCTTTGTTTTACTATGGTGGGGAAGTGTCTCATTGATAACGGGGCTGACTAAGAAGCCTAACTTCAGAATATTTCATATATTAATTTAGGAATTTCTATTAGCGGTTTTTCTCACTAGCTTAAAGCCAAACTTTCATAAATAATACCCCAAATGGGAATCGAACTCAGAACCATTACGTACAAAGTTATACATACTTTGTATAGAATAAATTATAACTTAATATATCTAAAATACAATAATGATATTACAATCAGGTATAACCTTGATAATAAAGCAATACAATCATATCACTTCACTCTATAATCTATCAGTTAATTAGCATACAAAATTTAATTGGGTCTTCATGCTCGATACATTTATGTATAAATAGAAATTGTTTGAAATTGCATAATTAACATGGTTGATACCTAATTATAACAACTAGATGTACCGTTGACGCGTAAACAATGCGTTGCCTTAGCAACGTGTACGTTACATTATGTAAATAGCACTTAACATTCTTTACTCCTTGGCTATACGTACTATAGCTATGCCAAATTACAAACTTCTAAAGGAATAGAAATACAATTTTTCTACTTCAAGTTTATTTTTAATACTGTTTCTACATGCAGAAATAAAACATTTACATACATACATACACGTATTTTAGGAAAGACAATAAACACAATATATAATATTAAATTACGCACTGTGCTAAAATAGAAGAATATTAAAAATTATTTTCATAAGTGGTGATTATTATAATTTTGTCCCAGTTGATTTGACAACGCGTTGCTTCAACGTGTAATTTTATATTTAAATATTACTAGTAGTTGTGTGTGTGCCTTATATTTTTCAATCCTGCCATTTACATTTGACTTTTTCAAA